>NW_017547132.1:1634627-1714378 GCF_001854935.1 Bemisia tabaci
TTTTTTTTTTGCAATCTCACATATCTTGAAAACAAGTGACTGATGATTTTTTCATTCCTCTGTTTTCAGTTAGTGCCACTTGTCTCTGAAGCACTAAGTGGTATGATGAAGAAGCTGGCAAATGCTGGAAATAAAGATGCCCTCATTCAAGTTCTGCGTTTAGAGTTAGAAGAGATCCAACAGAAACATGTGCAAGAAATAAGTAGCCTGAAGCATGTGATGAGTAAGTCAAATCGAATTGAGTTTATCCGTTCGGGAGTGTTACAAGTGCACAGGGTGTAACTTTTTCCCAAGGGCGACTGACAGCTAGTTCATGGAAAAATTCAGCTCTCAAATTTTTGATCGAAATACTTTTGAGTATCTCAAAGAAAGCCTAAAGTGGATTTTTTCACTTTTGTGCTGACAGAGGGCAATACCAATTCCAAAATCAAAACTCTTATACTGCAATGTGTAAACAAATAAGATGCTGAAAATCTTTGTTCATGTTGAAATGTTGAATAGATCATCTATTGTGTTGCAGTCAAAAATGAAAATTAGATGTATTTTTATTCAAACTCTAATTTTTCCACTACCCTGAGACTTTTTGTGTGGAAGTTGGCGGTCTTCACTCTGCGAAGAATCACATTTTGACAGAGCTCAATTGGAAATCACCAAGCCGCGTTGAGGTTGAATTGAACAGGGTGACTACAAGTCCGGAATTTCCGGAAATAGTACTGATTTTTTAAGGGCAGTCCGGAAGTACTGAAAAAAGGCGGAAATTCCGGAAAAAGGTCCGGATTTTTTTTAATTTTTTGTCATTTTTGTCACAATTTCAATTTTTTGAAATTTTTCTAATTTTGTCAAATGCACGTACTGTAAAAGAACGGCATTTTTCTGTTGGAGGAGGTAGTGAATTTCTCGAGAATGTACTGAAAAAGTACTGTAAAAGTACTTATTTTTGACCAGCCTGTTTTAGTAGACACCTTGTTGAAGGAGTGGAGTTTTCAAGTTTAATTTCTCTTGTGTGTTTTGGCACTGAAGATTTTTTACCATGCACTAATCTTTCCAATTTGTTTGTTCGTAGACCAACAATTCTTGGAATATGCTCATACAAGTGATATCATAAGGAAACAGACAGAGCAGAAATGGAGCAAAAAAGTTGCTGAGTTGGAAGAGTCCCTTAAAAAGGAGCAAGAGATCCTCAAAAAGGAGCAAGAAATCCTCAAAACTGAAAGAGAAACTTGGAGGAAGAAGGTAAATAACTTAACTGCAGTAATACAAGAGCTTAGCTCTCCTCCTGAGGAATCTGGAAACCAAGAGTAATGCCCTCCCATGTATACTTTTGTACTAAAGTGAACGTCTCATTGTAAAGATAAGTCTTTATTAAGATTTTTTCGTATATTTTTTCAACATAACAGATTTCTATTCTTTTAAGTATGAACATAAGGTTACACTGAGTTCAATTCAATGTTCTTGAATTGTTCTTATATTAATGTCATAGTTCCTCCTTTTTTGCTTCCCAGTTTTTTCATAATGCATGTATACAATTTGGTAAACCGAACATTTGATGGCCCTTTCTACTAAATTTAAAAACAAGCCTTTACTCTTATTTTTTTCTTGATTGACATTTTGAATGAATGTATCATTTTTGTATTGATAAATTTTTTTACTGAAGTTGAATTGAATTGGGTCTTATTTACATTTCGAAAACGAGTTTCACATCCATTTTTTAAGTTAAAGTTCGATGTTAAGTTTGATGGTCTCAAAGAATGATCACCTTGGGCTGATTAATGAGTAGGGATTGAGGGGATGGGGCTTTAACTGAATGCGTAAGATCAGCCCTTTGTGGGTTTTGGAAGTGTACAAAAAAATAAAAAAAATAAAAAAAATAAATATGAGAGTGACAAATTCACAATGGTAGGTAAAGATTATCAGTATCCTCTCGAGGATAGGGTCTCTCTCAGTTATTAAAAAGTTCAAGTTAACGCAAAAATTTTATTTTACAAAGATAAATTACAATGATTAAATTAGACAGGAGTAGAAAATTGACAAACACAGCCATGAGGAAACCAAAAGATATCATTATAGATATTATTACCATCATCACTTAATGCTACTAGACGTTTCTGAACGTACTTCTGCTCACATCTTGAGTTGTAACCATTAGGAAGGGAACACAGACTATTACATTGAGAGGATCTGAAAAGAAAGGAGAAAAAATAAAACCACAAATGATAAATACAAAATCGGTGATAAGGCTCTTTCAGGTGTGTTAAAATGCTCAGTCTTTTTACAGAAAACATCTTTAAGCACACAAATCTAGGTTCAGGTGTTCTTTATCCTGCAAAAAAGGCAGAGGTTCAAATTGAATTTTGATCATTTTTAAAATCAGTGCTTTAAGTGATGAAATTTTATCGCCATTAGGTTGATGGTTGAAATTTTGCGTTTTTCAACGAGACAAGTCAAGCTTTAAGTGAAATGGAATCAGATGAGTGGTCTATTTAATTGCTTCATACCCAAGAATTCTTTTTGTCAAGCCTTTATTGGGCTGGATAGTCTACAAGCTAAAGACCCTTTCTTGGTGATCTGTATCCAGTCTATTAAAAGGCTTGATAAAAGGCACAACAAAAAGAGAATGTGACTGTGGAGCGACAAAATCGACAACAAAGGACAACCTGCACACAGAATACTAAAAAATTCGACACTGGCCAAATTTTAAGATTTTTTAAATGATGCTCATTATGATCTCCTAAGTAAGATGAGTTTTTAAAATCGAACTTTCTATGTGCCAACCTCAAAAAAATGGAGTCTGGAAAGTGCTTTTTTCGGCGGTTTCACAAGCATAATCTAGTGGAAAAACGTAGTTGATTGAGGAGCAACTTCCTCTTTCCTCATCTTGTACTGGCTGGGAGATAAGACATTGTATCGTTTAAAACAATATGCTTTGCATCTACAACTCAGTAACAGTTCTACTTCCCTGGATAATATCAAGAGATCAATACCCAGAAAGTGCACTATTCAGAGCCAATTTTCTCAAGATTGGCTTTTAAAAATTCGATTTTAAAAGCTCATCCGACTCAAAATATATTGAGGAACTCGGTATCAAGAAATCTTAAAATTTAGCTGGGGCCAAATTTCTTGGTATTCCTCGAGAAATCTTTCATTTCACCTCAGTCTTGTAATGCCTTGTTGACAAGCACAAAATTTTACGATCAGCTTGTAGATGACGAATTATCCTTCTACTGACAACAGCAAAGCAGAATTTTTTGGTTGGTGTAACACCGCAAAACTTGAAGGTACCTGTTTAGATTGTTTACATAAGTCTCACATAGTAAGTCCATCATCATGTGCTGGCTGCTGAAGACTGTGCATCTGAGATATGCCTCTCATTACTGCAAAAAGAGGGAGTAAGAGGATATCTAGTTGATGAAGGTACTTACACACAAACTTCACTTTGGACAAATTGTGTAGGTTTGTCACCAAGATTCACAACATACTTCCAAGATCCTTGGTTATTTAGTGCAGCCTGAGGCATAACATACATTGACCTAGTTGGGCACAGTGTCTCCGTAAAACCGCCACTCGCTTGTCGCCGAGCTCTTGGTGCTAAAGAAAATCCTTCACTCTGATTTGAGCGCTTTAATCTGTGAAAAAGTTTTGAATGTGTAATGAGACAGGTACTGTAAGCACATGAAAAAGAAAGGAAAAGAAATCTAACCGAGGAGGTTTTACTGCAATCATAACTATAAGTGAAATTGAAACAGAGTGCACTTTTCTCTCTGCTAGTCACGACATTTTTCGAATTTCTAGAAACTATAAAATTATCCATTTTAAACTTGCATTCACCGAATCTGTTCTTTTAGATCTCACGGTCAATAGAATGGGCAGCTGCCATACTCTATACCCCAGAGACCACATGGATTGCATTTTGCCATAAGGAACCAAGAGCATTCCAATGTTGCTAAGATTGTGCAACTTACATTCTTTGCAATAAAATTACGGAAATCATGCAAAAAATTAAATTTATGAAAGTAATTTTCATCTTGTATCCATAGTTTATTGGAAATAAAGATAATACTTGTTAAGATGATCAGTTTATATTTGCAAGGTACCTACAAAAAGTTGCACAATTTCAGCACCATTGGAATGCTCTTGGCTCATTTTTGTAAAATGCAATCCATATGAGAGTCACTCACAAATTTTCGTTCTTTGATGAATTTTACGGCTATCAATGCGATGAACAGGCAAACATGACTGACTTCATTTTTGAGAGAGTACTGAGTACTTTTTAAAACTCAAGTGACCTGCCACCTAAAAGTTTCCACTCTTTAATCATTTCAACCGTGCAGGCTCTGGAAATTTAAGCTTTGAATGTGGGTCTCAACCTTTTTCTTCGGTTTTCAAATGAGCCAACGTACTTTATCCATGTTTGAATGAATCTTAAGATTTAAGACACACATACCTACTAAACCAATCTGATGGATTGTTGTAATAAGTTGAATCTGACTTAAAAAAATTATCATAGAAGGGATCCGTATAGGGCACATCATTGGTCAAGGCTGATAGTTTTTTGTCCGAAAAATGAGGAGGTTCGGCAGTAGTGAAGGATGGATATCCCTTCTCCGGCGCATTAGTCGTGAATGAAGGGAGTCTCCTTTCATCATAGTGCCGGTGAGCCTATACTTCAAATAAAAATAGAGAAAAAACAATTGAAGGCAAATTAGCTATCACAGATTTAAGTAAAATGCGTTTCATTAAAGAAATCTCATCTTTTCGGGAGAAGTTTCTAGAATTTTTCGTGAGAGTAACAAGCATTGGTTTCTGAGGCAGTGTTGATCTTTTAAAAACTTCAATGCCAAAATTTTTAAAGGGCGAACCTAAAGATTTCCTCTCTTAGTTTATTCTCTTTCCTTTGGAGTAAATCAATTGAGCTGAAGTAACATCGACTGGACTTAAAAATAACTTAAAAAATTGTTAAAATGTATGAATTAGGAAGCCTTTTTTGTTTTTTTTTAGGTATAATTTGTGTAATAATAACGTTAAAAAATGTTGCAAACAACATGGCATTGCAATTTTGTTATATTCTAAAAATCATATAAATTGATGCTTAACACCAAATAAAAAGCAAAATGCAACATAAGAAACAAAAAATTTATGTAACATCAATATCTTTACGTTTTAATTTACCAAAATTAAGTGAAGAAAAACTTATAAGTGAAAAGTGGCATTTTTACCTAAAAAAGAGCAAAAAAGGTTTCCTAATTCGGGATAAAAACCGCGTCTCTCAAAGGTTCTCTAAAAAAAGCCAATGCTACCAAGGAATTATTTAACCCGTCTGCAGCCCTGGCGGTTAGGTTTTAAGAGAACAGCGGCGGACAAGATATACGTGCTAGAATTATAAATTTAAGAAAAGAAAACATACTTGAGAATTACTCTGGAAAGGAGTCGGTTGATCAAAAGGATGATGTTGTGGTGGTGACATCACAGCAGGACTATAGTCATAGCCTTGGAATCCTTTGCCTGAATCGTGATGTACACCATATGGAACAGGATCCCTGTAATTCCATCAAAGATTCAAAATAGTTACTCCTCATTGAAATATAAATATTTATCTGTCCTCAAATTCTAGAATTGAGATATGATACATGCTCTGCAGCCTGTGACAAGATATACAATAAAACACAATTTAAAAAGCAATTAACAAGGCTAAAAGTTCACACACACAAAACCAAAACGTTTCGGCTGAAAATTCAGCCATCCTCAGTTGGATAAATAAATATAAAAATGGTTAAAAATCTAAAATAGTACCTGACTGTACCTTTCAATTGAGAATGTTGTTATGATACATTGTCATAAACAACACGCTCAATTGAAAGGTACAGTAAGGTACTATTTTAGATTTTTAACCATTTTTATTTTTATTTATCCTGAGGATGGCTGAACTTTCAGCCGAAACGTTTTGGTTTTGTGTGCCTGAACTTTAAGCCTTGTTACCCGCTTTTTAATTTGTTTTTTATTGTATAAACTCCAGAAATCTTGCTTGCTGTAACTTCTTGGGTGGAGAAGAACTGTAGGGAGTAACGGTTTTCTAAGGCCTGCCATCTATATTCACGCTCCTTAGTATATTTGTTGCCTATGCGGAGAAATTGCAGGCGAACCGGGACCTCAAGTCATTATTCCTTGAAGTTTTTACAGAATTTTGTACGCACAGCGGAGTTTTGAGGAGTTAGAGGAATTGACGTTGAGTTGTTTTCCATTTAGAAAATAAATTATACCAGGAAATCTACAACGTCGCAAACCGAGGCTCGTAGTTTGGGAGTTTCTTAATCGATATATCAACGTTGTAAGTCGGCAATCACATAATTCGGTTCGCGACGTCGCAGACTTCCTGTCATTCTACTTTATCTTTTAAACGGAAACCCACTCAACGGCTTTTCTTTAAAACTGCCGTGATTTTTCTTCTCTGTGCGAAGAGGATTCTGCAAAAACTTCAAGGAATGATGTCAATTTGTTCTCCTTTAAAAAAAATAACATAGAGGCGGAGATTTTTAGACACCGCAAATAAGAGATATGTGATTGCGGACTTACGCCGTCGATATGCGTGTTTTTCAATAGATATACTTTATACCTATTATCCATTCGCTTTCCGTGTTGAGTTTTTTGCCTATGCGGTGAAATTGAAGGCGAACATCAAGTTAACAATATTCGCCAGTAAGATCGCGCATGGTCTTTGGGCGGAATTTTTTAAAACATTTTGAGTATCTAATCCGGCCTTTGAAGTAAATTCAGAACTTACTGTCCGTCCCTCTAAGTATTTAAAAAAAATGGAATGGAAAATTGAAGAAAACGGGAGAGCAGAAAATTCATTCAAGTTTAGTGAGTCGTAGTAAAGAGCGGAATATGAGTGTCTTTGGAATATTTTTATAATTATTTTCGCTACGCGGTACGTTTGTTGCCTATGCTGTGAAATTGAAGGCGAAACTCACGTTTCAAACTTAAAACTCTCTCTTCCAATTTTTCTCGCTCCCTTCAACCTTATCCTCCATTTTCCATTTTTATTTTTTTTCTCCTTTTTAATTTTTATCAATTTTTTCCCTCCAAATACGTGGAGTAAGACCATTAAATTGAGCAACGCGCAGTAAGTAATCCCCCCTCCGCCCTCCGCCACTGTTCTCTTTTTCATTTCGTATCGGCAACGCTTGCGCACTTGGATGACACCAGACTTCCAAGACGTGCCGAAGAGCTGAGTATTTAGTCCGTTCAGAATTTGCCTTGAAATTGTGTCAGAGATCTCGTCTCCGTGAATCATCCTTTTCACAGCCTCATTCGTGTTGCAAGTTCCATTGATGCGCGCGCTGAACCGCCAGAAAGATTTCTGTCAAGGTCGAAGGCTCTGTATTCGAATAGGGCTGCAAATACAGTGGTGTAACGGACACCCCTGCAGACCTTGCCATATGAGGTGTACATTCAGATCAATTAGAAATCCCCTAGAAGGCAGGTTTGAGGGGCACACTAAAGCTGAAAAGGGACTAAACTGGCAGATTATTGACATTGATAGACAAAGCGACAGACAAAGAAGACATAGAGAACATGGAGCGATCCTATCGGTGGGAACAGGTGGTTGTCATGGACTAAGGAAGAAAATGATGGACTAATTAATTACGGACTTTCATGGGTTGCCGTCAGTTAGTCTGTTGCTTACCTTCTTTGTCCATTGTTACCTCCTGCTTCCGTCTGCAGCGGGTCGATTATTAAAATTGATAGACAAAGCGATAGACAAAGAAGACATAGGGAGTGCGGAGCTATATCCTATTGGTTGAAATGGGTGGTTCCTGTAGACTAAGAGAGAAAATGATAGACTAACTATCGGGTTCCTCGTGGATTGCCGTTTTTTAGTCTATTATCTATCTCTTTTGTCCATTGCAACCACCCGCTTCCACCAATGGGATCCCTCCATATCCCTTTTGTCGTCTTTGTCAATAGCTTTGTCTATCAATTTCAGTACTCGGCCTGCAGGATCGTGTTATTTCCCTTTTATCCTCTTTGTCTATAGCTTTGTCTGTGAATTTCAAAAATCAGTCCGCGGGGCAGGCCCCCTGAATTTGTTTAGAAAATGTTGATCATCCAATATGGCATTTTAAGTAAATTCAGCGAGTATTCACGTTCCGCGTCCCCTTAAATATTTCTAAAAATGAAATGGAGTATTGAAGAAAACGAGAAAGTAGGTATGAACAATTCCTAAGCTTCGTCTTTGTTTATTCAGTCAGTGGAGACTCGCTCTCTAAGTATTTACATTTTCATGGTCGCATTTGACGAACTCCAGAATAATTGTCCCCTCAAAGTTTTTAAATAATTTTCTAATATCATATATTGTGCTCGCTGTCAACGACTGAGCCAGCCAGTTCATTGGAATAAAACCATCCGCCAGTACGACAAATAAAAACAAAGAAAAAGTTGTGTACTCAACTATATAAATCGTGATTCACGCCAGGGCCGGATTTAGGGGGTGGCCACATGGGCCGCGGCCCATGGCGGCAAATTTAGGGGGCGGCAAATTTTACAATTTTTTTAAATGTAGCTATAAAGGAAATTCGGAATCAGAGAAAAAAATTACAAACGAGAAAAGGTGACAAAATCTCTCATTTCCTGAGAGTGTATTTCGAATTTTTTCGTATTTCTGTGATACAATAGACAGGACCTTTAATTAGTCGAGTTAAGACTAAGAGAGAAACCGAACACGGAATTAGGTCTGGAACAGAGAGCAATGATGACGAGAACTTGAGATGCAACGGAGAAACCCTCAGCGCGGCGCGGCGCGGCGGTCGGCATGAAACACATATTAGCGCCTACAAGACTGCATGAATACTTCACGCATTGCGTAAGACAGTGCGGTCAGCAGCGGGCGGCGCGGCGTGAAACGCATAGCGCCTACAAGACTGCATGAATACCTCATGCATTGCGTCAAACGCACAGTGCGTGCAGCAGCGGTCGGCGTGAAACGCATAGCGCATACAAAAACTGTAGGAATACTTCACGCATTGCGCCGAACACAGAGCGGTCAGCGCGGCGCGGCGGTGGAAGTTAAAATTATTAAAACCACATTTACGTTTGTTCTGTCATCATTACTTTTTCGTTCATTTCATATAAATGGAAGGCATTGTCCACAGAGAGATAGGTTTACGGAACTTAACTATCGCGCCAAGTTCCGTGAACTTTTGTTAGTATAGTGTTGACAGGGCTGTCGCAAAAAATGTGTCCAACACGAGTAAACGCTTCTTATGAACCCCTCCCCCTCCGGCACGTTCACTCGATGGTTTTTATTGATGTTTCAAAACGAATGAGAAGGGGGCGGCAAAATACAGGCGGCCCATGGGCGGCAAGTAAGTAAATCCGGCCCTGATTCACGCAATCCGATAGTTTCCAGATTGCGAATTTGTTGCTTCAATCACCAATTTTAGAGCAGCACTTCGAAGAAAAGGATGATGCCAAAGTAAGTTTTTTTTTCTAAGTTACGATTTATTGGTCTCCTTTACACAGGAATTACAATTTTTTTTTTTTTTTTTACAATATAAGAAATAAGGAAATAAGTAAGGAGCGATTTTAACAACGATGCTACTATTCGATTAATAACGTCGTTTCTCAGTTCAGCCAACGATCATTCAGAGCGATTTAATTGTGTGATCATGGAATGGATAACTTTTCACGCTCTCCGGTACAATGGCGTGGCGTGCTTTACGATATATCGATTGATCGGTCATTTAAACCAAGTATCGATAAACAGGGTGTTCGCAGCCGAACACCTTAATAATCGATTATTTACCATAGCTTCACGTGGGGAAATATCGATAGATCACAAAGCACACCACGCCACTGCTCCGGTATGTTTGTTGTCTATGCGGCAAAATTGAAAGGCGAACCTCAAAAATACTGTATCTGTCAATAGGTTTACGCATGGTCTATTGGTATAGCAAACTTGATGGAGAGAGATCAATGTCCATGTATTTTTCGAATGGATAGATATTCGTGCTTTTCGGTAGGTATGTGTTTGTGGCCTATGTGGACAAACTGAAGGCAAACTTTTGTGAGATAGACGATACCTAACACTATTAGGTTATCAATATCGTTTATCGCACAGTGGTATTGAAGCCAAAAAAAAAAAAAAAAAAAAAAAAAAAAAAATGCTTCAAAATGCTCAAAAAATATACCCAAAAACTGTTTGCAAGTGGTGAGTCTATGGTATGCGTGAACTTGAAATCGCGAAAAATCAAAATCTTGGCTGATCCTAATTTCGACGTATCGCATTTTGAAATTTTCATAGTAGGTAAATGCAAGTTTTCTGCTGACTTTGATCCGCTTTTTCATTTAAATGTCCATTGGATCGGCGTTGATCGGTTCACGTTTTAATTTTTCGTTCGATTCATGTCGATCGAATACATACCCTCTCGTTACACGCAGACTACCTATCATACTCTTTTTTTTTTTAATTGAACAGTTCGCCTTCTGCTGCGTCTGCAGCAATTGTTGTTGCGAATATGTTGTGCGTGCTGATTTTAGTTCATTACATACTCAATTATCTGAAGGCGTTTCATGTGTGCAAGTAGCGCAATCTGTCGGAGAGCAACAGAAGTAAGGGATTGAGCGATTCATTTACTTCTTTTGTTCTCCGACAGATTGCGCTACTTGCACACATGAAACGCCTTCAGAGAATCGAGTATGTAATGAACTAAAATCAGCACGCACAACATATTCGTAACAATAATTGCTGCGGACGCAGCTGAAGGCGAATTGCTTTCGCACATAAAACACCTTCAGGGACCAGAGAGTCAAGTATGTAATGCGCTGAAATCAGCACGCACAACATATTCGTAACAACAATTGCTGCAGACGCAGCAGACTGCAGAAGGCAAATTGTCTAGTTGAAAAAAAAAGGTATGATAGGTAGTCTGCATGTAACGAGAGGGCACTCATTCGATCGACATGATTCGAACGAAAACTTAAAACGTGAGCCGATCGACACCGATTCAATGGACGAATATATCAAAAAGCGGATCAAAATTAGTAGAAAACTTGAATTTACTATGGAAATTTCAAATTGCGATAATTCGAAATCAGGATCAGCCAATATTTTGATTTTCCGAGACTTTAAGACCATAAGTTTACCCCCTGAAAACCATTTTTGGGTACATTTTTGTATTTTTTTTTTTTTTTTTTCTTCAAGACCTCTGTGTTTGGTTCAATCGAAGTTCATGGAGCGATACGGACCGAAAAGTCCTAGTCTGTCTCCACAAAATGTAAGTTTTACTAACATCTTTGCTATAAACGACCATGTCGGTGAGTGAACTTGGGTACTATGTTGACGCTAAGAAGACTTTAACGCAGAGTTAGAAAAAACGCCGAGGCCCCGGGCCCAGAATTCAGGCGAAAGTCTGCTTCAAAACATGAGCTTTACTAACATCCCTGCTAAAAACGATCATGTTGGGGAAAGAAGCATGGTACTATGTTGACCCCAACTTGGAGACTTCAACGCAGAGTTTGAAAAAACGCCGAGGCCCCGGGCCCAGAATTCAGGCGAAAGTCTGTCTCAAAATATGAGTTTTACTACCTAATATATTCCTGCTTTAAACGATCATGTCGGTGAGTGAAATATGATACCATGTTGACGCCCACTTGGAGACTTTAACGCAGAGTTAGAAAAACTTCGAGGGCTCAGGCCCAGAAAATACTGAACTCACTTTGATTCATTTCTTCATTACCTGTCTCTCATTCTGTTGAGTCCATATTCATGTAATTGAAGTCCACCATTAGCACGAGGAATTTTCCAAAATTCCTGGAGTGATAGAAAGGTATCTTTTTCAAATAATCAATTATCTGCGTTCCTCGATATATTTAGAATACGATTATTCCAGAATATTCCTTTTGAATATTTTCGTGTTTTTGTAATATTTTTTTATTTTGACAAAGAGACTCAATGTCTATACTGCAAAGTTGCAGCGTACTAAAATAGACTGTTCACTTTTAAACCGCGCGTATTTTATACCCTCACTGAAAAAAAAACACATTGGATCTAGAGTCCAGAATCTTGAAAACATTGACACGAAAAAGGACTCTTGATTCAATCAGATTTAAGCTTAAATCAAAAGGAAATCCGCTCAAATCAAGAGGCTTGGTTCTTGATCTAAGCAAAAATCCGATTGAATCAAGAGTATTTTTTCTTGTCGATGTTTTTAAGAGTCTGGATTCTAGATCCAATGTGTTTTTTTCCAGTGCTGTTGTGAAGCCGAAGTACTGAAAAAGTGTCATTCTTCAGACAGCGCGTGCGGCGAACCTTTTAAATTAATAATCCCAAAATTTAAGAAAATTTAGAAGCTTCTTCTAAAGGATTTTTTTAAAACTCCGGGTGAAATTCCCGCCCTTGCAAAGTTTTTCATGGGAAATACAGACAATTCTCTGCAAAAAACATCGAAAGTGTCTGTGCGGCGAAAAGTTTCGTGCGAAAAACGCGGCAACAACGCACCGGATTTGCGTTTCGTGCAATCTGAGTTTGACCGCGATCTTTTCGCTTTGTGCAACGGCAACGGCCGAATCGTCCACTCGTGTCATCGGAATCGTCGCCCCTCTGACGTGAGGCCGTATCTCGATTTTCGCACGGGCCCCAGAAAACATGCATCAGTATGTAAAACACAGTGGCGTGGCGTGCTTTGCGATGTATCGATTTATCTGCCATTCAAACCTATGGAAAAGGATCGATTTTCAGGGTGTTCGTAACGAACACCTTAATTATCGATTCTTTACCGTAGCTTCAAATGGGGAAATATCGATATATCTCGAAGCCACTGGTAGAACAGGGCTCACGTGGAAATTGAGATACGCTCTCACGTCGATCGTATTAACTGCCCTGCCACGGAAGAACGCCGCGAGAGTTTTATACGTTGTCAGATCTTCTTTGATAAAATATGAATTCTCTCGGAAACTTGGTATGGGAATATTTTCCATCCAGTTTTCCTATAAATTTTGTCCGTAATTTGATATAAATGTTTTTGAAAATTCCCGGGGGAAACATTCCTCATCTCTCTGAAGAATGCAGATTTTATCGGAAATTTGGCATTATTCGTATATTTAAGCGACGTTCCTCCTAAGCATGGCCTTACGGTGGCTCATGGAGTTGTAGAAGTCGCGGTTCACCGTCACACCGACCAACAGGAAAGGACATCGATGACCATCGGCGTGTGAGATTCGTCGGCGATCGTTCGTGATAAACCCAACGATCTTATCGAACAAAACGGACATTACGTTTCCTCCATTTATTTAGCGTTTAAAGAGATTCTCATGCGTGATTTTCTTCTCCCTTTTTTTGTATTTTCTCTTTCACATCATCTTTATCTCTCTCCTTCTCCTCCTCCTACTATATCTTCTTCCTCTCCTACATCTTTCCCCTCTTATTCTTCAACCCCTCTTTCACTTCTCTCTGTCTTCTTCTTTTCCTCCATCTCCTCGTTATTCTTCTTGATTCTCCTCTTCTTCACGTTCTCGTCTTCCTATCCTCTCCTTTTTCTTCTCTCTCATCTTTTTTATGTTCATCATCCTCATTTTTCTCTTCATCTTCTTTTACCTCATCTTCTTATTCTTCTTCCTCCTCTATTTCTCATTTGCCTCGAGTTTTCTCTCAGGTTTCTTCGTTTTCTCTCAGTTTCCTCTTTATGACATTACATCTTGGTCCTGATCCACACACGTCGTTTTTGAACTTTAAAAATTCCAACCCTGAATCATAAATAAAACGTTTCGCAGTTCCGTATCGACGGTGAAAATTCCAAACCTCGTATCTCGTTTGCGGTGTTCAAAAATTTCCACGCCTATTAAATATTTTAAGGAAGAACAAAATATTATTCCCTGACGCTCTTTCAGAAGTCGCAATCCAAGGTATGTGGTTTGGAAGTTTCGCCGTGCACATATTCAGGGTCGCCGGGGGTGTGGAAAATCGGGAAAATAAGGGAAAGTCAGAGAATTGCGACGACCGGGCAGGGCCGGATTATCCGGAGTTCCTGGAATTTTGATAAAATTTTGAGATCAGGACTTTTGTGGACCCTGTATACGACAATGTCCGTGATCTCAAGAGCTTTGATATCAATGCTTTATCGGGTTCTGAAGACGGATATTTTGGTAAGCTCAGATAGTAGTTTTTTTTTGGCAAGGGAGGTGGGGACTGAGTCAGGAAGAGTAGAAAGTTAATTTTCTACTCCTTGGACAAAAAAATGGGCATTTGGGACATTTTGTTTCCTTGGGAACTTTAACCGCCTTCAATTTACGAAGCATACAACCCGCAGTGTGCGGGCACTTATACCCGTGAACACCCCGGGCCCCTGAGCGTTTATCCGGCCCTGCTACCGGGAAAAGTCAGGGAATTTCTGACACATCTACTAATCACTCAAACGTAGGTAACCCTGATCTTCCAACTTTTTACTCACTCAGTTCATTTTTAGGACTTGTCATATTTTAACCAGCTACTACAATTGCATTTTTCCATAATTTCATCTCTAAACACGTCCAAAGTTTAATGAAAGTCAGCTTGTTTTAAACAGAAAAAAGGGAGGATTTTGTTCGAAGATCAGGGAAAGTTAGGGCACTAGACAATTTGGGAGTCAGAGAAACGCCAGGGAATTTAAAATATGGCAACTCTGATTATTGGTCCGGAGGGAAATACCAAGTTACCGGTAATCTAGGATTGTGCTAAAGGTCCAAGAAAATATATGAGGATTGCGCGAATAGAAACCTTAACATCTGCCAATGGAATGCGCGCATAAAGTTAATTTAAGGTAGGAGTTTGGCAAAACAGGAAATAGTTGGAAAATAAACGCATTTTTATGTTAACGTTAGTTTAGCTTAGTTTGTTGACAAGTCATCCATGTCTTACCCTCTGATGATAAATGAAGTGAAAAGATCTGAATAATGGTCGTGGGTATAAAGAACTTTCCTAACTTTTCTCGGAAAAAATATTCAATCGAAACGAGGCAATGTTGGAATGCTCACACGGCGTCGAAACAGCGCATGGGCCTTTTAAGCTCTATTATTCGATGCCACGATTATTCTAACGCGAGCTCGAACAATCGCGCCGAACACCGTGTGGCTGGCGTTAAACGTAAATTAGCGCCTGCAAGACTGTCATGATACTT
The DNA here is from genome assembly GCF_001854935.1 of Bemisia tabaci. NCBI lineage: Eukaryota > Metazoa > Arthropoda > Insecta > Hemiptera > Aleyrodidae > Bemisia > Bemisia tabaci. Next base: position 1,649,774 of record NW_017547132.1, read on the forward strand.
CACGCATTGCACCAAATAGCACGGTCGGCGCGGCGCGGCGTAAGGCCCATGTTAGCGCCTACAAGACTGCATGCATGCTCATTCGGCGTTTTTCCTTAGCACGGCAGAGCTATCGTCACGAGTTTCATGACACTACACTAAAAGAGATCACACGTGACATTTTTTCGACACTTTAAACTCCGGCCTTTGCGGAATAAATGACTTCCTGCAAGGGCCGGAGTCTCCCGGCGAGATTAGCCGCTTCCGAAAGTCAATGCCACACGAGGGTGCCGGCCCGTGGCTGTTGTCGGTGAACTCAGTGCAGTGACTTCATTGGTGGCGCTGGCTGGGACTTGGGAGCCGTGCGAGTTTTAATGAGGCAACTCATCTTGCGCTTCGCACGATGCAGACACGATAGTCGAATCGCGAAATTCAAATTTCAAGGAGGCCCGGTACACGGCATGCGGCATGCGGCATGCCATGCCGGCGCTTTAACCACCTCCGTCTCGACGCGCCGCCGCACAGTGGATCGAGTCCATAGGAGAGGTCGGACATGCAATTTTTGACTAAAATTTTAAATTTTGATGCTTAATTTGTCACATTTTACATTTCAAGGGGTGCTTCATGTGGAAAATTTCACGAGGAAACCAATGAAACTACTTTAGAACCTCAAAGTTTTGTATAAGCGGAGTTATAAGCGTTTAAAGTTTCCAAATTTTGTCCGACCTCTCCTATTGACTCAATCCACTGTGCGCCGGTGCGGTGAAAACGCACGAATGCTCTGCCCCAGCCCAGTCAGCTTGGCGTCGCGCTAATCGAAGACAGTTCACCAAGAGCCAGAAAAAATATGGGACCGTGGCGAAATCCTCACCCATGAAAATTGGCGTCCCGCGGGTTTTTCATGAAAAAATTAAAAAAGGCCTTACTATTCCTTTAAGGATTTTTTTAGGCAATACGATGAATATTTTGTGAAAATTTCGAGACGTGATTTTGTTCGGGTATCCTTTTAGAAAATAGAGCAAGAACGGCGATTTTAAAACACGTCAACCGGAATATGCATTTTTGCAGTTATACTGTCGTTGTGCACATTAGTTTAAACTTTCCGCTCAAAAAAAAGAAAAAAAAGAAGTTCGAACGTTAAACTGATATCGGTATATTTTAAGATGGAAGAATTTTCCTGTGTGTTGCTTTTTTCGGACACATGATTAGAGGTGCCTTGCATCAGAGAAGGAAGGAAGTGTGCGTGAAATGAATCAAGCTCCCTTTATTTGTCTAACGTAAAATTTGTTCTCAATACTTAATTTTTGTCAAGTACAAACGTCTGCTGTTCAAAAACAAAAGAAGTATTAAAAAGGAGTTACCTCTTTCCGAAGTTGTCTTTGGACTCGTCTCGGAACAGGGTGTTGAAGTTGAATTCCATGTTTTCGATGAGATGCTTTACAATTTGCCTGGAAAAAAAATTGAATTAGAAAGAAAAAGCTTCAGTAAAAGTGGATTGGTATAAAGTTAAAAACTAGGTCTCTTATATCCACCAGTTTTTACATCATGCACATGTGCATTGGGCTGACAGATTACCTATTGAAGGTGTTCATAACACGACGGTTTCAGTCTCAAGTAAAACATGAAGTTACAGGTTTCAGTCAGACCGCAGGATTATGTTTAATGGATCAAAATGAGACTTTTTACTATCTCTAAAGTTTTTTCTGTATCCCCCCTCCCCCTTAGTTGGAGCCACGGTACCCATAATTTTCGGTAGAATCATCCATCGTTCTCTATAAATCTTGTCGATCGCCGTTAGGCATGGACTAAAACTCATGAAAATGGCTTTATCCTCTAATTATTGGTGCTGAATTCGTGTATGTCTCAAAACATCGAAATTAAAATGGCGAACAATTATGAAAGGTAATCATTCTCACATAACGATGACTTTTCGAAAATTTTGGAGGAGTGCCGAAGTCTCGACAGGGGGTATTTTTGGAATAAGTCCATCGAAGTAAAAAGTATCATTCGGACCCAAAGAGCTCGCTCCTGCAGCAGGGGCGTGGCGTGAATGATCGATTATCGATATGTCCCCATTTGAAGCCATGGTAAAGAATCGATTATTAAGGTGTTCGCTGCGAACACCCCGTTAATCGATCCTTTTCCATAGATTTAAATGGCAGATCAATCGATGTATCGCAAAGTACGCCATGTCTTTTTCAACCATCTCTGAACTCATAAAATATTTGAAACACGGGCATCTTTTCATTATGAATATTAGAGTCCCCTCTCGAAATCATCTGGAAGGATATTTAAGGGGTTCGGAGGACAATAGGCGCATCAGTGAAGTTTTTGAAAAAATTAGTTATCATATTAAACTAGTTTTTATACACATTCTGTGAAAATCTCGCTCCCAGATTCCAATTTTTAAGCATCAAAAAGTCAGTTTGAACTTTCTTCCCGCCATAAAGATTGATGTAATTTCGAAACTTCAAACATACACTGCAAAATAACACATTTGATCTAGAGCCCAGACTCTTGAAAACATTGTCAAGAAAAAATACTCTTGATTCAATCAGATTTTTGCCTAAATCAAAAGGAAATCCGCTCAAATTAAGAGGCTTGGTTCTTGATTTAAGCAAAAATCCGATTGAATCAAGAGTATTTTTTCTTGTCGATGTTATTGAGAGTCTGGACTCTAGATCCAATGTGTTTTTTTTTCCAGTGCATATTTCTCGAAACAGCAAAAACTGCACGTATGCGCCTTGTCCTCCAAGCCTCTCATTTAATGAGAACGAGAAAAAAATGAACCCCTCGATTCCATAGAGTAGCGCACACAGCGGTGTTTACATTCTTTCCGTGACATAAATAACACTGAGGATTCAATCAGCTGCACCGCCAAGTGTGTAACTCTTGCTTTGGAGACGGTAAACGTATGAGTCACGATTCGTGTAAGTTGGGTTGCGAAAAATGAAATAAGCCAGTAATCGGCTGCTCAAATTTAGATCACCCGGTCGCTGGTTTCTATGATTTGTAAATGAGGCATGCTTTGCAATTTGCCTATCACTTCGTCGCTCCTCTGACGTAAGGGCGTATCTCGATTTTGACATGAGCCCTGGAAAGCATAGAGTTATATGGACAACAGGGCTCACGTGAAAATCGATATACGCCCTTACGTCAGAGGGGCGACGACTTTACCTCATCACGAGCTTGCGTCTTCCAGAAGCTATTTATACTCTACTGCCGCGCTAAGGAAGAACGTCGCATGAACATTCGAGAGTTGCCAAATTTCCCCGAATAAAACTTGTATTTTTGAAGAAAGTTATGCGTATTTTTCCTTAAAATTCTCCGATATTTTAGATTAAATAGGGAATAAACTTGTCTGAGAAATTGGGAAAAAAAGTTCAGAATTTCCTCAGTAAATTTGTTTGTTATTAAAGGAAATATGGCAACGCCTGGAGGGTCGTACGGCGTTTTTCCTTAGCGCGGCAGTCTGAGCTGCATTAGTCTCAGCTGCGATGCGCATCTTAATTTACGGTTACTACTGCGAATAGTTCACATTTCACTCAATATCGTGGCGTGCTTTGCGATAAATCGATTGTTCCACTATTTAAACCTGTAGAAAAGGATCGATAAACAGGGTGGTCGCAGCGAACGTCTGAATAATTGATTCTTTGCCACAGCTTCAAATGAGGATACATCGATAAATCGATTATTTACACTTCGCCACTCATTACACTTAAACACTGTGAATCCAATAACTTACATTTGCTTACAAAGTTAAATTGGATTACATTTTGCAATGAGAAACCACTATCTTTGGCTCCTCTGTAAAATCACCTATCTGAGTAGGGAAACCAATGGCATATATGTTGTTTCTAAAATGAGCCATAAATAGTGGTTCCTCATTGCAAAATGTGGTCCAATTATTGCTACTGCATCGGAGTGTTGTCTATGTTGCCTATCCACTGATTGAAGGGACGTCTCTTTTGAAATCAATTGCAACAACATTGAAATAAATTGCGATGATGAATTTGCAGGTTTTTTGAAATTTGATGAAGTTCGTACGTGTTTAAGTGGAAACTCCTGAGTGAAGTGAACACGAGAAACCGAACAGTTATTGGAGGAGATATGACAAAATAACCGAATCTTGTAAAATACATGTGTTTAAATGGAAAATACTGCCAGATTTCGTCACTAGGCGGTGCATTTTCTCACTTTTAAATCTATTTTCATACTATTTCCCAAGTGACAAAAAAATACTGCGAAGTCAGCACTTTAAGCACTCTTCGACGAAGCAATAAAAAAAGTCCGGGAAAATTTTCCATTGTTGTATTTCAGCAACTTGTATTTTAGCAGATTAGATCATTTTGTCATATCTTCTCGAATTATTGTTCAATTCATGAACCAAGGGTATCCTCGTGTTCAGTCCACTCAGTAGTCTCCATGCACTTAAACACGAAATCCACCGAATTTCAGACATCTGCAAATCCTCTGTTGTAAAAATAATGTATCAATCAATGAGAAAACTCACTTTGGATAGTTGTCGACATGATCACAGAAAGTTAAACCCGGGACAGCGCAAGTTGGCGTTTGACCTTTGGGCGCCGGGATGAATTTCTTTGGTGAATAGTAAGATTGTGGGTATGAGGAATAACACGGGCCGTAGCTACCACCACAATATGCCCTGCTCGCCGGAATGCATAATATTACCGCCACTATCACTCTAAAACACATCTGGAACAGAATTTAAGAAACACATTGAAAAATACAAAGAAAAAAGGGGGAAAAGTATGTCAAAAAACTCACGAAGTCGCGAAGGAAGCTTTGCTTGTTTTTCCAGCACTGCCGTGCTAAGGAAGAACGCCGTATGAGCCTTTAGGCGTTGCCAAGTTTCCTTCGATAAAAACCGAATCTACTTGGAAAATTGTGAACATTATTTTCCAAAATTTTCAGATAATTTTGTACGCTATTTAATATAACATTTTTGAAAAATACGTACGAATGTTGTCACAAATACATGTTTTATCAAGGGAAATTTGGCAACTCTCGAATGTTCATACGCCGTTTTTCCTTAGCACGGTAGAGTTACTCTGTTGACTCTCTACGTAGAGACATTTCGGACTGTAAAGACTGTACAAAATACGCTGATTTGTATCGGCCGAACTGTTCGCGTAAATAACCGTGCTTCGGTTTACTCAACCGAGCTTTTTCTAAGGTTCGGTTTGGTTTGGAAGACCGGTCGTATGGACCGAGGATATGGTTACATGAACCGAATATTGCTGCTGACATAGAAAACCTTAGTTATATGGTTCGTTTGACCTAACTTTTCATCTCAGATGCGCGAGATGCGCATTTCTGCAGTTTCGCCATCGATATCGGAATACCTTTTCTGTGTCTTGCTTTCGACGATTTTGAAAAAATTATACCATTAAATATATTGCACGCTGGTATAAGGGTAGTTCGGATATTCACAGGGATCTTGTAATTCTTGGAATGGAGACCGTCTCGCAGTTTATCACTAAATTCGCTACAAATTACGAGCCGACGCCATTCCCATCCAAATGTTGAAGCAATCCAACTTCCAGATAACTCAAACGAGACCAGACGCCTCAAAAGGGTCAGACCTGGGGGCTGGCCAGTTCCCACGGTTTAATATATCTAAAGCATATATCTAGAGCATATATCCTCCCTCAGTTTCATACTGGTGCGCATTAGAGTTCAAAAAATTTAATTTTGACTCTAATTCTAATTTTTGGTATTTTCTTGGCTTTGTTTCCCCGCGAAATGGTGTGGACCCAGCACCATTTTTCCACCTTGTTATATACAGTTCGGGCCACTTCTTAGTGTTTGATTTTTTCATATATCTAGATATATGCTTTATTTGTATGTTTATACCTTGCTCCTACATACATGTAAGTAAGTTATAAGTTTCTCAGTAGCCCGTACATCGTACAATCATCATTATTTAATATTTAATGACAATGTGTAAAATTCTCGTGCAAGAAGTTCACAATAAAACACACACAAAAATTCACATTTACAAAAGAAATTAAATATATTATGAAACATGCTCCGAGGATTGAGAGATGGTAGACTCCGGCACGCGACTGGACTGATCGATCGCAGACGGAAGTTCAAATTCAGGGTAAAATATCTCATGAATATGGGTCGATATCGGATGCATCCTCGGGATTTCACACAAAGCGACGAAAAGGACTGAATTAGAATCAGTTCCTGTTTTAAATTCCTCCTCAAACCCAAGCGTAAATACCCCACACTCACGCTGACCAACGCTCTTGAATGGTAATGAACTGCTGGAGGAAAGAGGTTATCTTTGGGATTCACTGTCCTTTTCTTTTTTTTTCGTCCGTCTGAATTTTAAACGGGAATTCCCCAGCGTGCTCCTACATGACCGCGCGTTGTTCTGACCATCTTCCTATACTGCCGTACTAAGGAAGAACGCCGTATGAACCTTCGTGCGTCGCCAAATTTCTTTTGGTAAAATACGAACTTTCAGGACAACTTGTGAAAATTTTCCGGAGAATTATCTGTACACTGTAATCTGAAGTATCAGAAAATTTGAAATAGAAATCCTCATTATTTGTTTCAAAAATGAGTATTTTTAGAGGGAAAATTTGGCAACTCTCGAATTTTCATTCGGCGTTTTTCCTTAACACAGCTGTAAGGTACACCACAACTTTTGAAAATTGATAGTCTTGACTGTGTGTTCGAGGATAAATTGAGTGCACTTCAAGAATAGCGATTTGCACCCTGGTAAAAATTGGCAGTAGAATCTGTGTTCCAAAATACCATAGACCTACAGCCAGCTGTAAGATTTCCAATAGCTTCTATAGCCGGCTACACAATTTCTAATAGCCTGTTATAGCCGATGGCGATTAAGCAACAGCCAGGCGATAAAAAGTATGCTAAACGTTACTAATTACGGATGCTAGGACTTAGTGAGTTTTTGGAATACGGCTCTCTTTTTGGGCCGTAGTATCTTGATTTATTTTGCGAAGAAAGCTCCGTACTCTTGATGGATGCCTGCCATTACTAATATATAAGAGCGCCTTCAGTTTTGTATGATACTGTGCAATACCTCTTTTGTGAAATAGTTGCTTCAAGTGCCGTGGCAGGCGGGCAGCCAGCGCGAAACACGCATTGGCGCCTACAAACCTAACAGGGATACTTCACGCGTTGCGCAATGCGTGAAGTATCCCTGTTAGGTTTGTAGGCGCCAGTGCGTCGCCGCTCCGCTTTGTGTTAGGCTCTAATATTTCATCTGGCGGAGTCAGCGTTATTCAACTCATGATTTTGAAATGTTTGCACATCCTGAATGGATTATTCTCATTTTAATTGATGAAGAAAAATATGTATTATAGGAAAATATGATGTGTGTTTTGTAAATATTAAGGTGGTTCCGTATCAAACTTAATGATTTCCAAAGCACACGAATTTCTACACAATTTCTTATAGCTTTTTATAATCGATGGCGACAAAGCAACAGCCAGGCGATAAAGTGTGAAGCCCGGCGATAGGAACTATAGCCCGGCTGCATAATTTTTTATCGCTTCGTATAGCCCGCCTGTATGATTTTCTCCGCATTCTACAGCCAGCTATATGATTTTCTGTAGCCTTCTTTCGCCGGCTATGAGAATTCCTATGGTATTATGAAACGCAGCTCTTATCGCCAATTTTTACCGGGAAAACAATGTGTAAATAGTGATCAATCTTTATTTTTATTTTTTATTTTATTTATTGATTGAATAAAAGCGTAGTGCTCCCATCTACGCAAACGTGTACACGTGGGAGCATCCAGACTTTTCGAAGGGGGGGGGGCGGAAGGGAGGGTTAGAAAATTGTCGAAATTTTAAAGCATCCATCAAGCAGTTCGAGTCAATTTCGTCACGAGTAATTACCAAATACACGCGCTTTCACTTCCTCTTTCCTTTGTTCCTCCCTTCTTTCTTTCTTCCCTTTTTTCTCATTTTTTCGAGCGAATGGGGTGCCTCCTACGCCTACCTTTTGGATCCGCTTATGAGTGTGCAACCATCTTCAAATTTTCATCATAATGAACATACAAAAAAAAGTCAGTATATATAAAAACTAACTAAACTGCTAAAAACTGCTAAAAAAGATTTTATTATTTTTTATTTATTAAGTATTGATAATAACTTTTAGTGCAAGGAATAACCAAATATTGCGAGGAGGAAAAAAAGAAAGATGAAGAAAGAGAAGAGAAAGGAGAAGAACTGAAAGATTAGAAAGGAGAAGGAGAGGATGAGAGTGGAGAGGAAAAGGAGGTTGAGGAAAAAAAGAAGAGGATATGATGATGAAGGAGCATTTTTGTTACGTCATCTCTTGCCTTTTTCACGTGGCCGTTCAAGAATCGTTTTGCTGGATGTTACTCGATGTATCCTCTCTCTGCGTATCCCGGGTACTCTTAGGCCTTTAATCGTGAGTCAGCAATTTAGATAAAATCCTATCTCAACTGAGAGCAACTCCGGAAGCGAGCGATCGCAAATTCGCAATCTCTCCACTTTTCTGTCCGGGCGTTCGAGTCTCCCGGACCTTCCGATGATGCGCAAAAGGGCCCCTGGACAAGACTCTGAATAAGTCGTGGCTTGCCCCTGCTTTCGCTCAATTACGCCCAAGTTCGAAGGTACATATCGATGGTGAAAGTCGAAAACATGTATCTCGATTTGCAACGTTGCAGATTTCTTGTCAACTTTTATTTTTTCTGAAGGAAACTCATTTCTCTTGGCATTTTGTGTACCTTTTTCTGATGAAATTTAGAAAATTTTCCGGAAACTTTACAGGCTGCATAAAATATGCATGTTAGTAACCTATACAGCCGTGCTGAGGAAGAATGCCGTATAAACGATCATTACGTTGCCAAATTTCCTCTTTTAAAAATACGAATTTTGTGGAAAACCTGTGAACGTTCTCCATCCAATTTTTCAGAGAACGCTATTAGATCAAAATTATCTATATGTTTCAAGAGAAAATATTCATGACTATCTTCGAAATCAAACATTTTATTGGAGGAAATTTTGCAACTCTCGAATGAACATACTGCGTTCTTCCTCAGCACGGCTGTATAGGTGAAACATGTATAGTGATATTGACAATAATTTGGGAATGCGGGGCTTAAAAGAACGAAACATATTTTTGAAAAAAATTTGCCAAATCCAGAATGGAGACATGGAATTTTTGTTACAAGCGGCAGAGCGGCTCATTGGAACATGTTGTGAGTCACATACTTCGAACCAAATCGATGGCCAAAGTGCAAAACCACGTATCTCCGTTCGTGACGTCATCGGAACGAGTCGATGCAATTTTTTGAGAGCTTCTTTGATGTTTCTTTTCTCTCAGCAGAATATTCTTTAAAAATTTACAGCAAAAAAATAATAAACGAGGAGTGGGAATTTTGAAACACCGCGATAAAGATACATGATTTTTGCACTTTTGTCATCGACATTGATGCTATAACGTTAGATAACTACTTGATAACCTATTGGTGACGAATCAATGTCAACACGCGTGTTTCAATCCTATCGGGTTATCAAAATGATCGCAGAATGGATTTGACATTTTCATAAGCGACAGAAATGCTCTCACAATCAGTTTTTTCCTTCATCTCTTATTTCCTCGAAACGATAAAACGACTGTGGAGATTTTGATACGTTGCAATCGAAATGGATGTTTTTCAACTTTCACTGTTGATATTTAATTTCTATAATGCGAGGGGGTGGGGGCGGGGAGGAGGATAGTGAGGAAGAAAACGAGGATAACCCTGATCCTCACCTTGAACGGCCCACAGCTAAGCTGAAGATCGTCGCAGGGCTCAGGAATCCGAGATAGTCGTTATCTCCGAAATCGGACGTGATTTAGCGCGCGCGAGAGTGTTGGGATTTTGTGCGATTTAAAAATGTGCTCGAGGCGCTTTGAGTGGTGTAAAGCATATACCTACCGGGTGTTCTTAAAATGAGGTGGATGAAAAAAACAGCGAAACATCTGAAAATTGAAGATCTCCTTAGTTGAATTAGCACTTGGGAACATTACAGGACGTAGGAACGTACCGTCATTCCAAGGTTGCAAAATTGACTCAAATAATTCAATTTTTTACAAAGATATAAGCACAGGAGCAATTTTTGTCCAATTTTTTTTCGAGTAAAATCAGATGAAAAGTCAAGGAAATTTTCAGTTAGAAATGCCCAAAATATTCCCAATAAAAATGCAATTCAGGAGAAGAAATTTGGCACCATTGGAATATAGTCACGTTCTCCCATGAGGGAAACGACGTATAAAGTACTGTAACACTCTAAGCACTCTAATTTCAAAAATTTTAAGTGTAGGTAAAATTTTTTCTAAAAAAATGCAGAGAAAAAATAATAAAACGTGTAAAATAAAAATGGAGAAGAAAAAGAAAAAATCCTCTTTGAAAAATGTGAAAAAAATTACAGCGCTAAGTGTAACGTAACCCCATTACACTGTCGTGCTAAGGAAAAACGTCTTATGAACCTTCAGGCGTTGCCAAATGTCCCTCGGAAAAAACAAATTTCCTGGGAAACTTTTGAATATTTTTCTCTCAATTTTTCAGATAATTTTGTTTGCAATTTCACCTGAAGTCCCTGCAAATTTCTAGGAATATTATTCATAACTCTGCTCAAAAAAGGTCATTTTATCGAAGGAAATTTAACAACTCTCAAATTTTCATTGGACGTTCTTCCTTAGCCGGGCAGTGCGGATTCCCTCAACGCATACGTAACGCAGGCTCGCTTCCTCTCGAGCGTTGCGTATATTCATATTGGCGTGGCGTGCTTTGCGACGTATCGATTGATCTGCCATTCAAACCTATGGAAAAGGATGGATAAAGAGGGTGTTCGCAACGAACAACTTAATAATCGATTCTTCACCATAGCTTTAAATGGGAAAATATCGATAATCGATGATTCACGCCTCGCCACTGCGTATATTTTATGAACGGTTCCTCAACGGGGGCGGGAGATAGAGGTTAGGGAGCACGAAGTCCGAAGGATACAACCGTCATGAACGCTAAAATCGTCGCAGTAAATTAACTGCACTGAAGCAGCATAATAAATTGCTTTTTTGTTGAGAGCCAGAATGAAAGGGACTATTAAAAGTTAACTGCTAAAATTCAATTCGGGAGGGCGCACAGTGAATCGAGCCTTTGGAAGAGGTCGGACATTTCGTCGCTTCTCTGACTAACGGCCGTATCTCAATTTCTACTTGAGCCCCGGAAAGCATCATATTAACGAAGACGTAAGCTTTTAGAGTCTCCACATCATGCCCGAACTCTCCCGCGACTCTATCCACTGTGGGGCGTAAGAATTAATTTTCGCGGCAGGGTGTGGAAACGCTCACAAATGCATCGGCAGAACGGTCCAAAGACGACGGATGCTGTCGAATCGAATAATTATTCGCTCGTCAAACATGCCGAAGTGCGGAAGGAAGGAGCGACCCACCGATGTCATAATCCAACTTGCTCACTTCAGCCGAGTCGCGAGCGCCGTAAAACCACTTGCATTTTAGGGCTCATCAAATGATGGACATCCTCGGTTTTAGGACGGACATATTCGACGACTACGATGACAAATCAATCCCAACGACGACAGTTCCTCGCTGGATGCTGGTCAGCCGGCGCGCGCAACTTTCTCCGCACGAGCCCGCGCGCGTGCGGATACTGCGCGCTCGAATATGTTAATTAAAAGCCCGGCGCCAGAGGTCGCGTCGGGATGCGCGACACAAGCCGGTCGAGCGGGACGGGGATGGAGGTTAGTTAGGGAGCACAGCGATCGGAGGACACTGCCGCCAGGGTGTCCGTTTGGAGAGGTAAAAGGTTGTTGCATTGTCTGATTTGTTTACACCGTGACGTAGTTAGGTGCAACATGACGTAGTTAGGTGCAACATGACGTGACGTTTTTGTAAAACGAGGTATAAACTACGGAAAATGGACTGCTACGGCTCAAAGGATTCCGAGGGGGTACCCAAGTCTTTATTTTGTTTTCATCGTGAATAAGGGAGGTTTTAGGAGGCTTTTGACGTAGCATCATGAAAGCGCAATTTTTCCGAATTTCCTAAATCCAAAGATGTTTACTAGTAAAATTCTAAAGTGCAAGAATAGATCCTCGCGAAGGATTAAGTTAATTTACCGTCACAAAAATTAGAAAATGCAAAGTAAGAATTTATAGAGATTTTACGAATAATGAAGAATTTCCGAACGTATTATAAAGTTTATAAAATATTGGTATAGGTAATCCAATTTTCTCGTTTAGATTTTGCACTTTTTGCAAATCATTTTAATCCCTTGCGAGGGTGTGTTTCCATCTTGAATTTCACTCAAGGCACGTTAAAATCGTCATTTTTATGAAGCCATGTTGTCTGCATTCTTAAACTCCCCATAATTTAAGCAATGCGAGGCCCTCTCAAAAAAAGGAGCTGTCTACAGAGCGAGTATGAATATGGCCCTGCACTCCTGTCACATCAAGTGATATGGTACCGCTTGCTGCAAGACATCTCTGGCTATAATTAGATGTAAATCCATCGAGTTGCAACTGCATCTTCGTCGATTTATCGAAATATCGAACGATTTGGATCAAAGAATATCACCTTTCAGTTTGCCAATCTATGCAGGATTGCAGGTCATTCGATAAGGCTATGACGGAGCCTCAAAATGCGAATTGCATGACATTTTCGTTGTAGACACGATATCTGTTGTGCTAAGGAAGAACGCCATAAGATCCTTCAGACGTTGCCAAAATTCCATCAACAAATCACGAATTTTCGAGGAAATTTGTAAATTTTTTCATACAAATTCTCAATGAATTTTATCAATAATTTGACCTACATAGCCTGAAAATTTCAAGGAAAAGTATGCATAACTTTCTTCAATAATAAATATTTTCTGAGAGGAAGCGTGACAAAATTCGAATGCTCTTACGGTGTTATTCCTCAGCACGGCAGATATGACTTCATACTTTTGCCATTTAAAGTCCTTGATTGATGACACGTCGAATATAATATAAGGAAAACGGAACATAATTCGTCCTACCCTTCCCATGAATACCGCTGTGCTAAAGAAAAACGCCGTATGAGCCATCAGACGTTTCCAAATTTTCTCCGATAAAAACCGAATTTATTGGGAAAATTGCGAATATTATTTCTTTAAATGTTCAGACAATTTTGTACGCAATTTAAACTAAAATATCTGATAATTTCAAGGAAAAATATGCATTAATGTTGTCGACAATACATGTTTTATCAAGGAAAATTTGGCAACTCTCGAATGTTCATACGGCGTTATTCCTTGGGACCCAAGGAGCCCGATATTTTCTTCATTGATTTTTTCTTCTTTTTTTCGCGTTCTCCGCGACCAAGCCACCAAATCGCATGACCTTGACCTCTTGTTCGGCCACGGATGGGTGCATGGCATACCCGGCCATTCATTACCCATTAAAATTAATAAATCCAGTCTCAGGGTCAGTCAGACTCCACGGAGAGTCAGGGATAGAGACCGGTCCCATTTGTTACAATAAATCACATCGCGACTCGATACTTGAAATTGGAGCTTTTTTTTCCTCCTTAAATCGTGGCGTTAATGTTTCCTTATTCCGACTAATGTCTTTCCTAGATTTAATTAGACGTTGTTGATGATACGAGGAAAACAGTAACACCCTAAAAATGGCTAATGACCAGAGTTGAAAAATGTGTGTCACCATCGAAACGTTTACAAAATCTCCGATTATGTTCTAATTTTTATAATCAAACTAACCAAAACGTCTCCTTGAAAAACTTTGGAAAAACTTTTCGTCAATTTGCATGCACATAAAAAAAAAGAAAAAGAGCGGAGGCTTAAATAGCCGCAATTGAAGGTACGCATTATTGACTTAAGCTAACTAAACACGCTTTCGGAAACATTGCTTCCCTTAAAAAGGAACCCCCAAAAAGTTCCAAAGGCCTCAGGGCGTCATCCGCGATAATGGTTGTTTTTTCTATGCTGGCCTTTAAGTTTCTAATAATGTGCTAGCACGGCATTATGATAGATTTGTACGTTATGTATGGATCGTAACAAGGATTTTCCCCTGAAAGACAGCAGAGCGCAATCCACAAATATGGTTGTTTTTCCTCCTCCTACGTTTAAGTCTCCAATAATTCGTTAGCACGGCTTTATGATAGATTTGTACATAAATAATGTATGGACCGTAACAAAATGATCGAGTTTGTGCTGAGGCCACAGAACGCCATATCCGTAAATATGGTTGTTTTTCCTATACTAGCGTTTAAGTCTCCAAATATATGTTAGTATGGCATTGTAATAGAAATGTTTATAATACATGTATCGTAACAATAATATGGATTTTGGCCTTTGAGGTCTCTGATGGTCATATGATTTGGATGGAACCAGGTATCTAGTGGATTTTTGGCACGGTAAGAACGACGCTATACAGACTAGCATCAAAATCAGTGTGGGGAGCTTGGTGTATATAATTTACCGCCGGGCAACATTTTTGGACAACACAAAACGTAAGTTTTTGAATGGATACTTGCACGGAAAATTTTTTGTGGCCTCCCTCGAATTGAGGGAAAAATAACAATGCGCCCACCCTAAGACTCCCTGATATCAATTCTGCTCGCTTTGGATTTTCAGCCCGAAGAAGACGGGAAGAAGGACTGTAATTTTACAAGCGGATTGACTAAATTTTCCCGGCCACTAATCGGTCCAACCCACGCCTGACAAAGAGCTTCGTGGTAATGAAAAACCTAGTTATAATTCAAAGACAGTAGAGCCATTGGCAGATGAAGATCATTAACTGCCAATTGCCAAAAAACCATGGGGATCAGCCTCTAATTTTTGTCAGGTGTCCACGATCGTACGTAGAAAAATTAAGGAAAGTGCAACATCCGTCGTGTTGCGATGGTTAATTTTGCAAAATTGTGTGTACTCATTTGCATCACCGATCGACGAAATATTAACGAGTCGAACATACTCCCACCTGTAGTAGACACTGTGCATGGGAGGGAGGCGAGGGGGTAAAGGTACGTCTCCACAAGGCGCGAGCGACGCGAAGCGCGAATTGCGCATGCAGTCAGGTGAGATAAATTTAAACCTGTCGCACGTGATGCGATTAATGCGCATCGGGTTTTCAATGGCAGATTAGGCAGGTTTAAAATCACTGCATCCGGTCGCGCAAATGCGCCGCGCGATTCGTTCCGAGCCGTGCCGCCGGCGCCCTGTGGGAGCGGGGCCTCACACGGTGGCGCTGCGACGCGTCGTTAATGAGTCCGCGGCGTTCTCGTTGCAGCGCCAAGATTTTGAGACATATCCTTGCTTAATAGCACCTAATGAGACTCGTTATCACTGTTGCAAGGTCTCCGTAACACGTTCCGATATTCTCTCACGCGTTCGAGTAAATACAGAATCCGGACATTCTGGCGCTTGAATTTTTTCTTCCCTTTTTTTGGTGCCCTGGTGCCCAACCGACCACGAACTGCAGAGTAAGTTTCGTCACACTTCCACTCTCTGCCGTGCTGCGGAAAAACTTCACATGGCCAAATTTTTTTTTTATAAATTACGATTTTTTTATTCTTTATTTTTTTCCCATTTAATCTGGTGCTACTGAAAATTGCAAGGGAAAAGGTTTGTAATTTTCTTGGAAATGAATGTTATACCAAAAAAGAACTGGAAACCTGCGGATCCTCATACGTTCTTTGTTACTATGACAGAATTATGTTTGTTTTCCTTTGATAAAAATATTTTCTGACCTAAGTATAAATTAAATTTTAGAATGATTCTAGGCGCAGTTATACCAGCGCATGAAATTACTTTTGTAACGGACGGAGTTCAAAAACGTAACATTAGAATTGAGATGTAGAAACGGCGATCATAATTACGCATCTCTCTTCGTCATTCCTACCCTTAATGATTAAAAACGGCATACTTTTTTTCACCCCATAAACCCATATTTGATCGATTTTAGTAGAAAGTGACCTTAGGCATTCCAATTTAGCAATTGGACTCATCTTTTCATATGCTAACTTCAGTCAACATCCCCTAGCCCGTTAGATGTCATTTGGACAGATAACGGGTTAAAAGTTTCATCCCAAACTTTCAACCCTTATTTTAAGCCGTGAATCCTCACCACGGTCCCGTGCATTTCTTGAAGTTTCCCTCTTTATATCAGCCTAGTTTCTGCTTCAGTAGAGAGTGCCCTTAGTGAAATAATTTTATATTCGATCTGATCTTAGTCATAGAAACACGTGTAAGCAGAGCGTGTCAATTATCATTACCGCAAACCGCTCTTGAGAAATGTTCCACGCATGCTTCCCTCTCATTAAATGTTCACTTGTTTGTTATGAAGAGGGAGAGAAGAAATTAACTGCTGGTTGCGTGTGTCTGAGAGCTCATTTGTTTATTATGTAGTTCCCAATAAAAATTTCTCTGATAGGCACGAGAGTGGAGCAATAATTTTAATCAATTAAGTATCCTTTAAATATATCATTGATGGCCATAAGGGTGTTTTATGGTCGATTGATGCAAATAATAATTTTAAACGATTGCTTTGTTACGTTGTCGTAACTAATGAACGCTGGTATCCAAATAAATTTTCTGACTCCCAAAAATTTTGTTTTACCGGTTGGATAAATCAGGCTAATTCTCATTTTTTTGTAATCAGCATTGAAAATGCACAACAGTTGAACAACAAAAATAAATTATGACAAGATAGCGTTGAAGACAGAGATATGTGTTTTTGCTGTTTCACCGTCGCAGTGTCGCTAAGAACGCACGGAACACAGATTGAATTTTGTTGCAATTACACGGTAAAATTATTGCTATTGTTTTGGAGTGTTGCGCATGTTGTATATTCACTAGTTGAAGGGACTCATCTTACTGACATTTATTTCAATAAAAGTGAAATAAGTCGCAATTTTGTTTGAATTTCAAATTGCCTCCTTCTCTCATACATAGAACTCATTTTAATCATCGTTTAAAATCGGCTTCCATCGACCAGTTTCTTGTTTGTTTGTTTTTTTTTAAAAAACGCAATTTTATTGCAATATTTTCATCCTATCGCTCTAATTGGAAAGTCGCCTTATTTTCACTCTGTTTTTTTATTTGGGATAAAATTCAACAGAAAGCTTCGTCTTCCATATTTCAAGCAATTTTTTATTACTTAACACCTTAGATAACAAAAAGAACCCGTTTACTTCTGATACTGCAGATTGCCTCTCGAATCTGAGTCTCAGCGGGATCATCTTAAACCGGGCCCCGATTATGATACAAGTTGTTCGAATATGAAATATCGTGACCTCTGACCCGCCCTCAGGGATATTGTCGGATATTAACCGCACCGGTAGATAGGTAATTTTCTCCCACTTAACCATTACACCACCAAATAACCATACACCTTGTTCGACGGAGATTCTTGTACCGTTCCTAAAAAGGACGAAGAAAATATTGCGTCATTGTTAAATTAACACATCGGTCAGTGGTTCATCGACAACAGGTTTGAAATCTGTACAAATGCTTCGATGAAACAAGAAAGTGAATGTGGACCACTTTTAATTTCAGCAGTTTTGTTGTTTTAGGCCCATTATTCTCAAAGAGGCTGAGCGTGATTGCTACAAAAAAGCCTTAGTTGCACAATTACAAGACAATGGAAATATTGAAATACAACTGCGATTTAATGCAATAAAATTGGAACTCTTTCACCTTGAAACAGAACGCGAGGAGTCCCTAAAATTGGCGTGCTTTGACTTTTGCCATCGACATTCTACGTAGTGCATTTTGACTCCATTTTGGAATTCGGAACTACAATTTCTGGCTTATCCGTAATAGCACTCATGTGCATAGGGAAACTAATGGTACATACGTCGCTTCTAAACTGAGCCAGAGATTTTAGTTTCGAATTGCAAAATGTAGTCCTAGACTGCAGCTTGTAATATGGAACTACGATTTCTGGCTCATACGCGAGTGCACTTATGTACATAGGAATTCCAATTGTACATACGTCGTTCTAAACTGAGTCAAAAATTTTAGTTTCGAATTGCAAAATGTGGTCCTGGACTGCAGCTTGCAATATGGAACTACGATTTCTGGCTCATACGCAAGTACACTTATGTACATGGGAAAACTAACGGTACATACATCTTTCTAAACTGAGTCAAAAATTGTAGTTCCAAATTGCAAAATGTAGTCCTAGACTGCAGCTTGTATTATAGAACTACGATTTCTGGCTCATACGCAAGTACACTTATGTACATGGGAAAACTAACTGTACATACATCTTTCTAAACTGAGTCAAAAATTTTAGTTCCTAATTGCAAAATGCAGTCCTGTACTACACTTGCAATATGGAACTACGATTTCTGGCTCATACGGAAGTGCACTTATGTACATAGGAAAACCAATTGTACATACGTCGTTCTAAACTGAGTCAAAAATTTTAGTTCCGAATTGCAAAATGTAGTCCCGAACTGCAGCTTGCAATGTGGAACTACGATTTCCAGCTCATACATAAAAACAGCTATCTACACGAGGAAAGTAATTAAATATCGTTTTTAAAACGAGTCGGAGACAGTAGTTCCCAATCGCAACATGCACTCCATTCATATGACCAACCATAAACGTGGTTACCGGAACAACCTAAAAGGATGAGTCGCGAAGGGGGCTGAAGTTCGGAGGGGAGGTGGGGTGGGGGGTTCGGTAGCCAATCTGCATATGCAAATGGACAGAGCGCGATGCGCGATTATCAGCGTCATGATTTATTATTCATCAAGTTTTGACACGCGGTCTCGGATCCTGCTGGAATCCGCGTCGCGTCGCGTCGTATCGGCGAAAGGGAAAATGCGCGCTGACCCTTTCCGAAATTTCTAAGTTTACACGGCGGTCGCGGAGCGACGAGCCCGGAAACCAGTTGTCGCTTAGACTTCTGCCTCGCATCCTCGTCTTCGTCCACCTTCTGCCCCTCGACGCGAACCGAAGCTCGCAAGAGTCAAAGTTGAAGGAGTCGTCCGCCGCCCGGGCTGGAGAAAGTAATTACCGACCATATAACCCGTCCCAAGTTTAAACCACACACCCGGCACCTGTTTGCCATCCTCGGATGTCGTCGCCTCCTGACACACACTTCGCGATGAACCCTGCCGTGTACATGACTCAATGCCCTCCAGGGTTCATCCCCAAATGTAGTTACGTCCTTTCAGCAGAAAAGTGCGAAGTGTCCGAAGCTGCCGTTTCCAGAGTCGTAAACCTGCTTCCCGATCGATTTAAGGTCGCTCGGGCCAGGTCTTCGGCGCTGAAACGCATCGGCGACGAGAGACAGAATAAATATTGCACGGTGCACTCAACGCGAAGAGGATGCTGGCTCCTGGCAACAGCAACAACGGCGACCGGACGTTTTTCAATCTCCTGTTGCATCGCTTCTTCTTGCTCCTCTCCAGCCGGGATATCGCAAGCGCCATCTCAGCTTTGGCGTCATGTTGCCGGACATCTGAAAATCGTGTTGACTTTGGTCTGACAGACTCGGATATTCTGGACCCGTGGCTTCGTCGTTAAGATCGGAGGACGCTGACGGAAAATTGGGGAGAAGTAGTGGAAGAAGAAGAGGAGGAGAAAGAAGCAGAAGTAGAAGAGGAAGGAGAAAGAAGAGGAAGGAGATAGAAGCAGAAGTAGAGGAAGAAGGAGAAAGAAGAAGAAGGAAAAAGAAGAAGAAGGAGAAAGAAGCAGAAGTAGAAGAAGAAAAAGAAGACCGAAGCAGAAGTAGAAAGAAGAAGAAGGAGAAAGAAGTAGAAGTAGAAGAAGAAGGAGAACGAAGGAAAGAAGAGGAAGAGTTGATGAAGAGAGAGAAATTTTTCTCTCTCCTCGTAGTCCTCTGCCTCTTTTTATTCTTCATCCTCCTCGTATCCGTCCTCCTCCTCCTCCCCTTCTCCCTCTTCTCTTTCTTCCTCTTCTCCAGCCTCCCCCTTTTCTCATTATTTTTTGTCTTCTTCCTCTGAGTACCTTTCTTCCACTTACATAATGCATCCTCATCTCATATGGGGGTCTCACACCTTCTTGGAAGTTGCAAGATCCAACTCCATCAGACTAGAGTAAATTTTTCTTTCAAAACTTTTCCTTCTATTTTAATGAAAGATTTAAGTGGGGACTAATTTTAATCATACCAGGTAATATTTGTTGAAATTTCAGGTGATTATGTATCGCTTTATTTGTAAATTAAAAAATTAAACACTAAAAAGTGGCCCGAAACTGTATTTAACAAGGTGGAGAAATGGTGCTGGGTCCACACCATTTCGCGGGGAAACAAAGCCAAGAAATACCAAAAATTAAAATTAGAGTCAAAAATAAATTTTTAGAACTCTCTGAGTGTGATCTTCTGATGAGGTCTAATAAGGCCCAAACCGGTAAAGATCTCTCGGCGTGACTCCAACTTAATATTCCATTGCAAACTGCCTGAGCTGAACACTCTCCCCCCCCCTCAGTTTCATACTGGTGCGCATTAGAGTTCTAAAAATTTATTTTTGACTCTAATTTTAATTTTTGGTATTTCTTGGCTTTGTTCCCCCGCGAGATGGTGTGGACCCAGCACCATTTCTCCACCTTTATTTGTAAATAAATTAGATAAATTTAAAAAGATTGGCAACATATTGACCATGTTCAAATGGCACTTAATATACTCTGCATATAGATAAGAACGATGCGCTATTGGGTTTTATCTTATGGTGGATGGCGCAGTAGGAACGTTCGCGCGATGTTTAAAGTTTTCTATTCTATTATCAACTCATTTCGCGGGTGGACGAAAGTTGAAACGTGTATTTTCAGGAAATTCCTGTAAGACAAAATTTTTTCACCGCCTGTTTCTTGAACCTCGCGCATACTCGTGTGCTTATTCTGTGAAAATTTTACATTACGATGTTGGTTTGTCTATTTATGATAAAGTAAAACGAGAGTGGAAATTTTGAAATACTGCAGCAGAAATTTTGGCAGTTTCACCGTCAATGCTTATATTTCGTCTCATTCTTTTTGTCACCGGCCCCCATTAGCAATTTTCAACGAAAACGCGATAAATTGAAAGTAAGTTGAGATTTTTCTACAATATCTTGGCGATAACATCACTAGGATCACCAACATCTGAGCAATTCTCCTCAATCTTGTGGCAATTTTATCCCTAGAAATTCGCGTTCGATAAAATCGGAATTTTACCTCAATTTAGCATGATTTTTGTTCCATATTATTGCGATGAATCGCAGTTGATAAAATCGCGATTTTAATGAAAATTTCAGCGATGAAATCGCAAATTTTTAACCGATGATATTGCAAGAAACCGACGTCGATAAAATCACGATACATTGTCCGATCAAATCGCAACATGGGAAATAAAGGGTCTGAGAATCTAGAACCAATGTTTGCAGCTCCAATACAATTTGGACCCAGCACGTAAATGGATTATCTTATTTTCCTTCCCAAATATGCTCGTGTTCTTCTCTCATTTGCTTTTATTTCCACCTGTGTATGGTCACTCCAACCTCTTCATTTCACTCTCCAATGCAAACCATTGTCAGATATCTTTGGCAGATCGACTAATGCACTAATGGGTCAAGTCTGTGACTGTTTCTGTATCAGTCTCTTCATCTCTTGCGTGCCTACAAAAAAATTGCACTGTTAATCCTCTTCGCCTTACTTTGGGAATTCCTGAATTGAGACGGTTGCTTCTCTTGTGAATATGTTGTGTAATATCTAGGTATCCGTGCCGTAAAATACGTTTCTAATTTGTGACTTTTGCGCACAATCAGCGCAGCATATCTGATCATTTGAAGTGAATTTGCGAATGCTCTCTCACAGCTTTTTTCAGGTTTGGATTTTCCTCTGAGGTGGACCGTCGTCATGCCTTATGTCAATTACAAGTGACCGATTGGGGCTCTATCCAGTTAACTAAATTTGCCAATCTGGAAGTACACTTTCTGTCTCAGTTTAGAAACAACGTATGCACCATCACTTTCTCTGTGTAGCGACCGAAGTAGCATTTTTCAGTGGAAAAATCGCTGTACTTTGAAATTAAGTTGCGATTTTTTTTTACAGTTTGTTGGCGATAAAATCGCTGGGATTATTAACATCTGAGCGACTATTCTCAATCTCTCGACAATTATATCTGTTTAAAATCGCTTTAAAAAAACGGAATTTTGTCCCAATTTATCACGATTTTTTGTTGAATAATATTGCGATTAATCGTGATTTTATTGCAAATTAATGCGATGAAATCGCAATTTTTCCCGATAATAATACAATAAATCGACATCGATAAAATCTGAATACATTTTCCCATCAAATTGCTACGTATCGCGATCACAGCTTCTTGGGTAAGTTCTTTTATGGATGAGCCGGAAATTATGGTTCCAAATTGCAAAGTGTAGTCAATATGACGTGCTTTAAAATGAAAGAAAAATAAGGTGAAAAAATTGAATGGCTTTTGTTATTAAGGCCGAGAGGCATCTGTTTTAGCAGATCCTGTAGTCATTTTTGTACACATTTTTTTAAAATTTATGCAAAACTCCACCACCAAAATTAGAGCCCGGGTCCCATTTACGTAGTCAATGCGGAATCTGGTCGGCCCTCCCTCCTTACTTAGTATATCGACGGTGAAACTACCAAACCACGTATCTCGGTTTGCGACGTCGCAGACTTCCTATCAAACTTTATTTTTTAAATGAAAAACTACTTAACATCCAGTCTTGAAAATTTTCTGTGATTTCTCCTCTTTGTGCGGAGAAAATTCCGTGAAAATCTCAAGGAATGATATTGATTTGGTCTACTTCAAAAAAACAAAATGTGAGCGTAGATTTTTAAACACCGCAAACGAGATACGTGGTTTGGTAGTTTCACCGTCGATATAACTTCATTGAGCATTTTAAAAATCGACCTTGAGTTGTGTTTGCGATGAAGGTTAAAAATTCCTCGTTTATTCTAACGTATGATTCATCTCAACAAAAGTTCAAACTTATGAAATTGTTCCCTCAAATTTTTTCTTTCGGTATCTGCAAATGTTCTCCAACGGATGGTTAATAATACAAAGAAATAGATATCTGGCAAACTCAGGCAACAGAGATTGTTTTTTTGCCCAACTTTTTTCGACGCCTCCAAACAATTTGAACAGGCCGATAAGTGGCTCATGCTATTCAAAAAATAAACATTCCTCCCGAACAAATATTTGTCAAAAGTAAGCGGAAGTGACGAGAATTTCAAGAATGCTTTGACTTCCGACGTCTACTCTTACGTACACACAGTAGGACATTTCCAATTAATTGTTTTTATTTAATGGTTAGACAAGCTTTAGTTTATTAAAGTTTTATCGCGAATAAAACTGGAGGATAAATTGCTTGTTAGATTAGAGTGGCCGGAGAACTGTCATTACCGAAAGAATGTTTTATATTTTAACGCTTTAATTAAGTTGATTCATAGTCTGCACCTATACGTATGTTTTGTCCTTGATAAAAAAGACTAAAGTCATCGCTTAGATTTTCGGAACTGGCTCAAAAAAATGGTCGCGAGAAAGAAAAATGAACGAATGAGAACATTTCTCCCTCCCATTTTTTTTCGGGATCACCTTCCGCCTTTTTGTAAGTATAGAACATTACAAATGGGATCTAACCTACCCTCGAAAATGTCTTTTAAGAAGATAACACAAATTGATCATTTTCAGCTCTCGGAGCAATGACGAAACCTTCGGGAAAACATATTTTTTTCCACCGTCCTTATAAGTAAATGTAATTATTTTTTTCAAATAAATATCAAACAGATTCGCCATAAAAAGCAAACGCACGAAGTTCCTTCATTTCGGAGGGTATGCAATTCGATCTCCCGGTAATTAAAGTAGTTGTTAGAGGTCAAAGCTAACTGCCGATAACAAGGACTAATTTAAAAATCAAATGTCATTAAAAAGAGGAAATATCACTAACATAACTATGAGTAAAGGGACAATTATTGTCAATGAAAGTATGACACTTAAAACTAAAAATCATAGCTTAAGTCAAAAAATGTGACCTCAGATTGCAACTTAGTAAGTCTTGCCTCATGTGGATCGAATTTAGCAAAAAGGAACAAGCGCGATTACAGTGTTGTAAACATGTTGCCTCTTCATACTTATCTAAAATATCTTTCAGAATAGCAAATAATTTTGGTTTCCCACTAAAAAATTGTTAATTTTACAGGAAAATTATTGTGTGGATGTAAATATTGTACATATATTAAGTATTTTTAAAAGAAAATGAGAAGTTGCAAGATCTTGAAAACACTGTAATCGAGCTGGTTCCTTTTTGCTAAATGCGATCCATGTATTATTATTTTTTTAAAAGGAAGCTAACCAACGCAGCAAAACCCCCAGAGGGCGCTTTATACACTCAAAGTGCCGCCGTCTAATTATTAGAGGGGGTTTATCTAATGAATGCCTCTTATCGATAGTCACAAAAATCACGAAAACTGGCTAGAGCAAGTTGTGACAACTAATGAACATTTACACAGTTTAAATGGGAGAATTCACAACTTTGTCACGCAATTTAAAAAAAACTGGGAGTCGTATTTCAAAGATCTGAATAGAGCGAGCTCATTCAGAGACTATCACCTGTCGACAGCCGCAAACATCATGGAAATTGATCCAGTAAAACAGTGACGAAGGATGAAAATTTAAGGGATCAGAGAGCTTCTAGTAATGGTTCGGAATTCTTTTCTCGCTGTTCAACTTACATTATGAAGATGTAAATCAGTCAGACGTGCAGCAGTGCAGCACTGCCAAATAAAATGCATAAATCGAAAGTCCATCTCTAAAGCTTGTAAGCTCTGAGTAGAGAACAATTCACACCTTACCTTAGACAGAATAATCCGGGACACAAATGAGAGAAATTGTTTCTAGGACACTCCTCGCAATCCGACCACGTGTTCCGTTCACCGCTACACAATTTGCAGCCACTTGAGACGTTTTATCGAATAAAATTTTTTCATCACTGACTTTTCACAGGGAGCTTAATCGTTTAACCATGAATCGCTCACCGGATAAGACGAAAAACGTTTAATTTTTTAGAACGGAGATTCTTGAATTCAAATCAATAATACTCGGGAGAAAATTCACACAACACAGGAACGTATGTAAACTGAGTGTAAGGTATGTGCAAAAGTCATTAAAGTCAATCGACGGGCGCAAAATGAGTGTCTTGAGCGTCGAATACACAGTATCAAATCCGTCCGTGCGAAAATCGTGGGCACCGCGAGCGAAAAAGTTATCAAGTGCGCAAAGTGAGATGGGATCGTGAACTAATGGATAACCAAATAATGTGATAAGAGATGAGGCGGACAGGGCGGTGCGGCTCAGGACGGTCGGGTCTGCGCCTGCGCTCTCCCACCCCGGCAACTTTCGAATACAGGCCGACTGGTTATGATATTTTAAAATGCCGAATAAATAAACTTTATGGCGGTCAGGTCGCTAGATTTTCTGTCACTCCTCTCCTTGCATTGTCTTTCCGTTGCCCGCTCCTCGCGGCCGATTCCTCGAGATTCGTGCAGCTTGTCTCCTTTTTACTAATTAATTATGCCCGAATGCTCGCACGCCGTCCACATCGGCGTTTCTCTCGCGAAAGAACGTAACTCCATTCCAATGTTGCTAAATTTCCCTGGGCGAATTGCACTTCTACCAGAGGAATTTTTGGAAATCCATATTGAAAATTTCGCTGATTTTTCCTTCTATATCATGCAAAAATCAGACAGATTTTCAACAAAATTTACGCTGTTGCATTTTTTAAAAAAAGGAATTGTTGGAGTCAATTTTGCAACCTTGGCATGGAGTTACGTTTCTTCGTTCAGGGAACGGAGATATGCTTGCGCCTCTGTCTCCGCGACCTGCTCACGTAATAGCTTCTTAAGTGGATCTTGATGGACCACGAGAGCTTTTTTCCTCGTCCTCCGATTAGTTCATGCGAAACATGGTCGATAAAGGTTATCCCATGGTTAAATCGTCAGAATGCAGCGGGCTGATTATTCGAATTGATAGACACAGCTATAGACGAAGAGTACAAAAGGGAAATGAAGGGATGTCATTCGTTGAAACGGGGGATGAAGGACTAACGAACGGTAGCTCACGAGAGACCCCGTAGTCAGTTCATTATTTTCCCCCTCAGTCTATAATAACCACCCGTTTTAACCAAAAGAATTGCTCTATTTTTCCATTCTTTTCTTTGTCTATCGCTATGTCTATCAATTTCAATTCTTAGCCTGCTGGAATGTGTGCTCAATGGGTCAAAATAAACTCGTCTATTAAAATTTTCTCCAAAGGTCCTCTACCCCCGGTCGCAGATATATGGCTTCCCTTTTTTTTTGTAAAAAATCATAGGATTTTCTGGATTTTGGTGGTGGCTTTTCATGAAAAAATACCTATCCCCACTTTACGTATTTTAGCGCTAAATTCATCTATAGCCTCAAAAATATCGGAAGATCAAGTTAAAGGGTTTTTTAGGTAGTCTTGGATGTTTCGCGTTGAAAAACGTGGTCCTTCTGATTTCCGTGTTTAACCTGTCATTTTGTTTTTTTTGAGGCAATAGGTGAATTTAACGCTACTTTGAGTCATTTTTGAGGAAATGTTAAACTGGGAGAAATTGTAGGTTGACCTATAGGATGATATACGTGCCTAAATTTGGACTGAAAACGCAGTAAAATGTAAAAAAAAATTCCAGTAAACTTTTTTTCGCTCAGAAATTGATTCGCTTTAATTTTATAAAGTAGTCGGCTCTCGCAAGCAGTAATAAAGAAATCTAACAAACGCGGATCAGTGACTAGGGATGGACGAATATTGAATTCGAATGCGATTATTCGAAAATTCGAAACTTTTCGAATGCGATTATTGCGATCATTTGAGAATTCGAATCTCGCGATTGCGAATACTTCGGAGGCGTCTAATGTGATGCGATTATCTCGGTGCCGATAATTCGAGTATCGAATATTCGATTATCTAAATATTCGACCATCCCTATCAATGACTATAAAATGTCCTCACAAAGCGCGGTACTTTGATACCACATTCCGAACATACTTACTTGCAGCCACTTTTGCCCATCCTGGTACATGAAGGAGAATCTGTTTGCCTCAGTCGGCAATCCTCCTCGTCAGATCCGTCATTAAAATAGAAGCGTTATTTCCCAAGACAATACTCATTGTAGACAGACTTCTTCCGAATAAATACATCAAATTATCATTCCCCCGAACATTAACCTCATCAAAATGTCATGATGGGTTTTTCACATCACGTCATACATCGCGACTTGTACATCTAAGAAAATTCGCTTTGCTCCCGTCAAGCACTGAGCCTCTTCTCTAAAACAAAAATAGAATAACTAACTAATTTAAATATTCGTACGGAAATTACAGTCGCCTTTCTTCGGGGCGAGTCCGGTTTCACTTGATTTCAAAAGGTTGCTCCCAAGCTATTTTCAATCGCGTCATCGTGGCACATTGGGGTTTCCAAGTTTGTTAATCTTATTTCCATGAACCTCTCGTGGGAATTTTTTGACCGAGAGTAATGCGGATTATGCTCTTCAGGTACATTGACGTATTCCATATCCTTAGGTTGTCAATATTAACATTACGAAAATCTAATTTTTCCACCGGCTTACCAAGGGTGAATGCTCCGCGCAGGTGAGATACGTGGGAGGACGCTACTTTTAAAATTAGAAATAATTATGTGTTTACTGATATTTTAAACCCAAGAGTGCTTCATTGAGTTACACGATTAATATTTTTATATAGACTATTAAAATTATGGTAATAGAAGAGATAATCAGACCTGTTATTTTAATGACGATAGTTTATTTAATTTCCGAAACACATATTATTAATAGCTTAATTATTATTGAATATATTTCTATTCTGGTGATTATCTTAAAAGTAGTTTTTACCAAGATAATAAGTTTAGAAAATCATAATGTCTTATATTTTATAATTTTATTAATTACAGAAAGAGTTCTAGGACCATCTATTTTAATCAGCATAATTCGACTTCGTGAAAATGATTTTATACAGTCATTAGTAGAATTAAAATTATAAAATATTTAATAGTAATTATGATTATAATTAAAGCAACCAAGAAATTAAGTTTTTACCATTCCACAAAGACGTACGCCACCGTTTAAGGGGTCATTCGCTCCCTTTGAGGAAATAATGGTACAGCCCATGCTAAAAATGACGAGGAGTATGTAAAACTTTCACGGAAGCACGCATCATTAGCATCCACAGCACTGACGCTTTTTAAACGTGCATATCGACGGTGTAAGTCGGCAATTACATATCTCGTTAGCGGTGTCTGAAAATCTCCGCCACCACGTTACTTTTTTTTTTGAGGAGAAAAAATTGGCATCATTCCTTGAAGTTATTGCAGAATTGCCGTTGAGTAGTTTTTTGTTTAAAAAATAAAGTATAACAGGAAGCCTGTGACGTCGCAAACCGAGTTATGTGATTGCCGACCTACACCGTCGATATGTTTGGAGACTTCAACGCATGGATAAAAAAGTAGAGAAAAGCTTATAAAGACCGTCGCCGGTCGTTACCACTGCCGAAACCATCCCCAACCGGAATCAGAGCGATCATCCAGGATTGCGAAAAAGGTCTAAGAAAATATATGAGGATTGCGCGAAAAAGGGATAAGGATTGCGCGAAAAAGGCACAAGGATTGCGCGAATAGAAACCTTAACATCTGCTACTGGAATGCGCGAATTTAAAATGAAGTTAATTTAAGGTTGAAGTTCGGCAAAACAGAAGACAGTTGGAAAATGAACGCATTTTTATGTTAACGCTAGTTTAGGTTAGTTTCTTGACAAGTCATCGATGTCTTACCTTCTGATAAAAGTAAAAAGATTCTTCTGAATAATGGTCGTGGGTATAAAGACATTTCCCAACTTTCCTCGGATAAAATATTTGATCGAAACGAGGCAAAGTTGGAATTCTCGCACGGCGTCGAAACACAACATGGGCCTTTTAAGCTCTTTCAATGCCGCGATTATTCTAACGCGGGTTTGAAAAATCGCGCCAAACACACAGTGCGGCCGGCGTCAAACGTATAGCGCCTGCAAGACTTCAAGAATACTTTACGCATTGCGCCAAACGGCACGGTCGGCGTTAGGCCCAAGTTAGCGCCTACAAGACTGCATGAATACTTCTCACATTGCGCCAAACGCAGTGCAGTTGGTCAGCTCAGTTGGCGTGAAACTTTTCACCGTTAAAGTGGGAATTTTCTCATTTTTAATTAAGCTTTTTCAATTTAGTTGGAAAATGAGAAAATCCCTAACAATTCACTTTCTATTGTCATGAATGAAAAATCCACCTTCAAAGATCCGTTCCCTCAGATCTCTAAATTGACTTTAGAGGCTACGTTTAGATGTTGAACCAATCGATATCGATACAATTTCAGTTGTTTCATGTATCGAGTATAATGTATGGCTCACCGGCATGCGGCATACGGTCTCTCGCCGGTTCCAATAAATTACGTTCACTAGTTTTTGAAAGAAAAATTACAGTATTTGTTATGAAGAGAAGTCTCGTCTATTCGGAACGGAGGTACGTGGTTGAGCAGATTCGCCATCGATATGTAGATGGGATGGAGTTGAAGTAACCCATAATCGATATGTCGAGGGCAATTAGTTAAATCAGGCATTTCATGAGATGCTAGGCAGATAGTCAAACTTTGACAGTTTTACAAAATTTTGTAAATTCATAGCAAAGAATTCTCGAGCTTTCAATATTTCGGGAAAAATAGTAAATCAAATCTACGAACTCTTCTTGTTGCTTCCTTTGCAAATTCCTGTAATACATTTAAAAATAAAAATTTTAAGATTCTGTATTTTATGGCATGCTAAAAATTTTAAGGTAGGTAAATGTTCGTTCAGGATCCTAAAATCGTTTTTGATACCATTTTATGATGCTTATGAGAGTTAAGAATGATGGCACGCAGTCCTACAGCATTCCTGCAGTCTTGTAGGCGCTAATATGCCTTGCACGCCAATCGACCGACTGCACTGCGTTTGGCGCAATGCGAGAAGTATTCAACCAGTCTTGTAGGCGTTAATATGGGCCTTACACCGACCGTGCTGTTTGGCGCAATGCGTAAAATATTCCTAAAGTCTTGCAGGCGCTATACGTTTGACGCCGGCCATACTGCGTGCTCGGCACGACTATTCGAACCCGCGTTAGAATAATCGCGGCATTGAAAGAGCTTAAAAGGCCCATGCTCTGTTTCGACAACGTGTGAGAATTCCAACGTTGCCTCGTTTCGATTGAATATTTTTTCCGAGAAAAGTTGGGAGATTTCTTTATACCCACGATCATTATTGAGATCTTTTTACTTTTAACAGAATTTTTAGTTACAGGAACACCAACTAACGCATTATTTAAACTTATTCTTTCAGGAAAATGTTCCTAACGAACGAGGAATACGCGTCCAGTTCTTCGAGAAAGAAATTCAGGTTTGACAGCGACTCCGATTCTTCAGTAACTTTTTCACCAGCTGACAGGAACAAACCTTTTCACCTACAATCACACGAACCCGGTAGTGACGTGGATGCTACTTCCAATAAGGTGAGAACAATACTTGACAATATGGCAAATTTTACAGGAATTTTTCTTGACGCTAATACCACCCTGTAAACGCTTAATGAGGAAGTGAGAAGTATCTAGTCTATCAACGAGGTAATCAATTGTTCATCTACAAGATGTGAAGTACAGTCAGAGGCAGCCCATGTGGATCAACTAGGGCCATGCTTGTTGATCAACAAGTTCCGAATGAACACCCTGTAGGGGATGAAAAAATTTATTGTCAGGTTCGGAGGGTGATCATCCCTCCTCTACCACCCTCCCGAGCAACCCTAGTGAGGTGGAAACAAAGGCGTTCGCTTTTCCGGATTTTCATTTTTGAAAATCCTCAATAAGGTTGACTTCCCGCATATAAATGATACAGCATATCGAAATGACCCGGGAAAAGTAAAGTTCCCGGAAAAGCGTTTCAATTTTCTAACAGTTGGTCGGAAAACACCCCCTTCACATGTACATTCACCTTTCAACCGCGTAATGCAAAATCGCACACCCCTAATGGGATAAAAGTAGTTCCTTGTAGATCGACTAGAGCCATGCTTGTTTATCAACAAGTTCCGAATGAACACCCTTGAAGGGGTGGAAAAAATTTATTTAAGGGTGCGGAGGTGTACAATAGGCTAGTGATGTACAACACAAATAGTGATATGACCCCTTCTTACCTTTTACTTGTAACTTATCACATTAAAACCTTATGTTGTCCTAACAGTTGCCAAAATAACAATTATTTTTCCTTGCTTCCAGGGATCGACAAGTGACGCTTCATGGCCGTGGTGCTCCACGCCTGCAGCCACAGAACAAGAGTGTGCCGCGTCGATAATAGGGTGTCTGTCCCTTTCGGATATTATGGAAGCCGACCTTTCGCACTCGGAAGCACCGCCATCTACGACGGAGGAAACGCAGTTAGTTTCACAGTTGCCCCCCGACAATCCAGAAAGGGAGGAGAAAGAATCTATACCATTTTAAAAAATAAATGGTTACTTCTTTAATGAACAACTTTTTACATAAATAACATAAAATTTATATCATGTCAACAGAATAGTACAAAATAAAATTATTTTTCACATTACATTCTGTGCATCATTAGAGTTTGCAACTAAGGTTAGATTTCAATAGAAATTATTTCTTTTCTGTCCTTTATCATTTATACTTTGATCATTTAAAATTTAACTCGTTGGAAAAAAACAGATATTTTTGCATTGACTTTCCGTGGGAATAACGGGAAAATATTATTTTTGAAATTATTACTGTCTCAAATTAAGGTGATTAATACATAATATATTTAAAATCTAGTTTTGACTAGTAACAGTTTTGATGTCAAATAATAAAAGAGGAATCTAATAATGCCGGAGATTAGTAATTTATCAATGAACATATAATCAAGTATCGACTGATTTTTGGTTTCAGTACAAAAAGACGTATCTACCGTTACAATGAGCCAGTGGCGATCCTTGCAAGTTAGCAACACTGTTTTCCTCAATTTAAATGGACGTATTTCTATCAAACGGAACTATGTGCATTAAGATATGAGCCCTGAGACCCATAAGAATATGTGCATAACAGGGCTCACGTCACAATGCACATAGTTCTGTTTGATGGAAATACGTCCAAATGTATGTTGAAAAATCGATTCTAGATAGGGCAGTCTGTTTAAGTCTAGTATATTCGATAATGTTGATTCAAAAGTGTTTTTATGAGCTAAAAAGACACTCATAAATGAATATTAGTTCATGAATAAAATGTAATTGACCAAAAAAAAATAAAAAATAAATAAATAAATAAAAAAAGAGAAAAAACGAACAAACAAAAACCTGAAGATTGTGAGTCTGTAAGGACACTTCATGAAGTCAACGAACTATTTACAAAGGTAGTCTGTGGGAGAGGGCTCCCTTGTGTACATCTTGAAAACCAAACAATTAATATAGTATCAGAGGAGATATCATGATGTTCGGGTGAAATCAAACTCTGTACGGACCACAGTTTTTCTCCACGGAAGATTGAAGTACAATGAAAAGGTTACTCAAGTTAGATATGTGGGCGTATTTGGGACCAAAGGATATCTTCAAAGATTGCATTACCAGTTCTCGTAACCTCCAAAACAATACATTAATTTTTACTGGGAAAGCTTCCTAAATACATATCTCTCACAGAAAAATAAATAAATAATGTGGTAACGAGTTTGTCCCTTTTTTCAATTTAAAGTGATGATTAAGGAGAATCAGGCACAAAAAGCGGATGAGAGTCCATCCCTCCCTATTCTCTTTCCCACTGGTTAGGGGAGTTAGCGAATTTAAGGGATGGCTTATGACTACTCATTTTGCTTATTTTCTGTGAGCATCGCGTGAGGCATGTTTCGTGCAGTTGGCTCCTATGATTTGCTGCCGTGCAAAGCTCATGTCATATTATTTTACTTTTTATTTAGACTACATTTTGTAATTCGGAACTAAAATTTCTGGTTCATCGGTAAAAAAACACTTGGAGGACTACCTAAGGAGCAGGGATCGGGGTAAGATGTGATTTGATCGGAAAATGTATCGCGATTATATCAACGTCGATTTGTTGCGAATTATCGGTTAAAAAATTGCGATTTCCTTACATAAATTTGCGATCAAATCGCGATGTTATGGGTGGCGATTTATCGAAATATTATCGAACAAAGAATCGCGATAAACTGAGATAAAATTTAGATTTTTTTCGATTGCAATTTTGAAGAAATAAAATTGCAGCAAGAATGAGGATAATCGCTCAGATTTTGATGATCTTAGCGATTTTGTCGCCGAAAAATTGGAGAAAAATCGCAACTTACTTTCAAGATATCACAATTTTTTCCGCTGAAAAATGCAACTTGCGTAAGAGCACATATGAGAACCTTTCCGACGAAACAGCTTAATGTCAATGTTGCTAAAACTGTCCGTACATTCAACTGCTTAGTTGTTAGAGAGCGTAGGTTCCGTTCTGAAATTTGCCTTATGTTTCCTTTCTATTTTTTTTTAATATTTTGGCTGAGAAATTTTTAATGAAATGTGGGCGATTTCGAAAACTTGAAAAAAAAGGACAAGTTGCACAATCTTACAGTTAGCGACGTTGACATGGGTTTTCGCTGTTTGGTCGATAAGGTCCTCATGTGATGTTTTTAAACCGAGTCAGAAATTACAGTTCCTAATTGAATCGGTCATTCCCAAAAAGTCTTAGGCGCCAAAAATGGATATACGAGAAAAACTGTAATCACCATCTCAATTGACCTGTTCTAAATCTCAGAGTTCTAAATTATGAAAGCCATGAATAAATTAATGACATTCTTAATTAAGATGCGGTTTAAAACGGGTCGTTTATCACTGTTTTTCTTGTATTTTTATAATTGGACGTATTTCTGTCAAACGGAACTAAGCGCCATAGGGTGAGGAAGGTAGAGGGGGGCTTGGAATTGCGGCGAAACCGGGCGTCGGGCTCGTTCCGTCCTATACTCGCAATGCTTTTCCATGGCGCTTAGTTCCGTTTGCCAGAACGCGCTATCCGGCATTCAAAATTCCTCAAAAGGAACTCAAATTGGCGCTTAGTTCCGTTTGACAGAAATACGTCCATTAGCGCTTGAGACTTTTCGAGATGGCCCGTTCGATTTTGTAGTCCATTTGGCACACATCAGACTAAACCCAGATCGGACTGCGTGGAGTCGATATTGTTCTTGTTCAGCTTGTCCGCGGCCATGTTGACCTCGACGAGGGTGTCCACCGAGTTGAGGCTGATCCCGTTCAGGATGTTCTGGGCCGCCAGGGAGGTGAAGTTGAGCGGGAAGTCGTTCAAGTCCGGGAAAATGATCTCGTCACTCTTCATATCCAACTTGCCGTGCGGCGCCGTCGACTGCTTCAGCAGGGCAAGCGCGGATGCGAAGGAGGAGAGGGGAAAGGTCACCGGATTCGTCAAGTCGTTGCACGACTTGGTCGGGCTCGGCGACCTGGACCTGATGATGTTCTTCTTCTGTTGATCGGGGTCCTCGGCCGAATCCTTCAGGAGGTTCTTGTAGCTGATGGAGTCGATCAGCTTGTCCCGGTCGCTCGAGACGAGGGGTTTGGTGACTAGAGATGCCTTCCGAGCGTTATTCAACTGAGTTTCACTGCTGAAACTTGATAAGCTCATCGCATCAATCAAACCGTTGATCTTCATCTCGGTCTCCTTCCAGGGTGACGTAGCGTTGAGCGGCTTCGTCTTGCCGTCGATCAGGGAATCCAAACACTTCTCCTCCAGCTGGATCGTCTCCGTCGAGGGGAATTTCATCTTCATGTGGCTCTCCGAGAACTTGGGTCGGTCGACGGTCATGAAATCGTCCAGATTCGTTTCCTTCGAGTACAAGGACGACGGCCTTTCGTTCTGGGCCCGCTGCGGCCTGTGGGTCTCCTTCGAGAGTGAGTGTTTGCTGCCTCGGTCCAAGGACCCGCCATTCAGGATAATAATGTTATCGGTGTTGGGTTTCTCCGAGCTACCTTTCTTCGGGTAACCGTTCTCTAGGGTGATGAGGGACCGCACCGGGGAGTTCTGTTGTTGGACGAAGATGCGAGTTTTATTTCCACCGTTGATGGTCGTTGTTAAGGTTGTTGAGTTGTGGTCGCTGTTGGACGACGAGTCGACGGTGGACTTGTACGAGAGGTTACCGTTGGGCTGGTTGTCGCTGCAGTAGCGGTTGCTCCCCTGCCCGTTCTGACTGAGGACCTTGACGGTGAAGGAGCTCTCGCTTGGGGTGGAGTAGCCGGAGAGTTTGGGTTTCTCGTAGGGGGACTGGGGGTTGTAGTTGAGGAAGCGGTGCTTGCTCGTGGTGGAGCGCGGGAGGGAGTTGTAGCCGGAGGAGGAGCTGGACATGGACTTGGCGACCGGGGAGCAGAGCCCGCGGGACTCGATGACGGACTTGGCGGAGCCGATGGAGGCCGTCGTCTGGGGGATGGAGAGCTGGGAGGCGGCCGGGGAGGGGTGGTTGGAGGCGGACTGGAGGCTGCTCATGCCGATGAGGCGGCGTGGTAACGTGGCGCTGTGCGGGGCTCGCCGCGGGGTGTGCACCTGCGGGCTCGTCACCACGCTGGACGAGAGGTCGTGGTGCTTCCGGTGCCGGGAGAGGGTTGAGGATCGGGAGAGGGCTTGGTCCTCCATGTCCCAGCTTTGGAAGCTCCGGTACGAGCGGCCCAGGTAGCTGTCGCTCCCGGTCTGCGGAATGATAAAAAATATTATTAAACACTGCTATGAAATCATTCCCAAGTAGCAGAGGTTGCGACAACTTGCAACAAAATCGTTTGATTCTTATGAAACTAACAGATTGATGTGCAGATTGCCTACTCTCTCCCCCGAAGGAGCTATCATTGTTAGAACTAGTTGCAATTAAGTTTCAAGGTATTGCTGGTTGCCTATCTTTAGATTTTAAACAACTTCGGTTCAGCAATTTTGTGATCTCAGCAGGTTGCAGCTTTATCTTCCGATCAGATCGCCGAAAATCGGCACTTATCGACCAAAAGTTGACCGAAAGTTGAAACTTTGTTACAACTAATACCAACATTGTTTCAACTTGTTGCAACTTTTACATTGAAAAATGCTACTTGAGTTGGGGGTTTTCTCATTTTTAAATGAGGGGCTTGGAAGACGAGTAGAATAAGAGCAGATTTTGAGACAATTGAAATATTAATGATTTCAACTAAAATTAGTCTTTTTTTAATTTTACTTTTTCATTATTGTGTTCTTCTAACAAGAAGTAGGTGTACACATTGTTCTTAAGGATGAATTAAAGTGGAGTATACAAACTACTGGGAAGGTTGTAGGACATTCCTCTACGATTTGTTGTCCGAGCACTTGTTTTTTCCAGTAGTTTAAGTCCAAGCGTTTTTTCGACAGGGGAGTTTTGGTCCACTTACCAATTGTATGAGATCCAAAGTTCAGATCTTTAGTCAACATGTAAATACAAACAACATTTGCTCACGGCGTTTTTGGATGAAATGTACATATAATGTCTTGGAAGAATGAGGGTTTTCTCGTTTTTTGTTTGTTTGGTTGGTCAAACGGAAACAAATATATAATTGAGAATTTTGGTGTCAATTCCATGGGGGAAAATTCACTGAAACTCTCTAAACATCTTTGGTGCAACAGGACTTAATAATTTTTCCAGAAAATCCCATCTTCTTATACTTGAACCGGATGAACCTTTTGATTTTCCTCAGCTAAAGGCTCTTAGATTTTTCCTTCCCTAGAACTTCGCGACGGCGCTGGCGTGCCGCGGCGCTTCAAACTACTATTTCGCCATGGAAGTGTTGCACAGCCTCATACAAGATTGAAGGCACCCCAACGTATCATGGTTCATGGCATCTTTCAAAAGCACGAAGTTCCCTCGCAAATTAAATCGAGTGACGAAAAAAAGAGAGCTGTAGTCACAAAACTTGCTAAGTCCTAGTATCTGGATTCAGTAACGTTTAGCATGATTTTTGAACTTAATTAGAGGAAAAAGTGCCTTGATTCAAGCAGAACTATGCTCAAATTTACCGCCGAGAAGATTCCCTTATAGATCAATAAAGAAAATAATGCCTGTTTAGAGAAAAAAGAATGCTTAAATAAAAAGATAAGTCACTTAGATCAAGCAGAAACCCGCTTTCATTCAGCTATTTTATTCTTGATTCAAAATGAAAGCTTCTTGACGGCATACTCAAGAACGTTTCTGCCTAAATCGAGTCACATTTTTCTCTAATGAAATTTAAAAATTATGCTAAACGTTATAAACTACGGATGCTAGGACTAAGTGAGTTTTTTTTTTTTTAGATTATCGCTCTCTTTTTGTAACGTAGTATCTTGATTTATTTTGCAAGGAAAGCTACAACCATTAAAGGAAGCTTGTCATTCTTGATACGTTGAAGCGCCTTCAATCTCGTATGATACTGTGTAACACCTACGTCTCAAAATAGTTGCTTGAAACGCCGTAGCACTCCGCGGCGCGGCGGGCAACCAGCGTGATACGCGCATAGGCGCCTGCAAACCTAACAGGGATACTTCACGCATTGCGCAACGCGTGAAGTGTCCGGTTAGATTTGTAGGCGCCAGTGCATTTCGCTCTGTGTTACGCTCTAATATTTAAACTCGCGGAGTCAGCGTTTTACAACTCATGATTTTGAAATGTTTGCACGCTCTGCACGGATTATTCTCATTTAAATTGATGAAAAAAAATATGTATTGAAGGAAAATATAACGTGTGTTTTGAAAATATTAAGGTGGTTCCGTACCTAATTTAATGATTTCCAAAGCTTTTTTAATTTTTATTTTATATTTTGTGCTTTTACTGAGCTGCAGCGTGGTGTATTCGCAACAAAACGCTCAAAATTGGACGTGTTTGACTGTAAAAGATCGATGAAAAAGTCGTTCAAGTCCGGGAAAATGATCTCTTTGAAGTTGGTTTTTTCTCTCTCTTTTTCATTATTGTATAGTTCCTGTCAACATAAGTTCGGCTCATTGAGATTAATATCGATGCCATCGCTTGGAAAAGGTTTTACAAATATTTGCCACGTTTTAAAAATATAATGTTTTTAAAATAAAATAATATTATCATTTAAAAAAAGGTATACACCTAGATACGGTATATTTTAAATCGACAATTTTATAGATGCAAATAAAACCAAATATTCACCAATGAAAATTTGAAAGATGAATCAAAAGAAGAGTAACATTTCATTTAAAAAATGAGTTACCCTAACAACACCTTCTTCTCTCTCAATTTTCTAATTCGATATTGTCAATATAATTTTACACACGGACTGAGTTATAACCTTTGGACCAAGTCACTGTTCCTTATTTTACGCGTGGACGTAAATTACTGGACTAAACAGGTGTCCGGATTAAAAATCGTTGACGGAATGCCCTGAAACCACTGGGAAATGTGTAACTATTTACGTGTAAAAATAAAACTAGTCTTGAAATATGCCCGCTTCTCTGACGGAATCAAAGAGTTCTTCAGTTAAAAATAACGTCGAATGTCCTGCTTTTTAGTGTTTTTAATGTTTTAGCCTTGTCTACCCATGTTTTAATTCAATCCTTATTTATTGTTAAAAATAAATTAATGTTAGCACTCACCTCCGACAAATTGCAAGTTTGAGTCCCAACAGAGTGGAGATGAGCGACACTTTTGTTGAACCACTCGGTGGGTGGTGGACTTTGATTCGAGAATGGCAAATTGAGAGAGGAATTCTGCTTCAGTCGGAGACTACTCCGGAAGAATCTTGTCAACAGCGAAAAGGTCGATCGCTCTGAAAAAAGACACAAAACCACCGAATGAGTCGCTGAGGAATTAAATAAAGTCATGGCATGCGTGGCGTGCTTAGCGATATATCGATTGATTTGCCATTTAAACCTATGGAGAAGAATCTATGAACAGGGTGTTCGCAACGAACGCCTTAATAATCAATTCTTTACCATACCTTAAAATGGGGGAAATATCGATGATCGATAATTCACGCCTCGCCACCGATCAAAAGGATGCATCAAATCTAACTGATCCTTTCACTATGAATTTTTTTCAGAGGAAAGTACTCTCAGGAAATGAAAGAATTTAACATTCCAAAATTATTCCGATTTCCCAAAATAATATTTGGAGTGTTGAGATAAAAAATTGCATTTATTTCATGACATGCGGTCCAACACCCTCTACTTTGCGAAAATTCGCAACCAGGATCGCAAGCAAATAACTCTCTTCTGTTTCAAGTTGGTGAAACCTGTAAAATTAATCGAAATTTCACGTTGTGACAACTGAAGTTCGTTGCCGTAATGGAACTTTTCCGTTTGTCCCATAATTTTCCCTACATAATAGTTTATTATCCCGTGAGCCAATTATTGAAAGTTTATTGTAGAACGATCAAAATACGATATATTGGATGGTTACGATGGGGCTATATCTTGTCTTGTTGCGTCGGTATGGATCGAATAGTTGGGCAGCAGAGTGGTATATCAGTAATCAGGAAGAGAGTTGTAAATACATTGACGGACGAGGGATTTTTCATAATATGCTTGAAAAGCATATAAATTCTGATAAAAGAGCCGCAACAGAGTGTGGTTTATTACTCGTGGCGTCTGCTGCTTTAGAAGTTGCGTTTAGATTACGCTGTCGTGCGCGCGATGAGTAAACATCTCACGTTGCGCCTGCATTTCGCTTGGACGCAATAATCTATACACCTGAGGTTGCCTCGGTTTGGGAGTGAGCAACCGTTGTGCGCTGCGTTTAGTAGAAAGGAACGAAGCCACATCAGCTATCGCCAAATTTAATTGGGCAGTTTAAAGTTTTACATGGAAACGGCTGAGCAGATTTTTATGCAAATTTAAGTTAATTTCCTGCATAGTGCGAAAGTTAATTCCTTAAAATTTTCAAAGGAACCCTCATACAAACGTTATTTTGTAGAAAAAATTAGATCGCCCAGTTAGATTTGGCAATTGCTGATGTAGCTTGGTTCTTTTCTGCTTAACGCTGTCCAGTTATGGCTCTCATTTCCTCGGTGTTTTTAAAGGCAAGAATTTTGTAATTTTCCTGTAAGATTACACGAAAGATATAACTTACTTGTGACCGGCCTATCTGATTTGATGGTAGTTTCAGTCGGTATGTATTTCAACGAACCACTTCGTTGCAAAGTTGCTTGTCGCTTGGAGCTGGCCGAGATTCTCAGAGAATGCCTCCGTTCCAATTTCCGCGGCGGTAAACTTTGACTCCTTTTACTGGGTTTCCTCGCGTAGAGGACTTTATCATTCGGATTTCCTGGAAAACCAAGGGCAAAATATTGAGTTTTATTTGGCGCTTCTATCGATCATGATTTTTGAAATAATTTAATTGTTGGTCTCCTCTTTGTAATTTAAAACTTCGAAAATATTTTTAGGAATGCTGTGCTCTTCCGAATTTTTTTTTACACATATATTTTTTTTAGCTTATTTTCATTGTAAGATTATCTTCTGACATAACGTTAGCGATGGTGACAAAGTGCCCGCAGATTCAGAAACTTCTTGAAAGTTCTTGATATAGACTCCGGAAGTAGTCAGTGGCGTGGCGTGCATTGCGATGTATCGATTGTTATGCCATTTAAACCTATGATAAAGAATCGATTATTAAGGTGGTCGCTGCGAAAACCCTGACTATCGATCCTTTTCCATAGGTTTAAATGGCATAACAATCTATACATCGCAATTCACGCCACGCCACTGGAAATAGTGCGTTGACCAGCGGATTTCAACAATTTTGATGTGCTCATCATCATTTTTGAGCAGTTTTAGCCACCAGACGTTAACTAGTTTATCTATAACACTGATCTATAAGTAAATCAAAGCCAAAAAAACACAAATTAGAATTGGAGCCTCGAAATTAACTCAAGTTGGTGCGCGCAAATCAGCGTTCCAGTGCATCTGCCTGAGAATCCTGAGATGAGCAACCCCCCCTCAGTTTTGCACTGAAATTCATTAGAGAGCATTTGGTAACCAGTGTTCGAAACTCACAGGCGCCAACGCGCCAAATACGCCCATGAAATCGGTCATGGCGCCTAAAAAATGAAGGCTCTGCGCCATCGTGGCCCCTAAAAATACCAGATCCCCCCAAAAAGTCCTAATTTTTCTGTTAGGTGATTTTTGGAGCTTTTCTCTTTCTCAAGTTACGGCTATTATTTCTGCATCTACAACATCTTGAGTCTAACTTTTCACTAGATGCGCCGATAAAGGCAAAAAGCCAATTTGGCCCCTAAGAAATATTCAATGACCCCTAAAAGTCGAGCTTGATGGGCCACATGGCTCCTGAAACTCAAAGGTGAGTTTCGAACACTGTTTGTAACTACAATTCTAATTTTCGCTTTTCTCTAGCTTTGAATTCCCCGCACACGGAGAAAAAAACTTCGTGCGTGAGACCCAAAGTTTAGGTCATATGGATCTCTGAAGTTTTTGGATTGAACATCTGAACACTTTAGGTCCAGCTTCTGAGGTTTGGATCACACTTCTGAAACTTAAGTTCTTACATCTGAAGTACTTAGGTTTTCACATCCGAAGAACTTCGGTTCTCACATCCGAAAAACTTCGGTTCTCACATCCGAAAAACTTCGGTTCTCACATCTGAAGTAATTCAGATGTGTGATCCGAATCTCGACAGCTAGCCCTTAAGTGTTCGGATGCTCAATCCGAAAACTTCAGATATCCATATGACCTAAACTTCGGGTCCCACGCACGAGGTTTCTTTCTCCGTGTACTTACAGCATTCGGACCATATTTTTCGTGCTTTCTTCTTCTCCTTTATACACGTATATCTCTCTCTCGAGTGCAACAGACCCATTTTCCTGGATGAGGGCATCCACTTCGGAAACACCCTGTAGAAATGCGAACGAAAGCTCCGGGATATCCCTACGCTAATAGAGAGTGCGGGAAGGTGGCGAGGAGAGTAAGGAGGCAAGAAGGGCAAGGCGAAGTGAGATGGGGCGAGAGTAATACCTTTGCAGATGATATCAGCGAGATTGGTTTGAACCGCTTGATGGGTGAGGTCACCGTCGCGGATGGTCTCCATGTCGCCGAGGGCGCGAACGAGGGCTTCGTCGGGGGACAGCAATAACGGCTTCTCGCCGTCCTCGTAGGGGCCCCGCGCGTAGCGACTCCTGCCGCCTCCCCCGCCGCCGGCCAGGCTGCTGCTACTGCTGCTCCCGTACTTGGAGTAGAGTCGCCGTGTCTCCGGCGTCACCACGAAGTACCCCCGAGATGTCTGATAAACCTGCGAGCAATAATAAGGAAGTGCCAACTTCATTCACTCGGCTCCCCGGCTATCATTATGAATAGCTCAGCCCGTGCCCCCTACGACCTGTACCCTTGTTTAATCAACAGCTCAGTTAGTCGAGGAATGGAAATTCGAAGCGTCCCGAGCGCCACCGAGTGTTCCAGAGATTTTGCGAGTTGTACACGGAGAAAAAAACTTCGTGCGTGGGACCCGAAGTTGAGGTCAAATGGATCTCTGAAGTTTTCGGATCTCGCATCTAAAAACTTGAGGTCCAGCTGCCGAAGTTCGGGTCAGACATCTGAAGTACTTCGATGTATACCGAAGGGTTCGGGTCACACATCTGAAGCACTCCGGCATAAACCGAAGTGCCTCGATGTCTGACCCGAACGTCGGCAGCTCGACCTCAAGTTTTCGGATGCGTGATCAGAAAACTTCAGAGATCCATATGACCTCAACTTTGTGTCTCATGCACGGAGTTTTTTTTCTCCGTGTACTGTGAGAAATCTGGAGTGCAGCTGACTCCGGAGCAAAATTGAATTAGTGAGAACAGAAACACATCAACTCGAAAAAATGAAAAAAATCAAGACACACACACACACACACAACCGCACAGAAGGTGAAGAAGTTAGTCTAAGTAAAAAATTGTGGGTGCCTCAAGTACTTAAGGACGCTTCAAAGGTTCGAGTTGGAACAGATGCGCTAACTTCAATGACCTTTATGAAAGTGATTGTCATCAATGAAAATGAGTATTTTCGAGTTACCGAGTTGGTGTGCTTTCGTTCTCACTGATTCATTTTGTGTTCACACTGAGAAATAAGTAACGGGCGATATGGAC
Source organism: Bemisia tabaci (assembly GCF_001854935.1). Lineage (NCBI taxonomy): Eukaryota > Metazoa > Arthropoda > Insecta > Hemiptera > Aleyrodidae > Bemisia > Bemisia tabaci. The sequence continues at coordinate 1,692,935 of NW_017547132.1, forward strand.
ATGCCGTCAGTTCCGGGCTCAGAGGCCGAAAGTTCCGGGTGCTGGAGCCTTAGCTTCGATTGCTCCGGGTGCTGCGTCCGGCACTTTTGGCCTCTAAGCCCGGAACGTGGACGGTACGTCCATATAGCCCGTAAGTACGGCTTCCACGGCCAGGGTTTCCTTTATCAGTGCGGAAAACTCGAATTATATGGAGGAGTGCAATCCGCTCCGATGTGGGCTGATTATTAAAATTGATAGACAAAACGATGGACACGGATGTCAAAGAGAAAATGGAGTGATCCTATTCGTGGAAGCGCGAGGTTGCAATTGATAAAGCAATAGTAATAGGCTGACTAACGGCAATTCACGGGAAACCCTATACACAACCACTCGTTTCAACCAAGAGGAGAGAGGAGTGCTCTAATTTCTCTGCGTCCTCTTTGTCTACAGCTTTGTTTATCAATGTAAATAATCGCCCCGCCAAGGGATACAATTTTAGCCACAAAAATGAGTAGATTTCGCTCGTGCAGAACGGAATGCACTCCTTATTCATATTACTGGCGTTTCCAAGGAAGCGCAATAGGCTCCAAAGTCAACTGCTAACCAGTTAGCATTCCAAAATTTTTGATAGTGTTATCACCTGTGATCAGAAAAAAGTGCTGACATTTTAAGTCAGAGGTGCCAAACGATTTTCTGGAAAAAATTCAAATTCCGCAGGAAAATTTTGGGACGATGTAATATAATTATTCTTTTTTACTAGGAAACAACAAACTTATGTGCCCTATTACAATCTCTATCGTAGTCATCTAAGAAGAATGCCCAATTTTTAAAACAGTCGGTTTAAGACGTTCCGAAGTTACATTCTTCAACAAACTGAATAGTTGATTTAAATACTCGATATCAAATAGATTGTATAAACTCATTCTAGTATTAAATGTATGGTAAACGATGGATCCGTACGGTCTAAGGGCACAATTACCAGTCCATTCCCCATAAAAATCATTCCTTTAACCCTTTATATTGAAGGCTGAGACCTGTAAAAATGTAAAAGAGTGCGAACATTTTCATGAAATATCTTATTCGTAAAGAAATATCAATAGTAGGAGGGTATGTTTCAAAAATAATAAACTTTTTTTCGTCGAGCAAAACAATTTTGTTCGAGTAAATTGCAAGAGTTATACTCGTAGATCAGATCACGTGACCACGACTCATGAGTCATATCTTACGGCAGAATGTGCTAGACAATTTGCCCGCCTCAGAATTGAAGGAGCTCAGCTTCACGTTCAGCATTAGTAGGTGTCTCTTAGAGGTCTCGTTGAATAAAAAATACAGAGACAAGATCATGAACCAAACATATTCATTTTCTCAGTAGTACGCTACCCCTTCAAATTAATTTATTAGATTCTTTAGCAGAAATACGTCCAATTTGTGTACTTCTTTCCTTCTGAGCCACAATCCCTCTGATGTAGACTTAGCACAATAATTGTAACATCCCATTACTCTATACGTGTATGGTTGTGGAATTTCAACTACTTTAGTAGCTCTTTTGCGATGCATCCAAAACTGTTGATAAGTTTTGCACATTCAGGAAGAGGAATATAATTCTTACTTTGCTCATGGTGAATTCCTCGTTCAACTTAAAATTTTAGTTACGTATAAGATGCCACTTTCATGATAACAGCACTTTAGGTCCCCGTGACAATACTGCATTGTTAGTAGGATCGAAAGAATGGTTAACACAAGAGTAAAGTTTTGAGGAGATTTGTATTTTAGGTTAAGCCTGAATCCACCATGATCACTGTAAGAGCTCCGATTCTTTTCTCTCCGTATACCTCTGTCGAAGGAGCCACTTCCTACTAAAATTTTTCTAGGTATGTGTTTATGAGCTCTCCTGAATGGGATATGTTTAAATATATTACCACTTTATCAGTCATTAGTTTGGCTAGGGCATCGTAGACTATCTCCTCAGAGGGACACTCCATATCGGGAAAAGCTAGTCGCAGAGTGGCGCGTATATTTTCCAAAACTGCCGCTTGTCCGCTTGAAGTTAGATCCAGGATGACCCAACATAGCGCCTCCGGCAATGGGGTAAACTGCCCCTGGCTGATTGGCTGCACCAAGCAATCCTCCACATCCCCTGTGCCACAAAACGAACAAATAAGAACACTTCTACCAAATTAGGTAAGAGAATATTAATTTTACACAAATCGGAATTGCATCATACGTATATGTATAATTTTCTTGAGGGACTTGCACTGTCGAAATGTACTGCTTTGAAAATTTTGTGCGCGATTTTGTCAAAACTTAGAAATTTGACATCCATCGTTAAATGGACCGCGTTAGCCAGAAAGGAACTAAGCTACATCAGCAATTGCCAAATTTAATTGGGTAATTCAGTTTTTCACATGAAAACGGTTGTGCGGATTTTTGGGCAAATTTCGGTGAATTTTCTACTTAGCACGAAGCAAATTCCCAAAATTTTCAAAGGAATCCGCACAAACGCTCTCTTGGAAAAATTAAATCGCCCAGTTAAACTTTACAACAGCTGATGCGGCTTGGTTCCTTTCTGCTACAAGCGGTCCAAATGGCTTTTTATGCATGGTTGAAGCGGCTTGATCGTAAAATGGACCGCGTTTAGTAGAAAAGAGCCAAGCGACATCAGTTATTGCCAAATTTAACTGGGCATGTCAATTTTCTACAAGAGAACGTTTGTGCGGATTCCTTTGAAAACTTTAAGGAATTTTTCTCGTACTAAGCAGAAAATTCACTGAAATTTGCGACAAAATCCGGACAACCGTTTTCATGTAAAATATTTAATTGCCCAATTAGATTTGGCCATAGCAAATGTGGCTTGGTTCCTTTCTGCAAAACGCGGTCCAAAGACTTTTTATGGAACGTTGAAGCGGCTTGATGGTAAAATACACGGAAAAAATTAAATGGCTGATTTAAAAATTCAATCGCTAAAAAAAAACGACTGCAACGTCTCAACGTAGATTTCACATTAAAAAACGCTGCGTGGTTGAAGTAGCATTTTTGTTGTTGTAAAATCTACATTGAAACATTACAGTCACTTCTTTTAGCGATTGAATTGTTAAATCAGCAATTTAATTTTTTCCGTGTACACTTGCGCGACTTTTACCCCCGTTTTCCTGGAGCAGAAATTTGACGGGGAAAGGACGGAAAGTGCCCGCGGGATAGAGAGGGAGTGGGGCATCATTAGTGGGCCCGGGGCTGGGAGTGGCCCCGGTGGGTCCGGTGCTGGGGCCGGGCGCGGGCAATTAGCCCCGGCGAAACGAAACGGTTGCGTCAAAGGAGATCCACGGGCGATAAACCCGTTGCGAATTGAAGTAGTGAAGAGGACCCGGTCCCGCGGCTGGCGCCCCTCCCTCAGGAGGCGCGATCCGAAGACGGCGCCGGCCGGAAGCTCAAAATCAATAGGAGAGACGTCGCTTGGGCAGGCCGGGGCCGGGGTTAATTCCTCGGGACTTTCACCGTGAACTTTGAGACATGGCCAAACTAGGAGAAGAAAAGTTGGACGGAAACTGAAGAGATCATGAACTTGTTAGCTACGGCCGGGGGCCCGAGCGGGCAGAGTGAGCCTCAGCAGGGACACGTGAAAGGAGTTTGCTTCGTGAGCTCCGAGTTGATGACACTGGTTATTTGTTTAAAAGGAGTCCCCGGTCACGGAGACCCGAGGACCGAGACACTCTCCCCGCCCGAATCCGTGACGCGCCGACGACGTCCGCCAACGTCCTCACCCCGTCCGCGATGCCACGTCCGCGTCTTTGACGACGTCATCGATTCATTACACCCATCCCGATCCCGGAGCATTGCTAATTATCCGAGAGCTCAATTACGCGCTCCCCGGCTCCGGCTCCCAGTATTTATGTGTCTGTTTCTTCTTTTCAATGCTCTACCCTCGCTCTGGCTAGGGATTTATGGGAGGAGGGGCTAAAGTCTGAAAACCCGAGGAATTTTTCGCATTTTTCTTTTCCTCATCTTCCTTCTTTATCTTCATCATTCCTTCTCCTCTTCGTTCTATCCTCTTCTTCCTTTCTCCTCTTCGTTCTATCCTCTTCTTCCTTTCTCCTCTTCTTCATTCTCTCTCCTTCATTCCTCCTCTTCTTCATCCCTCTTCTTCTTCAGTCCTCTTTTTCTTCATCCCTTCTCCTCCTCGTTTTCTGCTACTCCATTCCTCTTCTTCTACATCCCTCCTCCTCTTCCTTCTTCCTCTTCTCTGTCTTCGTTTCCTCCTCCTGCTCTTACAGCTCCCCCTCCTCCTCTTTTGCTCTTACTGCTCCTCCTCCTCCTTCTTTTGCTCTTTGATAATATATTCTCTCTACGTTTTCTTCTCATTTACCACCTCCTTCTTTTGATTAAACACCCCTTTTAGACAATACCTTTTCCTCTAAACAATTTATGTGTTGAAGGGATGGGGTACTTTCTTGTACATTCCCAAGAAATTCAGTGCCTTCGTCCGAAGAAAAATTCAGTGCCTCCATTTAACGAAATTCGAAAACTTCAAAAGTTTGAATTTCTCTCTCAAATTTCGACAAAAATGACAAGAAAATGAAAAATATTACGGGCCTGTTGGCGGAATTTCCGCACTTTTTCAGTATTTCCGAACCGCCCTTAAAAAATCAGTCCAATTTCCGGACTTCCCGGAAATTCCGGACTTGTAGACACCCTGAGCCATGAGTATAGTAGGGATTGTGATACGTTTTTTTCGTATGCACCTTATCCTCCAAACCCTTCAAACGCGTCCATCTGACATCGACGAAGTAACGCTGGGCATCTATCCGCGCTGGAAGTTCCGCCGTCGTCAAGGATGCTATTTCCCGGTAGGTCGTGCCCCGAGACCCGAACGTCGACAACGGCAACCTACGCGGCATTGGGACGAAGACGAGGCGGAGTCGCAGTCAAAAGTTCGCCACCGCGATTGTCATGCTCAAGCGGGACTCGGACAGAGACACGACCTCAGAAAAAGGAAAGAAAATAAGAAGAAAAACAATAAGCGACTTAATAATCAGCGCAAAGTTTCTCCAAACTCGAGCAACTTGACTCGCGGATCCACGTAACTCGAGCGGATTATGAAAGACGGAGGAAATGTTCGCGCTTTGACTGGGACTCGGGTGGGTCACGGGAACCGGCAATGAATATTGAAATGAGTCCGGTGAAGTTCTCTCATTGATTCCGCCGGACAGAGAGATTTTTCGAGTGTTCCAGCGAAAAAGAAAGTCGGGACGGATCAAAAACCAGAATAAATAACATGACGGATCCGCGGGCAGAACGAAGGTCTGTCCGGATTCCTCTTTTTTATTCCTCTTCTTCTTCATCCCTCCTCCTCCTCGTTTTCCGCTACTCCATTCCTCTTCTTCTTCATCCCTCCTCCTCTTCGTTTTCCTCTACTTTATTCCTCTTCTTTTTCATCCCTCCTCTCCTTCAATCATCCTATTTTTCATTCCTCTTCTTCTTCATTCCTCCTCCTCTTTATTCTTCCTCTTTTTTATTCCTCTTCTTCTTCTTCACCCCTCTTCCCCTTCATTCTTCGTCTTCTCTGTCGTCGTTTCCTCCTCCTGCTCTTACTGCTCCTCCTCCTCTTCCTTCGTTTGCTCATTGATAATATTTTTTCTCTAAGTTTTCTTCTCATTTACCACCTTTTTTTTTTTATTTAACACCTCTTTTAAGGAACAAAACCTTTTCTTTTCAACAATTTATGTGTTAAAGGGATGGGGTACTTTTTCAATACATTCCCAAGAAATTCAATACCTCCTTCCAAAGATAAATCCATTGCCTCCATTTGGCAAAATTCGAAAAATTCAAAAATTTGAATTTCTCTGAGCGGATTATGAAAGACGGATGAAATGTTCGCGCTTCGGGTGGGTCACGGGAACCGGCGATGAATATTGAAGTGAGTCCAGTGAAATCCTCTCATTGATTCCGCCGGACAGAGAGATTTTTCGAGTGTTCCAGCGAAAAGGAAAGTCGGGACGAATCAAAAACCAGAATAAATAACATGACGGATCCGCGGACAGAACGAAGGTCAAAACAATTATCGCTCGAGTTCTCCGCGGCGAGGGTTCGAAGCTCTTATTTATGAGTTTAATCCCTTCCTTTATTTAAGGAGGAATGATTAAATTGAACCGATTCCTGACTACCGATGTTTTTCGCCTCTGAGTTATTGCTTCCGTTAACTCGGGATGAATGAATCCTCTTGCTTATTTATTGTCCTAACAATAATGAGCCGTGTCATTCTGGAACTTTTAGAAACTTCGGAAGCACGGATAGTAAAAAAAAAAAAATTGAAAAGATTCTGATGATGTCTCCTGAGATTCGTCAAAAGCACATCTTCCTCTTCCGGTGGTCTTCCTGCTTAAAATGAGTCATTTAAGAGCATATTTCAGAGACATCTAATCATTGAATAAATGTTACTGATTTTCGGTGATATTTGGTTCGGTCTAAAAGTCAAATCTTCAGAACCAGTGTTACGCGATCCCACGATCCAACACTGGAAGAAAACCACATTGGATCTAGAGTCCAGACTCTTGAAAACATTGACAAGAAAATGGACTCTTGATTCAATCAGACTTATTAAGCTTAAATCAAGAACCAAGCCTCTTAATTTGAGTGGATTTCCTTTTGAATTAAGCTTAAATCTGATTGAATCAAGAGTCCATTTTTTGTCAATGCGTTTCAAGAGTCTGGACTCTAGATCCAATGTGTTTTTTTCCAGGGAAAGCGCTGCCGAGATTCACGATTTTCTAGATTTTTGTTCTTCTGAAGCAGGAGCTTCAACTATATGTCTCGGCCTAGGCCGTTACACTGTGAACACGAACGAAACTTGGAGCTCCCTGTGGAGGATCCAAAAAGACACCTCATGGTGGACTACCCAACTCCGAAAATGGGTCCCGGGGCCTCCCCAGGAAATTTTTGAAAAATTGATTTTATGTCAGGAGTAATTTTGAGCTGTTTTTACTGACAAATTTATTGAAATACGATTTTGCAGATGAAAAATTTGTCACACTTTGATTGACAAAATCCCGCAAAGTTTTAAGAGGGATCTAGTAGATCTCTGAGGATGGGAAGGCAGAACTCTCGGCCTCTTATTGTTCCACCCATCACAACGAGCGAATAAAACCAATACTTACTTAGTTGAGTCAGTTCGAATTCCATAAGGGTTAAGTTAACTGTCTGTCATTTTGAAATCCCTCATGATAGCCTAAGACGGCTGATTTCATCAAAAATGAATTCTCAGCCCCATTAATCCATTCTTCTTATTATAAAGGCACCCTACACTCCGTTACACAACCTTTCATAACCTTTTACATTTTATTAGCCGTAAAATCTCCATTTTCCCCTTCAATAAATTGATATGCATCTTGCGTCACTGTCAAATTATAGAGTAGGTAAACTTGGAAGCTAACAGGGGCGACTTTCAGCCATTCATAACTAGTTCAGATATCCCTGAGAACGGATCCTTATCTGCGATTTGAGCCAGTGCCGTACATGGAGGAGAGAAAGGAGTACAAGCATTGGTTTGACAATGCATCTCCGATGTCCATTATACTGCGGTAGTCTTGCAGTTTGCAAGTAATTACTAGCGAAAAAAGGGCATGCGCGCACGGCTATTAAAATTAGTGCGTATTGAGCATCGGTGAGGATTCCTTATCTAAATCGGATCGTCTGCTTAATTTCTATTAGCATTGGTAAATTCTCATCAGGAATGGATGTCCACTTATTAGGAAACAATTTAGCGGCTTCGGCGAACCAACGCCATGAGTCGTTGCTCCGTTGCTTCAGTTGTCTGTTAACACAAACGCTTTAATGCTTCATTACCAGTCGTGAAACGCAATGCTTGCCTCACTTGCTGGGGCCCAGAGTTTATAGTATTCTCAAGATTCCAAGTTCCCTTGGATTTCCATAGATTTCTGGTAATTTTTTTTTGTATTGCACATCGCAGGTTGCAATGAGTTGGTGGGGTAGTTTAGTGGGGTACAATTCTACTACATTTTTCAAGTAGGAACTACACTCTCACACGCATCCGTGAAAATACTGAAATCATGGGAAAACAAAAAGTACATACGTTGTTTCTAAATTGATTGTGAGCCAGAAATTGTACTTCCAGATTGCAAAATGCAGTCCAATTGATTAATGCTCTTGTATCGGAGTGTTGCGTATGTTGCCTATCGGATGATTGAAGGGGCTCTTCTAATTGAAATTTGATGAAATGAATTGAAATAAGATGCGATATTTCTTTTCATTGCGAATTGTTTCTTTTTCTATCACATGGTACTTATTCATCACTTAAACTTGACGTTGGTGAATAAAATGATGTGATGAACAAAATCAATTTCATGGTTCATTTGTCCAAAAAAATCGTTTTCTCTCTGATAAGTTAATATTGTTTTCTCATGGACTCAGCATTGCAGAATTCCCTCCATTTCAATCAAATTAATGGCAATTAACTATTTTTGATGCTTTGATTTCAAATTTTTCTTCAGGTTAAAGATAGAACTTGCTAAGAGCCCCACCAAACTGTATACGCAGTTGATAGAAAATATTTTACATTTCTTACAGTTTGTGCGTATTCGTTGATCAAATGATGCAGTAAAATAAAAAATTAAAGAAAAATATATTTCACTCTTATTTTGTCAAGAAAAAAAAAAATTATTTTCTCTAATAAGTTGATATTTTTTTCACACGGACTCAGTATTGCAGAATTTTCTCCAATCGCGAAAATGTTGATAAAATATTTATAATTAGCAATTTTTGGTGCCTAAATTGTACATTTTTCTTCAAGTTAAAAATTGAACTTGAAAAGAACCCTGCCAGACCGTGCGCAATGGACGTGTTGCATGTGTGAAGAATTTGCGATTTCACTATTGATTCTTATGTAAAAGTTCGTGAGAAACATGATGGTGCCACTGGTTTTCTCTGAAATCAACTCCCAAGCTCAAAAAAGCTCTCAAGTTGAGGCCAAAATGGAGGGGATATCCCACCCTACCCTAAGAGTCCACATCTATATCAAGACAAACACTCCATGCAAAGATAGGGAGCAAATACATTGACAGGGCTGCCACTTTATTTGGGGACTCCAAAATTGAAAACACGGCAACCCTGCTAATGAATTTGCTCCCTATCTTTGCATGGAGAGTTTGTCTTGATGTAGACTTGGACTCTCAGGGTAGGGTGGGATATCCTTTCCATTTTGACCTCAACTTGAGGGCTTTTTATGAGCTTGGGAGTTGATTTCAGAGAAAACCAGTGGCACCATCGTGTTTCTCGCAAAATTTTACATAAGAATTAACAAACAGTCAAATCGCAAATTTCTCACACGTGGAACATCTCCATTGAAAGGTAAACGAGTAAGACCCCGATAGATGGTTAAGTTACCCATTTAAAATTTCATCGACAAATTTTCAGGATCACTGACTGCCGCGCCATTGTCAAGAGCCTCAGTCACGAAACAACGGGGCGCAGCGTGGCGCTGGAGTTGTGTCGAGAACGGCATCAGCACCGGCACGTGACCAGACAAAAGTTCCACTGTGACCCGACGCGGTGTCAGCAAATAAAAAGCTCTAGCGCGAATTACCCGGACAGAGAGAGAGGGGGGGAGGAGGGATAGAGAGTGAGAGAGAAAGATCGTCATCCTAGAGATAGAGGCAGACAAAGTCGTGAAGACACAGGGCACAATGGAAAGGCTTAGAGGACAAGGCGCACAAATGCAGTTTTTGCTATTTCGAGAAATACGTGTTTGAAGTTTCAAAATTATACGAATCCTTATGGCGAATGAATGTTCAAACTGACTTTTCGATGCTTAAAATTTGGAATTCGGGAGCGAATCTTTCACGGAATATGCGCACCGAAGAAAAATTCTCAGTGTTTTTACCAAGGTCCGTTGGTACGTTTACCATTTCACTTTTTTTACCAATTATTGGTAATTTTACCAAGACAGACTGGTAAGCTTACCTAAAAACCGGTAGTTTTACTGTTTTTTATTGGTAATCAATTCCCGGTAACTTTGCCATTTTATCTCGGTAATTCTACCACAGTCGAAAAAAAATATTGGCGTTTTTACCGGGGTCCAGTAAAATTACCGGGAAAGTTCAATAATTTTACCGAGATTTCTCGGTAAAATTACCAATTCCATAAATGGTAATTTTACCAAGCAAAAACTGGGATCAAATAGAACCCTGAATTCTTGGTAATTTTACCCTTTTCTCAGTGAATTCATCGAGATTTTTTTTTCAGTGCATTGAGACTAGTTTTACTTGAAATCCGGTAATGTCTCGATTTTTTCAAAAACTGCATTTGTGCGCCTTGTCCTCGAGCCCGACAATGAGGGTTAGGTGGTTCTTACCGAGGGCAGAAATGGAATAATTGGCCGGGGGCTTGAGGACGTTGCGTGACCACGCCGAGCGGATGATCTCCAGCGCGCAGGGGTTCGCCGTGACCAGGAGGACACCCGGGGCCACGTATCCTTGGAATTCCAGCACTCTCACCGCCTCCATGAGCGAGGGATTCCAGAAACACTTGGAATTTGCATCCAAAAAGCTCTGCAACACACCAACCAACAGCGTTCATCAATTAAACGGCACCAATTAATCAAGGCGGCTAATAAACGCCGGAACCTCGCGCTCTCCCTTCACTCCCGCCGGCGCCGGCACCGGTGAGCGATGCTCCCGTCCCGAGGAAAAACCTCGTATCAGCATTCGAATCTTGCTTAATTTGTCGTGCTAAGTAAAAACGCCGTAAGAGCATTCGAGTGCTGCCGAATTTCTTCTCGGGAAATATTTATTTTCGAAAAAAGTTGTGAATATTTTTCCTTGAAATATTCAGACTTTTTACATCTATCTCAGGCACACAGAAAAAAACACATTGGATCTGGGATCCAGACTCTTAAAAACATCGACAAGAAAAAGGACTCTTGATTCAATCAGATTTAAGCTTAAATCAAAAGGAAATCCGCTCAAATTAAGAGGCTTGGTTCTTGATTTAAGCTTAAATCTGATTGAATCAAGAGTATTTTTTCTTGTCGATGTTTTTAAGAGTCTGATGGACTCTAGATCCAATGTGTTTTTTTTTTTTCCAGTGTGTCTCAGGCAACAATTCAAATCAGGCATTTTGTCAAATGCCTGGGCAGATAGTCGAATAAACTTACTTGAATTGACATTGTTGGTTATTTTTCTAATTTTAGAGCGAATAATTCTTTACTTATATTCGAAATAATTTACTATAAAAATGTGCATTATACAAGGATCTGTAAAGATCCGTAGGATTCATAACGTACAGAATCACATAAAATACAGAATTCTTCAAATACTTACGGTTAAAATATATGAGGAGCATTTAAAGAGGAATATACTGGGGAATTAGGTAGATTTTATGAAGTTCTACTGAGAAAGTGCCGAAAACTTGAGAATCCTTCGACAAAAACATACTAAACTTCGAAATAAGTGAAAATTTGACTTTTTGCCTAAGCACTTGATAAAATGCCTGATTTGATTAGTTGCCAGCGACATATCAAATCACGAACGAAATCCTCTAAAAAACGGGAAAAATTACACATTTTCCAGAAAATCCGTGAATTGTCGAAGGAAATTTGGCAATGCTTGAAGGCTCATACGGCGTTCCTCCTTGGGAGGCAGAAAACTCTCTGTTAACATTATAAACTCTATAAAAATGTGTGGATATTTTCCTTACACGTTTCAAATAAACTGTATGAAATTGTGTAAAGAATTTGATGACAAACATTCTGAAGTTATAATAATGATTTGAATTATAAATGATGAAACGTGGCAACGTCTGAATTTTCATATTAATTTTCTTCCTTAGCACGGTTGAATGAGAGAGTAAAGGCCACCGCATTGCAAGCAATATCCTTTCCATTAACTGCATGGGAAGTTGACGATCAAAACCTGTTAAGCGCCGATTATCAGGTGGTGCAAAGATTTTGCAACGGTTCAAAGTAATTTCACGGCCGAAGAACTATGTTTATTTCCTTAAAATTTAACATTCACGAAGTGGTTGCATTTTCAGCCTCTCTTGTCATAAAAGCAAGATCTACAACTTTGTAACAGGTCGACAAGTATTGTTTTCCATACTCTCCACAACCGTATTGACAGTTGACGATGATCGAAGGTCGTATTTAAATCTAAAAGAACTATATCCATCCTGACATGAGCTCTGAGATCCATAAGAGTGCGTGCATGATAGGGCTCATGTCACCATGGATACGGGTCCTTTTGATTTTAATACGTGCAATTGGACGTATTTATGCTGAATGGAACTATATGCATATAGACGGTGAAACTACCAAACCACGTATCTCGGTTTGCGACGTCGCAGACTTCCTGTCATACTTTATTTTTTAAATGAAAAACTACTTAACATCCAGTCTTGAAAATTTCTGTGATTTTTCCTCTTTGTGCGGAGAAAATTCCGTGAAAATTTCAAGGAATGATATTGATTTGGTATACTTCAAAAAAATAAAATGTGAGCGTAGATTTTTAAACACCGCAAACGAGATACGTGGTTTGGTAGTTTCACCGTCGATATAGGGTTTGCGTGCAACATAGTTTCTTTTGGCATAAATGCTTCCAATTTTTTCTAAATTTGGTGAAACTCTTATTTATTATTAAGTACCACGAAGTTTTTCCCTAATTTCCAACCAAATGGAATTTCTATGCAAACATAAGAAGATCCCAATGTATATAAAAGTGTCTGAAGAAAATCCTCAATATTTACCAACGCCGAAAATGATCGAAATAGATGTAGCTCATACCTATACCGACTCATTACGTTAGAGAGATAGTCTCATGATACCTCTTCTACATTGAGTCAACTGAGCGACGTCCATTATGATAATTTTCAGTACAATTTTTCGGTGAATCTTCTCAAATTTGACGCAATGTCATACAGATCACTATTAATATCACCATAAGTTATATGGATCAGTTCCTTGTATTAATTTGTACGTTACGACAATGAAGATGTTGCATGTGTGAAAGATTTGCGATTTGACCATTGATTCTTATGTAAAAGTTCGCGAGAAACACGATGGTGCCACTGGTTTTCTCTGAAATCATCTCCCGAGCTCAAAAAAAGCTCTCAAAGTGAGGCCAAAATGGAGGAGATATCCCACCCTACCCTGAGAGTCCACCTCTACATCAGAACAAACTCTCTATGCAAAGATTGGGAGCAAATACATTGACAGGGCTGCTACTTTATTTGGGGACTCCAAAACTGAAAACACGGCAACCCTGCTGATGTATTTGCTCCCTATCTTTGCATGGGGAGTTTGTTTTGATGTAGAGGTGGACTCTCAGGGTAGGGTGGGATATCTCCTCCATTTTGGCCTCACTTTGAGAGCTTTGTTTGAGCTTGGGAGTTGATTTCAGAGAAAACCAGTGGCACCATCGTGTTTCTCGCGAACTTTTACATAAGAATCAATGGTCCAATCGCAAATCCCTCACACATGCAACATCTCCATTTTTGTTCCTTAAATGCACAGGCTGCGTAACTGCGCAACGTAATGGCGGATATTGTCCCTAAATTCACTTGGAAGCACCTCAAGCGGTCCTCCGCAAGAAAATTCGATAGTGTTTATTTGGACGGTGAGGTTAGATCAGATCATGCGCTACATTCTTTGCATGCTCGGACAGAGGCGGCATTCTGGTGTAACTAATCTGAGTTTGATCGCTATTTCTTCATCCTAGGTCACAGCTCGAATTCCTAGCCAAAATCGGAATTTCATTGTACATCGCGAGTCCTCGTAAATGGAAGGGGCTCGCCGTGGAATGAGACTGTCCGTTTCGTCGCCCCTCTGACGTAAGGGCGTATCACGATTTCAGAATGAGCCCCAGAAAGCATGGGCTCATATGTAAAATAGGGCTCACGTGGAGATCGCGATACGCTCTTACGCCAGAGTCACGACGATTTGTGTGAGACAAACTGATCTAAAAGGTAAACTTTGTGGACCAGTTTTCAGACCTCTGTATAATTTGCATTTAATGTTCTTCTGGATTTTGAATGATTTTTTCCTGGAAGACATTTTTATTTGGCTCCATTTTAGTGTTGATATTTTCCGGTGGAGGGAATATTCTTTTCTAGTGTGGAGTTATTGACCTGAGGGCATTTTTTGAATAATTCCATCACAAATGAGTTCACTTTCTTCGACTTTTCCCATGGTCCAGGCAGAGGTTTTTCATTCCAGCAAAGCGCTTTTCTGGAGGTGCGCAGGGCCCATTTGGGGATCAGGTCGCTTGTTAGTCGGAGGGCCCATTATATCGGCAACGGAACAATATTGCATGCGTCAGGGATTTACGATTTAAATACTTTTTTTGCGAAAAACACGTGATTTTATTGATTTTCTCTGAAAGTAACTCCCAAACTAAAAACAAAAACAAAAAAATTCTCAAAGTTGAGGCCGTAATGGAGAAGATCAAACACCTCAAGCAACACTGAAAGACCACCTCTGTATCCAATCAAACTCTCCACGTACAAATAGAAAGTAAATACATTAGCAGGGTTTCCACTTCGTTTAAGGACTTCGAGGCTGGGACTACGGCAACCCTGCTAATTTATTTGCTCCCTATCTGTGCATTGGCGGTTTGACTAGATACAGCAATGAGCTCTTAGCGTAGCATGCGGGGATTCCCTGCTCCATCACAGCCGATGCTTGGAGAATTTTTTTTTCAAGTTTGGATTCCGTTTCAATGAAAACAAGTGCCACCATCGTGTTTCTCGCAAAATTTTACTGAAGAAGAACTACACGAAAAAAACGTCGACTGTGGAAGCCGTATTTACGGGATATACCGTCCATTCTGGGCTCAGAGCCCGAAATTTCCGGGTGGAGATCCGTTGCTACGGCCTCTAACCGGGAATTATCGAAGCGACATCTTCAGCACCCGGAACCTGGAGTCTCTGAGCCTGGATGGTATGTAATATACATCATTACATCCCGTTACTTTTTTTCCGTGACTTAAATCGTAAATCGCTGAAGCATGCAAGAGTCACATTGACGGCATCCGAAAGCTGACAAGTCGATGACAGTCTGAACTTTTGACAGTGGCGAAGGGCGCTTCTTACTAGTGCTCTCATTTCTCGGAACTAGTACCGAATTCCGGAACTTTTGAGATGTTCCTGAATTACTCTCGGACGGAAGGGCTTAAGGGCCTTAGTCGCTAGACGAACAGCCACCGCACATGGTTACTACACATAGCTGCTCCAGCATTTTTAAATTTTCAGGGATTAAGCCCAAGTAGGATCTGTTTTGGCATATCCACCTGTCAGTTCCTTGAAAGTTTGATACCACTATCGGGACTCGAACTCGGGACCTATTGACATAAAGTATGACCACTAGGGTAACCTGGCAGGCCTCATGCGGAACTTTTGAGAATTTCCTGAATTTTTTCCGAAACTTTTGAAATCCCGAAATGTTCCTGCTCTTTTGTATTCTCCGGAACTTTCTCGGAAGTTTTGAAAAAATCTAAAAAAAAGTCCCGGAACTTTTGACGGTCATCGAGTGGCAGAAATTGGAACAAAAAAGTTCCGAATCCCGGAACACTGGAAAAACACATTGGATCTAGAGTCCAGACTCTTAAAAACATTGACAAGAAAAAATACTCTTGATTCAATCAGATTTTTGCTTAAATCAAAAGGAAATCCGCTCAAATTAAGAGGCTTGGTTCTTGATTTAAGTAAAAATCCGATTGAATCAAGAGATTTTTTCTTGTCGATGTTTATAAGAGTCTGGGCTTTAGATCAAATGTGTTTTTTAGTCCAGTGCGGAACTTTTGACGGACAAGAAATGGGAGCACTGCTTCCTACACAAGAACACAGGATGGACCCTCGGCGTAGTGGAGGCGGGGACAAGGGGGGACATGGGGGAACAAGGGGGGGATGTCGGTGTCTCCGGTTTTCGTGGGAAAAAGATGTAAGGACGCGGAAGCACACGAAACGCGAGTAAAACGAGAAACGGGAAGCGAGAACGCGCGGATTGCGGGTGATCCTCCGGCTCCGCAAAGAAATAAAAACCCAGGGATGAATATTTAAATGCAAAATCAAGAGATTTTTTCCAGGTCGCTCGCCACGACCCGACTCCTGAACTCCTCAAACTCGAGATGTCGCGCTCATGCTCATTCACCCACCTCCGAGTTGCCAAGCTGCACCGAGCACGATTATTCAGAGACACAAAAAATAATCGAAACGTTCAAAAGTTTGAACATTACATTGCACTGCTCAATTTTGGAAAGTTTTTGACTAGTTACAGACAACAAGACCTGACATCATGTCAGGACTCCAGCAGTGGCGTGGCGTAAATGATCGATTATCGATATATCTCCATTTGAAGCTATCATAAAAAATCGATTATTTATCTAGGAGTGCGCTACGAACACCCTGTTTATCGATCCTTTTCCATATGTTTAAATGACAGATCAATCGATACATCGCATAACACGCCACGCCACTGAACTCCAGAGCCAAAAGGTATCTAACTCACATTTTTGGAAAAATCAAGTTAGTGTCGTTTTAAAAATCTCCAATTACGAGTGTGTGGGTGTGAAAAATTTGGTAGCCCTATCTTACGCTGGCTATGAAATACGGAGTTTCAAAGTTTGCGATTTAAATGGAAATCAATGAAGTCCGACGCAGGGTTTTCCCTTGATATCTCGAAAAGACTAAAATGGAGTTAGGTACCTTTTGACTCTAGGGTTGATGTGGAAGAGGATATTACCCTTCAAAACTAAGAATTCAGATTGGTGGAACTTAATAATTGTACAATTTAGTTGAAATTCCTGAAAGTTCTAAAGTTTTAGTGAATTTTTTAAATTTTCCTACCCCTTATCATATTCAATTTACATGATTCTACTGAAATACACGTAGAAATAGAAAGTCGAGGGAGGTTGTTTTTTTTCTAGTTTACTATCGCTGTTATCACTAAACATCAGGTCACGATTGCGATTCCAGCATCTCACTTTGATCATGACTCTTATAACAGATTGAGGATTGCATAACTATAAGATTGAATCGAGTTGAGATATTTTGTGAAATATACGTCTATCTTTATCCTAGTTGAGATTACTACGACATCAAATAATAATTAGTCTGAATCTCGCCCAAGTAACTAAAATTAAGAAAAAATTGAATTTCGTCTGGCGTGCTGGGTCCTTCGTTTAAAGCGATGTAGAAATTAAGTTAAAAGTAGTGATTTCTCTTGATATCCACATTACCTTATAATTAAAACTATGCAGAGAACGCTCTGGATGCCGAAAAGATTCTAGAAAATACAGTAATTCTTCGAGTGAGCTTGCAAATATTTTTTGAGGAATTGAACACTACCCCGATATTTAAATACCCGATTTTTTGCGATCGTAGAGAGGTAAAGGAACGTGCCATCACGAACGCTGAGCGTGGCACGATTTTTGGACGTGAGTTTGGAACGTGTCCTTAGCAAGGAGAAGGACTCTAGTCAATTAAATTCGAGGTCCCAGGGTCCAAATTTAGTCGGACAGAACCCCCGTACCAAAATTATTCCCTCGGCGAATTCACCTTTTATGTTGTCGTCTGATCTACTTTTAACAACACCACTCATCTTAAGCTATATTTTACTTTAAAACCAGTGTGACAATTCTTTAAAAAATACTTACATTTCCCTCTGTAATTATATTAGTGTTGACTTAAAACAGAGCAAACAAATACCAACGTATTAATTATGCTAATTCAACATCAGAACCATCTACGAAATCATTACTACTGACCATCCGACTTTATTACATTCCTATATATTTTTTACATTCCTATTTGTTTTTCGTTAGATGAAATATTTAGAAACCTAAACGGATCCGATTTCCTTGATTTGTTGAAAAAGTCACATTGAGAGCTTACAGGCAGTTGCGTAGCGTGCTTTGCGATACATCCATTGATCTGTCATTTAAACCTACGGAAAAGGATCAATAAACAAGGTGTTGGCAACAAACACCTTGACCCCCTCTATGGCATGAATTACTTTTGGATCTTACATTCTGGGGGACATTAATCTATATTTTAGCTTGCATAACAGACATGGAGTACCAAATTTCTTTTTAAAAAATTTGAATTCTTGGGAATCACTTATTATTCTTCTTCTTCTGTTGGTTTACTGGCTTATATTCCAGATGTGGAACCTACAGCCATCTATAGACAGAGTTGGAATCACTTATTTAAAAAAAGAAAACACCAATGATTTGCAGAATCATGCCATAAAGGAAAGATTCAACATTTAAAAACCCCAAACATACGTTTTTATGCATTTGTAACGCTATACCATAGAGGTTGATAATCGATTCTTTACCACGGCTTCAAATGGGGAGATATCGAAAATCGATCATTCACATCTTTTGAGGAGCAATGGCGCAATGCGAAGGTGCATCCGTTCATTCATGCCGTACCTCACAGCGTGAGTCAGTGCTGCCATATTTTACTGGAATTAATTTCAAATTTCGGAAGTTTTCATATGATCAGAACTTGTCCCAGGATTTTTAGCTATTTTCGGAGTTTTTCGTGATTCCGTGGTTTTTCGTCAGTTTGATCAATTACTTGATCAAATTTGATGATTTTTTGATCAAATTAGACAATCTTTACGGCTACATTCGGGCGTGTTTCGGAATTTTTCCCAGAGCTTTTGAAAAATCGGAATTTTGCTCGCAAATTTGGGAAATTGGAACTAATTCTGGGAACCTCGGAATCTTCGGTAAAATATAATGGCAGCACTGGCGAGTGTTGCATCGCAGCCGCACGCTCTACAACACGGCTCACTCAAACGCGATTAGCGTCAAGAGCAACTTCCAGCTTCCAGCTTTGTGCGAGATGCCGAGATGCAGACGTCATTGGACGGAGGAAAATAAAAGGGAAGATCGCGCATGTTCGCGGTATGTCCATAAACTTTAAGCTTGCACGCAATGCAACGCATTAAGTTTCTGACTACTGTAAATTGTGTCCTCCTCTCCATGTTGTTTGGTAACTTTCTTTCGTCCTCTTTCGCTTTCGTAACGTCTCATAAGATCCCCTCAAGAATCTTTTCTTAAATTTCTACAATTCACATTTCAATGGAAGTTTTTGAGACCTCCATAAACTTTCCTCTATCTAAAAGTAGAGTACACTGAAAAAAAGTTACGGGGTATACAGACATATCGTCCGCATTCCGGGCTCAGAGGCCTAAAGTTCCGGGTGCTGGAGCTGTGTCTTCAATTGCTCCGAGTGCTGCGCCCGAAACTTTCGGGCTTATGCGTAAAACACTCATATGCTTGGGAAAACTAATGGTAACATACGTTGTTTCTAAACTGAGCCAAAAACTTCAGTTCCTAATTGCAAAATGTAGCCCGGTTAGCTTTTAATGAGCCTCGCACCTCGATAAACTTATCTGTCTACAGTTACAAATGGATTGCATTTTGCAAAAAGGAACTAGAAGAATTGAAATGATGCTAGGATTAAGCATTTTCATCCTTTGCAATGAAAGTACTGAAACCATGAAAAAATATGAAATTTACAGGGTAATTATTGTCTAAAATTTACAGTTTTTAGGGAGTAAAATAGAGACTGTTATTGGATGATCAGGTTCTTCTTCCAAGACCAAAGAAGTTGCTCAATCTTAGCAACATTGCAATGCTCCTGGTTCCTTCTTGCAAAATGCAATCCAAATGTAAGACAGGTAATATAAGAACATGAAAAATTTGGTGGTTGAAAAATAACCAAAAAGGCATTGGTCTCACGAAAACTGTGAGGTAATGGTGATTCAAAAGGTTACGCCCCGCACCAAAGTTGGGCACAAAGACGGTGCAGTGGTAACTGCAATTTCCTGATATGATATCTCTCCACAAGCCCTCACTTTCTTGCGTCACGGAACATAAATCGAAAGTTAATTCCTCAGAGGAGTAGAATAATTACAGTAAATCATGCGAGGCATTTTTGCATTGCTCGGTGTTCGATTCATTCTGTCCCGCGGGAGGATGCGCAGTGCAACTCAATTAACGTGAGCTGCGATCGCGAAATAATTTATGAATTCTCTACGTTCTCGAATTAATATTCGCTTCATTGTACATTCTTCACTCATGGTATTTGCATGGATGAAAGTTTGATAAAGTTCTCTTCCGAAGGTCTATAATTAATTGAGAAGCGAAGGATTGATAATATTTCTAACTCGTTGGGCTATTGGCAATCGTTCTATAGTCCGTCCAAGATAGGAGGAACCGTGGAAAATCTAAATTAATTTAATTGCACCATGTTGAAGGAAATATACAAAATACCCTATGAGTGTCTGACTTTGCTGACCGAGGCTCATTTGCAAAGGAAGAGGACTAATAATTTTTAAAACCTTGATCATAAACATAAGTTAAACTGCTTATTTGTATACAAGCAGTCTATAGTTATGCATAAGTAATAGATACGAAGGAAGATGAATTTTTGATAGTTGATAAGGAATCCTGACCTCCCATCTGTTTTAAATGGGTAAATAGCACGTATTAGCGCTAAAAGAAGTCATGTCAGATCAGACATAAATAATTTCAAGGTTGGGAAGAAAAATTTCAAGTCATTCATTGATCGTTTATTCTTTTCTTTGGCGATGGAGCCCTTTTGTTTAAAAAATAGAAAATAAATAGAAATTCACTGAATAAACGAAGAATAGAAAAACTTTTTAGAAATTATTTAAATATTTCCATGAAAGAAGTAATGCTTATCATCTGGAGATTCTAACGATGCAACGCAAAAAACAACAGTAAATCAAATCTGGCTCCAAATCCTTGATATTGGCAAGAGGACATAAAATCGGATAGTTGTTTAAGCTGTCCTTGGTTGAATGACGAAGACTTGATACTGTTTAACGACATTGCAATAACGCATCTTACTGTTAAAAGCCGTCTAATCTGTAAACGAAATTATCATTTTTGCAATGCAAAGACAAACATCAACTGAGTAGTAAACATCATTTTCCAATGATACCTGAAGAGCTCTTCAACTCATTGATAGTGTGTGCGAGTGTGCCGTGTTAGAGGAACAAGCCGTATGGACATACGGGCAATGCCAAATTTTATCTCGAAGCATGAGTTTCTAAAACAAAATGTTCAAATGTTTTTCTTTACAATTTTTTTAAGAATTCCACTCAAAAGTTGATGTATTGTATCTAAGGAAATGTAAACCTAACTTTTCTCAAAAATAAATTTCTTATCGGAGGAAAGAGGGTTATTCAAAATCGGCGATTTTACCCAACGCTTGGATTTTGCCCGGAGTTGGATATGTTGTTCCCTATCACAAGACACGTCTTTTTCCGGCATTGGCAAGTTCACCCGAAATTTTTCCCGCGCGCTACAGCGTTGCCAAGTTGAAAACAGGCACATTCCGTAAGTGGCATTAAAATTGAGCTATGAAGTTGCGGTTTTAACGAAAATTCTCTAAAAATTACGCACTTTTAGGATATGACCATGTTTT
>NW_017547132.1:1715183-1786137 GCF_001854935.1 Bemisia tabaci
ACAAAGACGGTGCAGTGGTAACTGCAATTTCCTGATATGATATCTCTCCACAAGCCCTCACTTTCTTGCGTCACGGAACATAAATCGAAAGTTAATTCCTCAGAGGAGTAGAATAATTACAGTAAATCATGCGAGGCATTTTTGCATTGCTCGGTGTTCGATTCATTCTGTCCCGCGGGAGGATGCGCAGTGCAACTCAATTAACGCGAGCTGCGATCGCGAAATAATTTATGAATTCTCTACGTTCTCGAATTAATATTCGTTTCATTGTACATTCTTCACTCATGGTATTTGCATGGATGAAAGTTTGATAAAGTTCTCTTCCGAAGGTCTATAATTAATTGAGAAGCGAAGGATTGATAATATTTCTAACTCGTTGGGCTATTGGCAATCGTCCTATAGTCTGCTCAAGATAGGAGGAACCGTGGAAAATCTAAATTACTTTAATTGCACCATGTTAAAAGAAATATACAAAATACCCTATGAGTGTCTGACTTTGCTGATCGAGGCTCATTTGCAAAGGAAAAGGACTACTAATTTTTAAAACCTTGATGATAAACATAAGTTTTTGCAAATTTTGCAAACATCATTTTCGCAATTCAAAGACAAACATCAACTGAGTAGTAAACATCATTTTCCAATGATACCTGAAGAGCTCTTCAACTCATTGATAGTGTGTGCGAGTGTGCCGTGTTAGAGGAACAAGCCGTATGGACATACGGGCAATGCCAAATTTTATCTCGAAGCATGAGTTTCTAAAACAAAATGTTCAAATGTTTTTCTTTACAATTTTTTTAAGAATTCCACTCAAAAGTTGATGTATTGTATCTAAGGAAATGTAAACCTAACTTTTCTCAAAAATAAATTTCTTATCGGAGGAAAGAGGGTTATTCAAAATCGGCGATTTTACCCAACGCTTGGATTTTGCCCGGAGTTGGATATGTTGTTCCCTATCACAAGACACGTCTTTTTCCGGCATTGGCAAGTTCACCCGAAATTTTTCCCGCGCGCTACAGCGTTGCCAAGTTGAAAACAGGCACATTCCGTAAGTGGCATTAAAATTGAGCTATGAAGTTGCGGTTTTAACGAAAATTCTCTAAAAATTACGCACTTTTAGGATATGACCATGTTTTTAATGTCGCATTAATTTTAACATGCATTATTGCCAAATTTCCGATTTTTAAATTCGACAAATGCTACATATTCGCAAATACCCAAAAAAGCTATCTTCAAATTTGAATAAAAAGTTGTCTAATCGATAGTTCGTTTGATTTCGCATCCATCGATATATTATAGCTCGCTGGGAAACTTTTGGTTCGCGAGATATCATCATTTTTGTGAACAGCTTTATGGAGCGACGACGCTTTTTGAGTCCGGGCGGATAGAAATTTTAGCCTCCAAAAACACCGGGTAGCATTAATTCCATGGTTTCCTATGTAATTTTTGGCGCTGAATCCGAATTTGACCATTTCATAAAAAAATTGTCACCAAGATGTTGCCAAATTTGGCAAAAATTGCTTAAAATCGGCCTTTTTGGCGGATTGTAGCCTGTGACTTGCCAGGAGTTGATCAGACGACAAAATTGGTTATTTCCACAGTTAAAACTCGTTAAACTATCTACAAGCTGAGTCAAATTCTTTCTGCTCACGGTAAAATTAAACGCGCGACAAGCAGCAAACTGAAAAAAAGACACCAAAATTGGCGCTTTTTGCGGTTTTTGTCGTAAGTTTCTTGTTTTCCGATTAAGAGAAAATTAGGAAAAATCCTAATTACGCCGAGTGTAACGACAAACTATTGTATTGTTACATATATAGATAAAGAGCCGCTTTAACAGCGGTCTCTCGGGCCCCGCGACGCCTAACCGCCATAGTCCCTTGTCCACCCACAGGTCCTCAGTAATTTAGAGCGCCCTTGTTCCTTTTTAAGCCCCTTATTGTCCTTTCCTGGGCGTCTTCTTCAGTTTGGTGTCGTTACTTTTTTCTATTAAACTCCATTATCTCAGAATTATAAAATAAAATTGTATTCTAAATATAGGGTAATGAATAATAACGGTCAAATACCGCCAAAATTCAACGATTTGTACGTAATTTTGGCAATATTGCAATGCGTCTTGTCTTGTTTTAATGAAGTCTGTCTGAGGAGTACATTTTATTCATTAATTTTTAACAGAAAATTTTCCATTATTGTTTCAAAATGTGGTTTATTGACACGATTCGATAAAACTCACTATTTTATGAATTTTTCCTCTCTGAACTAAATACCCTAGTTATTAGTATATATCTAAGTTGAAAATTAAATTATTCTACAGAAGTGTATTATTTTGCAAGAGAGATACATTTATAAAATTTAAAAATAAGAGGTGAACAAAGAATATAGGACAATAATATCGAAAAAACCAGCGAAAATTAAAGTATTTTGTTTAAGCTTGGCAACATTGGAATATGTTCGATCTTATTTTATTGTTCAATTTTATTAAATTCTGCTCATGTTGTTCATTAGTATAGTCAAGAAACATTCTCTTAATCGGAAAACAAGAAACTTACGACAAAAACCGCAAAAAGCGCCAATTTTGGTGTCTTTTTTTCAGTTTGCTGCTTGTCGCGCGTTTAATTTTACCGTGAGCAGAAAGAATTTGACTCAGCTTGTAGATAGTTTAACGAGTTTTAACTGTGGAAATAACCAATTTTGTCGTCTGATCAACTCCTGGCAAGTCACAGGCTACAATCCGCCAAAAAGGCCGATTTTAAGCAATTTTTGCCAAATTTGGCAACATCTTGGTGACAATTTTTTTATGAAATGGTCAAATTCGGATTCAGCGCCAAAAATTACATAGGAAACCATGGAATTAATGCTACCCGGTGTTTTTGGAGGCTAAAATTTCTATCCGCCCGGACTCAAAAAGCGTCGTCGCTCCATAAAGCTGTTCACAAAAATGATGATATCTCGCGAACCAAAAGTTTCCCAGCGAGCTATAATATATCGATGGATGCGAAATCAAACGAACTATCGATTAGACAACTTTTTATTCAAATTTGAAGATAGCTTTTTTGGGTATTTGCGAATATGTAGCATTTGTCGAATTTAAAAATCGGAAATTTGGCAATAATGCATGTTAAAATTAATGCGACATTAAAAACATGGTCATATCCTAAAAGTGCGTAATTTTTAGAGAATTTTCGTTAAAACCGCAACTTCATAGCTCAATTTTAATGTCACTTACGGAATGTGCCTGTTTTCAACTTGGCAACGCTGTAGCGCGCGGGAAAAATTTCGGGTGAACTTGCCAATGCCGGAAAAAGGCGTGTCTTGTGATAGGGAACAACATATCCAACTCCGGGCAAAATCCAAGCGTTGGGTAAAATCGCCGATTTTGAATAACCCTCTTTGGCAACTTTCGGGTGTTCTTACGGCGTCTTCCTTAAGCACGGTAGAATTGGTGGAAGAAAGTGTTCTCGAGGGCGAGGGCATTACATACGCGGAAAGTGAGAGAACAAGAAACACTCCTACCAATGATCAGAGAATAATAGAATAAGGATCGTTTGGACATGTGTCAAGAGAGGACTGCATGAACTGTGAGAAAACATGAAGTATGGCCTACCTCGCTATTGAAACCGTAGCCGTTAGTTTACGGATTGTTCCTCGTATCTTCATTAGCAGACCCCTCACCACTTTATAGTCTCAACAAAAAACTATAGCCGTGCTGTTAGGCAGTTTCAAACTGAAGAAAGTTACTTGATTTACGCAGAGATATTTTTGAATTTGCCGCCGGAAAGAAATTCTCTTGCATCGAGAGTAA
Source organism: Bemisia tabaci (assembly GCF_001854935.1). Lineage (NCBI taxonomy): Eukaryota > Metazoa > Arthropoda > Insecta > Hemiptera > Aleyrodidae > Bemisia > Bemisia tabaci. The sequence continues at coordinate 1,718,980 of NW_017547132.1, forward strand.
AAATCTTTGTTTCTTTGTTTTATGCACGTGTTCATAATTGCTTTAACATGGTGTCTACTAAAACAGGCTGATCCAAAATAAGTGCTTTTACAGTACTTTTTCAGTACCTTATCAAGAAATTCAGTACCTCCTCCGACAGAAAAATTCCGTTCTTTTTCAGTGCCTCCATTTAACGAAATTCGAAAAATTTCAAAAATTTGAAATTGCGACAAAAATGTCAAAAAATTAAAAAATTCCGGACCTTTCCGCGGAATTTCCGCACTTTTTGAGTACTTCTGGACGACCCTTAAAAAATCAGTACTGTTTCCGGACTTTCCGGAAATTCCGGACTTGTAGACACCCTGTTTAACAAAGCTGGACCATTAACAACTAGAGCCCTATACGAAGAAGGAAATACTGCTGTATCTCTTTGTAGCGTTACAAAAAATAACGTTTTCCTGGAAAAAACGTTTACTTTTCAAGTCCCGGACACTCGTTCTCTGTACAATGTTCCTAGCAATTATTCAAAAATCCGCATCGTCACGATTGAAAACCTGGATCAAAATTGAGTCTATTTCTGATAAAAGGACGTAAAAGACCAAAAACTCGTGATCCCTAGCGTCGTGGGTAATCAACAAAAGCCAGGACTCATGAGTTTTAGGACTTTGCCCGCCTAACAGAGCCCGATTCAATTGGGGTATGTGAAAATGACGAGTTTGTCTAGAAAAATACGATGACAGCTGAAAAAATCTAGGGCCATCAGCCCATAAAGAGGGTTCAAACGGTACATACCTGGAAAACCAAGTATCCACTATCATACATCCAAAATGACGAGGCATGATCTCCAACCTCCTTGGACGGACTCTTCGATTGAGTTTGTTGATTCTGGAGGAGACCTCTTTTGACTAGGGTGATGGCCAAGTTTCTTTGGAGGATCCACGAGCATCTTGATCCGACTCGGGGTGCCCTACCACCACCCCCTCCACTCCTAATACTCATGGTTCACATTGATCCTGCACAAACGAAAAACATCAACTAATTAGTCAGGTCATACAATGAAATCATAACTTATGAAAAAGCGGGAGAGTGAAGATGTTGGATACATGACACTTTTTGTGGTGTGTGTTTTAAGTTTTGAATAAAACTTGACACACGACGATGGCTATTTTGAGTTTAGCGTGGAGTTAAGAAAATTTTTTCGGGTGACTCATTTGTATCAAATTATGTAATTTGCGCTGTATAATTTTTGAAGATCTCAGCTAAAAAAAAACACGCACGATGCTTAAGAGGATTGTAAAGTTAGGAGTATATTTCAGACTTTTTTGATGTTTCAATCACGATTTTCAGGCAATTCGGCATAAAGAATAACTTTACGCTCTAGCAAGAGTTTGCACTGTTGGTAGATAGTGCTGAAAAATTATCACTTTCTCCATTTAAACCCATGTAAAACATCCACATTTTTTGCACAATCTGGCAAATTTGATTCGCAATAAAAACTGTAATAATACTTGGACTTGCCGAGAATATTTTCCCCTCTAATATTGCGAGTACAGTTTACAACACTGCTTTTTATCCATTTGAACATGTGTAAAACAATCGATTTTTGCTGAAACAGGTTGCGTCAACTAGAATCGATACAGTGTTGCTAGTTGTTTGTAGATAAAGAAAACTGAAAACCTCAGCGATAACAAACCGTCAACTACGAAATTAATTAGGTTATCAATGAAAAAGTAGCGCACGAGGTTCAAAAATTAGGTTAAAAATAGTGTCACACGCCACATGGCCTAGAACCTCTCACACACTGGCAGAATAGTAGCGGGGGAGGGGGGGGGTGTCGAAAATATAACTCAATAAAATCAAAAACGGATGTGGCACAACGCAAGTATAATGCAGAATTCATAATTAGCTTTTAATTTTGTGTTTTAAAAGTCATTTTTCATCTCTGAGCCACGTGCGACTAGGAACAGTTATAATCGTTCGGAGACTTAAACGCAAGGATAGCAATGCGTTAGACTCATGACATACTCCCCAACCTCACTAAGCTTCGTCCGGTGATGATTCAACAAATCGAGTGAGGTTGTTCGAGTTCATATTTTTGGCTTGTCAGCAAAATTCTGATCTATCCATAAGGTAATGCCCTCAATGGGCTACTTCCTGGGTCATTTTAAAAATTTAGCAGAAAGCGTGCTCATCATCTAAAGGTTATTTTACGACGGTAGCCGCAAAAAACACCAAAGTTGCATAAATCTCTAGAACGAATTATGACATATAAATGAACAATTACATAGTAGATATGTAAATAAATGGTGAGAATTTACAATTTTATCGTGTGATATTCAAGATATGGATCATAGTTTAAAAGTATAAAGAGAATGGGCTGACAGGTTACCTGTCAAAAGCCGCAAAAATCATAGAAATTGGCTCTGTATAGATTGTGAAGATGAACTATGATAAAAACGAGCTTTGGATATCGTCACCTTCCGACCAAAGGATCACAAACACCTTAGCTGCTGGCACTGTGTTGCCAGACTTTTCAAAATTTTCCAATTTAACGGAAAAACTAATGAACAGAATCACTTGAAAAGCTTTCTCAATATTTATTTTGATAACAAGAGTAATCGGTGAAAGTTTATTTTAAAAAAGTGCAAAATTCTTAGAAAAAAATTAAAACGCTCAGAGGAATATTCTGTATACACGATATGCTATGAAATTGAATTATTCCTCCTTGAAAAAATAAAGAGGAGCGGAAATATTGAAACACTACAATGGATATACGTGCTTTCGCACTTAGGCCAACGATGTGCACTATTTGGACTACATTTTGTGATCAGGAACCCTTTGGTTAGAGTTAATTTTAGAAACAACATTTTCATCAGTTTCCCTATAAGCAGATAGGTTCTAATATCGGATAGGCGAGAACTCGTAGCCCCTCCTTGCGAAACGTTGTCTTTCTTTGTGTGCGAATCCAGAAGGAAAGCGCATACGTGCGAGTTTTAGAAAAAAAATTAAAACGGTTATCAGCAGAATATTTTGTACACATTTCAGGCTAAAAAGTTGGCTTATTTCTCTTCGAAAAAATGAAAGAGGAGCGGAAATTTTGAAAAATTGCAATTCAGATACGTGATTTCGCCGTTCGGCCAGCGATGTGCATTATGTACTACATTTTGCAATCAGGAACCACAAATTCGAGCTCATTTAAGAGACAACATAAATGTAATTGATTCCCCTATGCAATGGAGTTTGTGCAAATATCAGATGGGCGAGAATTCGTAGCCCCTCCGTCTCCTCGCAAAACTTCGTTTTTTTTTGTGTGCGAATCCGAGAGGGCAAAGTAAAAGCAACAAAATTGGAAGGACCCAATAAATCGCTCCGGCGACCACTACCCACTGTCCCCAAAATTTCTCCCAATAAACCTGACGAGAGCAAACACAGAAACACCATCTCATTTTCACGGTGGTTCGTGTGGGCGCACGCGCGCGCGGTCTCAACTTGGGGCTCCCGCGTCACGTCGTTATTTCGTCGTTCCGCCGTGCGAAAGGCCATAACCGACTTTCGAGATGAACCCTGGTTTCCGCATCATCCTATACTCTCTGGGGCTCACATGGAAATGAAAAAACGCGGAGCCACGATTTGGCGCGGCGAGGTTGGTCGTGACGGGGAGCGGTGTCGGGGAAGGGGGGGGGCAGGGGGGNGAGGGGGCGGGAAGAGCAAAAAGTTTGATTACTCGACGGTGATAATAATTGATAATTAACACTCCTCAAGTTCGGCCCGGGAACTAAGAAGCATGGCAAACAAAGATAACTTCAACCATTTTGGGTTGGGCCTCGCTACCTCTATACTGCCGTGCCGAGGAAAAACGACGTATTAGCCTTCAGGTGTTGCCAAATGTCCTTAGATAAATCACCAATTTTCAGGATAATTCGTGAGCATTTTTCCTCCAATTTTTCAGATAATTTTATTCGCAATTCCACCTAAAATTCCTGACCATTTCAAAGAAAAATATTCATAGCTTTCCTAAAAAATAAACATTTTGTGGCAAGAAATTTGGCAACGCCCGAATGTTCATACGGTGTTCTTCCTCAGCACGGCGGTATACCGAGGATGATCTCCTAGTGTCTCGATTGGGGGTACGTAAGAACCGTGCGAACTTGCCAGAGATCCAACACTTGACTCGAAGACAATCGGACGACTTTAACCAGAATCAGCATAATTGCATTTCACGTTGCATAACTTCCTCTGATTAAATAACATTACGCCTTGAAACTGCATGTGAATTTTCTCTTCTTATGAAATTTAAGCTGGATTTACTTAGTTTTTTTGTTTAAAAAACGAAATATGAGAGGCTAAGCCACTAAATGCAGCTAGGCTGATTCTGATCTTTGTCTAATTACGAAGTACGTTAAGCAGACAGAAACCAAATCATATTTTATTAAAATGATTTTTTTTTGTGATGAATACGAAATTTTTACCAGCATATAGTTTGAATAGAATTCAACAGGAAGGATGTTTCCTGTGTATTGGAGTTAATATAAAGGGACGCATTTGTGTACAAGTTCATACTGCTAAACTTGGTTTATTCCGAGAACATGTTCAAGTTTTTACCAGACCATGCTGAAATGGAGTAGCACTGGCCTCCATGATTTTCAGCGCTGAATCCATTTATGGCCTTAAAAATATCAATTACTCAGGTTCACGAGAGATTTTGGGAGGTCTTGGATCTTGCAGGGCAAAATACTCAGAAAGCCCCCACCCCCTACCCCCTTAACTTGAAATATTGACATTTTTAAGGTCATGGATGAATTTAGCGCTAAAATTATGTGTTCGAGCCATATTTCAAGACTTTTGGTCGGTAACCGTTGCCAAAATGTTGGAAATATCGATGATTTTCCCAAAATATTGGGAAAGTCTCTTCAGGGAGACCTTTCGGAAGAAAACATTACAGAAAATAAATGTCCGACCTTTACTTATATAACACGCTTCTACACTGCCGTGCTAAGGAAAAACGCCGTATGAACATTCGAGAGTTGCCAAATTTCCTCAAATAAAATGTTTATTTTTGAGGGAAAATATGACTCTTTTTCCTTTAAATTTTCAGGGACTTTAGGTGATATCGCAAGAAAAATTACCTGCAAAATTGGAATGAAAATATTCTTAAGTTAACCAGGAAATCCGTGTTTTATCAAAGGAAATTTGGCAACACCTGAAGGTTTATACGGCGTTTTTCCTTAGCACGGCAGTACAGTATTGTAATTTTAACCTTGGACACCCTGTACTGTCTCTAACAGCCGCCCCCATTTTTCGCCCTAAGCAACCTCTTTAAAGCATCCGTACTCTCTTCACAGGCACTCTAGGCACTGCCGTATCAGTCAAAGAGGATAATTAACTTGTCAGTAGTTTCACACCGCGGATCGGGACAAATGGACGTATTTCTGCCAAACGTAACAATGTGCACTCAGACATGAGCCCTGAGACCCCTAAGAATACATACATAACAGGGCTCACGTCATAATTCACAAAGTTCCGTTTGGCAGATATACGTCCATATGTCCCTCGGTTGTAGGAGTTGTTCATGGATGCAGGCGATAGACTTCTATAAAATAATATATGCAGTGAGAGTGAGAGATGAGGCAAGACGCATTTTAGCACCTCCTCCGTAACCACGTGTCAAAAAAGTTCGGGAAGAAGACTCCGGCCCGGAACTGGCTGTCCGTCCGTGTACACCGGCCTCGTATCTAACATCATACTTATTGTGAACTCCTCATCCCGTTCTCGGCGTATGTAAAAGAAACAAGCTCGTAGTTTCGTGTTCTTGCCTTTTCTTCCGCCACGTCATGTCTCACATAGACGCACCGCGGCAGTTAATCATTATTTCACTTTTAGCCATGTCGCCCGCAATATTGCCACATCCATTCCCGAGTATCTTCGTTCGCGAATTGACGTCATACCGTCGTTTCCTCCACGAAAGAACGTAACTCCTTTTCAACCTTGCCAAATTTCCCCTGCACTGGAAAAAAAAAAACACGGTGGATCTAGAGTCCAGACTCTTGAAAACAGTGACAAGAAAAAGGACTCTTGATTCAATCAGTTTTAAGCTTAGATCAAAAAGGAATCCGCTTAATTTAAGAGGCTGGGTTCTTGATTTAAGCTTAAGTCCGATCGAATCAAGAGTTTTTTTCTTGTGGATGTTTTTAAGAGTCAGGACTCTAGATCCAATGTGTTTTTTTTTCCCCAGTGTGGCAAATTTATTTACTAATACTGTTGTAGGAAATTAACCAGCAGTATTAACTCGGAGAATCTTGGGCATTCGTAACTGGAGGCTTCACGAAGTTTTCCTCAGAAATCATGCAAAAATCGGACAAATTTTGGATAAAAATTGGACTGGTACATTTTATCGGAATATTTTATTTGTTTGAGTCAAGTTGGCAACCTTGGAATGGAGTTACGTTCCTTCGTCCAGGAGACGAAGATAATTTGCAAATGGATCAGTTGCGTTGGTCACAAAATGTGTTTTCTTAATGTCAGATCATTAGTGAGCAAAAAATAATGAGACGTCTGATATTAACAGAGAGATAGCCCTTAAAAAACACGTCGTATGACGTCATATACCATGATTTCTTCCACTTTTGTTTCATAAATTAGTGATATACACATTAGTACTGGTTATTTGACGTAAAATATGGTTGAAACCAATATAGAGGAAACCATGGTATATGGATTATCGCAGGGAATGACGTCATGCACCGTTTTTTCAAGGTCCCTCTTATTTTTTATTTTTTTCTGCTATCTTGAGGACATTTTGAATACATTTTCTTGCAAAAGGTTGTAAATCCACTGGAATTTTCAAAATTTCCAAGGCAGTTCATATTTATACGGACGAACTGTCAAACACGTCTCCCTTAAAAAATATTTGAATTTATTTGGTTTTGAGAGGAAAATTCTCCACCCTTCCTCTTGAAAACGTACTCAACTATCTGACCATTGGACCTCTCGGACCTATCTGATGCTTGTCGATTTAGAAACTTCAATACACATTTGGAATACGTACCCTTATGAAAAAAATCTAGGAAAGCGCACAGAAGCGAGATGAGAGCGGCGTGTTAGTAGGATGAAAAAATATTTTCCAAACCATCGTTCCCCGGGCGAAGGAATGTAAATCCATTCCAAAATTGCAAAATTGTCTCAAAAAATTCGATTTTTTTCAAGATCGTACCTGTGAAATGTTTATTCAAAATTTCTCTGATTTTAGCATGAGATCAGATGAAAAATCAGTGAAATTGTCAGTTAGAGATGCCTAAGATTCTGCGGTTAAACTGTTTTTTTGCGAAAGAAAATTTAGCGACATTGAAATGAAGTCACGTTCTTTCGTAGGGGAAACGACGAAATATGAACCCTATCTAGCGGTCCACTTGCTAAAAACATTGTCGCTTCTTCCCATATAATTCCAGGGGCTCACGCGAGTATTGCCGTGCTAATGAAGAACACCGTACGAACATTCGAGAGTTGCCAAATTTCCTTCGATAAAAAGTCCATTTTTGAGGCGAGTTATGAATATTTTTCCTTGAAATTTTCAGGAACTTAAAGTGAAATTGCGATCAAAATTATCTGAAAAATTGGAAAGAAAATATTCATAAATATACCAGGAAATTTGTGTTTTATGGAAGGAAATTTGGCAACTCCTTATGGTTCATACGGCGTTCCTCCTCAGCATGGCAGATAGGAAAACCCCGCAACAACGACTCTCGTGCCGTAGTTTGGCAAATACGGTTGAGGCCTCGATATCTTCATTCAGTCGCCGGGCCGTGAGGGGAATCGGTAAAAAAATTCAAACGTCACTCATTTTAATTACGCTCATTGTCGCGCGGGGGACAAAAAGCGGCCTGCGGGAGAGTTGGGGCACGGGCCCCCTCGAAAGCTGAGCCCCGAACGAGCTTCTGATACTCTTCTCCTTCCTCCTCTGCTCCTCATTTCTTCATTTTCCTTCTTCATCTTCGTCTTAATCTTCTTCCGCTGTCAATTTTTTTTGAACATGCTTTTTCATGATCTTATTTGATGATACTGCCAGTGGCGTGGCGTGCTTCGCGATATCTCGATTAATCTGTCATTTAAATCAATGGACAAGGATCGATATACAGGGTGTTCGTGAAGAACACGTTAATGATCGATTCTTAACCATAGCTTCAAATGGGGAAATATCGATAATCGGTAATTCATGCCTCGCCACTGGATCGCCGTGTTCTCGCACGGAGCAGTAATGCTGTATTTTTCGAAGTTGAGCCCAAAAGTTGGCCGATTTTATTTAAATGTACTGGTTGAGTCAGGTAGGGCAGCAAAATTCCTTTTATATAAAAAAAATTTAAAAAAAGGAGAATGAGAAGGCATTAAGTGCGCGAAAATTGACGTCGAATCAGACAAAGTAACTCAACTCCATACTGGCTTGCCGAACATGGCCTTTTAAAGGTCCCTCTTGTATTATCAGAGGTGTAATTGTTTGGTTTTCAATCCCCCAAATAATTTTTGAGGGCTTTTAGGATGATGACCGATTTCACCAATTTCACGAAGAACAGAGGATTATTTCAATAAGACGCTCTGCTCCGCGATCCAACTGGGTCCATTTTCTCAAAACTCCATTTGTACACGTACTGCTTTGCCGTGATAAGAAGTAGCGCCGTATAATTCTTTGAACGTTGCCAAATTTCCAAATTCATGAGATACAATTTCACGAGGATGTTCGTTCATAATTTCCTTTCAATACTTGAGAGAATTGCGCACGGAATTTGAGCCAAATTATCTGAACATTTCAAAGAATAATATTCATAATTTTTCTCAAAAATCAATATTTTATGAAGGGAAATCTGACAACGTACGTATGTACATACGACGTTCTTCTTTAGCGCGTCAGTACTTTCTTCGGTAACACGGCAGGATACTCCCTTCGGTGGCACGCGCACACCGATCCGATTTGAAACATCTCCGAACGTGACGCATGAAATTGCGTCATGCGCGTTTGCGGTCGGTCGCGGTTCATGCTCGATACGCATGCGCGTGCATGTATGCTGTCATTCTAGGGAAAAACGCCGTATGAACATCCTAATGCTGCTGAATTTCTCCTTTAAAAAATGTGTCAATTTTAGAGAAAATCTTGTATATTTCCCGTGAAATTTTCAGAGTCTTTACATTAAAGTGCAAAGGAAATTCTCTAATAATTTGAAGGAAGATATTCGCAAAATCTCCTTAAGAATCGAATTTTACCAGGGGTAAATTTGCAACGCCTGAATGCTCATACGACGTTCTTCTTCAGCGCGGCCGTAAGTCCAATCTGGTTCAACGATGGAAATTGTGCAAGCGCTTCAGGCAGGACCCTCAGCGGATTTACACCTAGTTCTGTTCCACTAAATGTGTTCCTGTTATCCGCAAGCAGATACATCGTAATTCTCAGCATGATGATGCTTAAACAGATAGAAGCTACTTCTAGGACTACTTTTGGTTGCCGCGAACGCTCCAGGTCGAAATGGGTGAACAATTATGAAAATTGGTCCGGTAGATACCTAGATACCAGGTACCAGGTGCCGGTAGATACCGGCTTAATGTATATAGAATTGTAGATACCTAGATAAGAAAAATTGTGGAGTCGAAGAGCTCGCAAGCAGAAAAATGATAAGGAGAGTTAAAAAAGATGAGAACAATCCGAAATGAAACAAGCAAGTACGGCAATGGTACCGTGCTAAGGGAAAATCCCGTGTACACGTGCGAGAGCTACCAAATTTCTTCCGATAAAATGTTTATTTTTGAGGAAAGTTATGAACATTTTCCCTTGAAATTTTCAAATAATTTACATCTAGTCGTGAATAAAGTTCTCTTAAAAATTCAAAGAAAAATGCTCACAGAATTCTCTGAAAATTCATATTGTATTCGAGGAAAATTGGCAACGCCTGAAGCTCGTGCGGCAGTCTCCTTTAGCACGGCAGAATGGATGAAGCAAGGAAAAGGAAAAAATATTATTAATATAACGTGCTTCACGCACTTCTGTCTCATTACGGTTATGATGTTAAATTAATGTAATTTCATTAGATTTCAGTCTTTTTCCTTGAGGAGAAGTCAAATTATTGGAAGATCAAAAACTGACCGAGTGGAAAGTTTCAATAGAGTGAAAATAGTTTACAAGTAGGTGTGAACAAAACTGTGACCAAACTTTTGAAAAGTATGCGACGAATCCAAAGCAGCCACGCTGATCGGTTGAGTATCTCTTTTCGAAACCTTAAAATGATCACACACTATATTTGGCTTAGAATTCAGATACCAGGAAACATTTTTATCCAAATTTTGGTTGGGTAAGTCTTACTTTCCAGCGGACTTTTTCTTGAAGAATCTTAAATTCCGAGTCACAGCACACCGCACGTAGGACTTAGTGTCAGAAAACGAAAATAAAAAAAAAAGTTAAAATTGTAATCCGCAAAAATTGAATAAACTTCACACATTGACAACTCTGCCTATACAGCATTCCAATTCCAATCTGAGAAGGTGACCCAACATTCCCTTAAGTGCACGACGGTTACAATTTTGTCCAGAGAGCCGACGTAAAATTTTTATACTCATTATTCACAGCACTTTTGAGCCGATTTCAATTATCATATATAAGAGGATAAGAGAAGTCTCTTTGCATTTCAAATGTCTTGCCGCAAATGACTTGTTTATACAGAATTACTTGGTGTTCTCTCATTATTTCTCCTTCTCTTTGCTCTTCCTGATCTGAAATTGATGTAGTGACCATTTTTGGGATCCATTTGGGGCGGGTAAAGATGCTTTTATTGGCAGATTTTTTTTGTCTGGCGTTATATCCACTCTCATTTACGAGAGGACAGTGTTTTAAAGCCAATAAAATTGCCAAAAAGGGGGAAAACTCGCGAGTTTGAAATGCACTTTATTTTTCATTGGGGAACCATTATTTTTGGTTCATTTTCTTTATAAAAGTGCCTATTCGCATGGAAAAATTAATGGCATATAAGTGGTTCCTGAAATGACTCGAAAATAGTGGCTTCTTATAGCAACATGTATTTTCATTGATCCCCAGGAACTCTCGATGCGATGGCTAACGAACAATGCCGCCTACCTGCAAAATGACGATTTTGCAGAGCAAAGAGAATACTTCTTCATTTTTGTAATTTTATTTTTATTTTTTTTATTTTGTTATTTTTTGGAAAATTTTTCTCCCTACCCGTTCATTAGTTAGGTAGAAACAAAAATGGAGGAGTAACCCGGAACGAATTGTAAATCGCTCGCATACGTTCAAATCAAACTATCACGGATCGTAAAATACGCTTCTCCTTGATTCATTAGTTAATAGAATAGAGAGCCCAAATATGGAATCCTAACACGCGTGCAGATCTCTTATCATTGGAACGAATCTCTATCTGAAGATACGAATAAAATTCAAGGCCTACACCGCGAAGGAAATAGGATAATAACTTACGAGGAACAGAGAGAATCAATGAGCGTAATAAAATGCGTGCTTTGGAAAGTCTTAACACGAGGTTCAGATCACTTATTTTTTTCCGAATCACCCGGAGGAATACTCGAGGCGCGGTGTAATTAGTGTTTATATGTCATCCACGGAGCGAGCGGTACTTTCTTCAAAAGCTCCAGCCATTGTTGGGAATTACTACACTGCCATGCTAAGAAAAAACGCCTTATGAACACTCGAACGCTGCCAAATTTCCCCTGAGAAACCCTGAATTTTCTCGATGACCCATCTTTAATATTAATTTTAAATTTCCCCATTTTTCACTTGAACTTTAATCTAAAATATGTGAAAATTTCAAAGTAAAATACTCGTTTCTTCCACGGGAAATACATATTTTATCGGGGAAAAGCTGATAATATTTGATTCCTCACACGTCGTTTCTCCCTAGCATTGCAATTAATTGTCATGCTGAGGAGAAACGCCATAAGAGCCTTCAGACGTTGCCAAACTTCCTTTGGCAAATCACGAATTTTGGAGAAAATTTTCGGGCATTTTTCATCCAAATTTCAAGAAAGTTTTGTTTGTAATTTGATCTAAAGTCTCTAAAAATTTCAATGAGAAATATACACAAGATTCCTCCACAATAAAGTATTTACCAGTTGAAATTTGGCAACATTTGAATGCTCATATGTCGTTTCTTCCTGGCCTGGCAGCACAGGTCGGTAGCATGGTCCCACGGTGCGCTACACGCCACGGCACGGTTCACCGGTTTCAGTGGCGTGGCGTGCTTCACGAAGAATCGATTTATCCGTCATTTAAACCTATGGAAAAGGATCGACTATCGCTTATTTAACTTTTTACCATAGTCTCAAATGGGGAAATATCGATTGACGATTATTACACCTTGTCGCCGACCGGTTCGCACCGCACCACGAGCTCTCCCTGCGAGTCTGCGACAGACCTTGTGTATCTTTGCGATTTTACGACCAGACCTATCACACGTCGATGGCGTTGAACTCCCGATTTTCGCCGACGGGCGAATATGAAAGGAGTGTTTTATAATTGGACGGCTTTAGGGTGGCATTAGCGTAAGCAGCTACGAGGAACTATACTCCAAAAAGAACGACTCTTTTTTAATGGACTCCACGAACTGTTCCCCGGGCGCCAATTCATTGTAGTCAGGCTTGTGCTGCTCGAAGCTATCGATTGCCATACCATAAAGCACAACGCAGGACTCGGCAGGTCAAAGGCATTGAGATCTGTCGCGATGAATTCCATCGAGGGCCGGGCCTCTTGTTCTGCGTTTGATCGAGACACAGGCTCTCCAATCATTTCTTTCTGTTTCATTGTTGCGATGGAGTGATTTATTGAAGCAGTTCAGGGTGTTTGATCAATTACAGGGCACGCATTCGGAAATGGAATGGGTCGGGTAGGCGGTGGGCCCCGTGGTTGCTATGCAGCCTAACCTCCGATGGGTATAAAAAAAAAAGTCCTTGTTATTAGACCGTAAGTTGGAATTTTTTAGCCAACGTGCGTTAAAAATCAGCAGGAGTCTGAAAAGCTCAATACAGAGGGGGAAAAGCTCATGCGAGCATAATTTTCTCTCAAAGAGATATACGCCGTTTGGTGCAACACTAGTAACGAAAAACTAGTAACGATTGTAATTAGTAACGATGTAATGAAATTTTCAGCTTTATGCTGATTTTTAACGCATGTTGGCTAAAAAATTCCAACTTACTGTCTTACGACCATTGCGTCTACCGCAATCAGTTGTTAAAACTTCCTGGCCATTATTTGAATATTTGGAGACAGCTCATTATGAAAGTACCTACCGATGACTTAAAAATCATGATAATTACCCCGGCAGATTGCTACGGCCGAATTTTCTCAGTATTTCCACCGAATATCAACTTCTATAGGGCTGGACACATGTTCAAAGTGAAGCTGTTTAGCCAAGTGTTGCCATCGATTACCGCATCAATGCGCAACACTTGTCTAAACAGCCACTACTTCCCTGGTAAAAATTGGCAGTATAATGTGTGTTCGAAAATACTATAGGCTTAAAGCCGGCTGTAAGATTTCCAATAGCTTCTGTAGCCGGCTGTACAATTTCTTATAGCCTTTTATAGCCGATGGCGATTAAGCAACAGCCAGACGATAAAGTTTATGCTAAACGTTACTAATTACGGATATTAGGACTTAGTTAGTTTTCGAACTACCGCTCTCTTTTTCTGCCGTAGTATCTTGATTTATTTTGCGAGGAAAGCTCCGTGCTTTTGAAGGATGCCTGTCATTCTTAATATGTTGGAGCGCCGTCAATTTCTTATGATACTGTGCAATACCTCTGGTGTGAAATAGTTGCTTCAGACGCCGTGGCACGCTGCGGCGCGGCGGGCGGGCAGAGAGCGCGGAACGCGAATTGGCGCCTACAAACCTAACAGGGATACTTCACGCATTGCGCAATGCGTGAAGTATCCCTGTTAGGTTTGTAGGCGCTAGTGCGTCGCCGCTCCGCTTTGTGTTAGGCTCTAATATTTGATCTCGCGGAGTCAGCGTTTTTCAACTCATGATTTTGAAATGTTTGCACACTCTGTATGGACTATTCTCATTTTAATTGATGAAAAAAATATGTTTTAAAGGAAAATATAATGTATGTTTTGTAAATATTAAGGCAGTTCCGTATCATACTTAATGATTTCCAAAGCACACGAATTTCTCCACAATTTCTTGTAGCCTTTTATAGCCAATGACGATAAAGTGTAAAGCCCGGCGATATGAACTAGGTGTAGCCCGACTGTATACTTTTTTATAGCTTCGTATAGCCCGGCCATATGATTTGCTCCGCTTTCTACAGTCAGCTATATGATTTCCAATAGCCTTATTTAGTCGGCTATAAGAACTCCTATGGTATTTTGAAACGCAGCTCCTATCGCCAATTTTTACCAGGGTTTGAAGCTTCACTTTGAACGTGTGTCCAGCCCTTATTCCTGTGTTGAAACCGCGCCACCAGCTAAACAAAAGCTCTAGCTTAGAATTGCATGCGGTAGGGATTCATATTCAGTATATTTATTAAAAAGACTTGTTTTCCCTTGTTTCTAAGGAAATTAGTAAATATTCGCTGCGGTGATATTTAAATTATTCTTACTGATTTTCTCGCATAAATTTTTGCGCACTGATATAGCTCATGACAAACGAGTTTTGTAGGTTTTCTTTCATGTTGATTAAAATTCCATTTTGATAAAGTTGAAATTGTTTGTAGTTGTCATGGCTCTGCCTCATAATGGGAATAAATGACTCATGAGGACATACAAGAGGAGCGAGACGTAGCAGTAACCTTCAATATTACTTACTGCCTGAAAGCTTGCAAAAAGGTACAAGTTTTCTAATACTACAGCCATCGTATCATGACATAACGTGAGAATAAATTCATAAAACCCGAGATTCTGAGGCACCGTTGCATTGAGGTCCTTGCACACACCTCCGACATTTGAAACGACCAATGTTGACCCTACTCAGTTTTTCAAAATGAATATACATTAAATAGTTCAAAACCGTTTCGCTCGCCCATGCGATTTCGTTGCAACCAACGTCAGAGAATCAAAGGCTGTCATATCGCCTTTTGCTTAAAAATCATCAGGTAATAGATATCCTCGTTTGCTGCTCTTATAACTATCTATATAACACGAGTGTAAAAGGAAAGGCCGCGAAAGGCACGGCAGTAAATATGGCAACAACGGTGATAAATGAAATAATGTGTTATGCTCCCAGAGCATAAATGTCTTGAACGTAGCGCCCGGTGAGAGGTCAGCTTTTAATGGCTTAAGCACCTCACTCCCTCAGCTCAAAAATACCGCAGTAAATGAATAATACAATGAATGAATCACGGATGTAATTTATTGGCTAATCGACTGTTTCATTAATTAAAGGCACAATAAATTGATACAAGTGGATTAATATCTTTGTTTCTTGGCGGGATAAATCAACGTTTAATTTATCGGCGTGAACCTGTCTTGAAATTGCTGTAGAACGAGTTGTTTTCGTGGTAGAACTTCTGAGAGTCTTTCTGGAGTTGAAATTCCCCAAATAAAAGCGAAGTTGCAATAAAAGGGTTGTAACTCGGCATATTTGGCTGCCACTGTGCGCGACATTTGCAGTGACTTTAACGCAAAGATAGAAAAGTAATTCACAGTCACATTTGGACGAATTTATGCCATACATATTGTATTTATACGCATAAGGAACTATGTTCCACAAAACCTTACGAACACAGTTCCTTTAAAATACGCCCATTTTAAGGTAACATTACTTTTTTAGATTTAGGATGAACTTTCTTCCCTAAATCATAAATTCATTAAAAATCGTTTCGATAGTTATTATTACTTTTCTTTGAATTAAAACCTATAAACGTTATTGATTACGTCCAAAGAGACTATGTGGCAGCTTTTTTTCTAGATTTTAAATGATAAAAAAAAAATTGGAATCATAATGACTTCGAAGTTCGAAAAAAGAGGACTTATCTCGAGATTTTCACCTACCGATAAGCGAAAAATCGAGAAGATTTATTCGGAAGATTTTTAATTATCCATAACGAAAAAATTAAACATTTTGAGAGTCATACAGGGTAATCTTTACGGTCTAGTGTTGATCTAATGGGGGTTCAAATAGAAACAATCTTATGCAATTGGAATTCTTACTACCGACTTACGCCATAATCTGTTTCAAACGTACTGTCAGTAAATTTTAAGAACTTTCTGACGAAAATATGGAGCTATAATCATAAACCATGCACCTTTACATAATCCGCACCAAGTATTTACAAACGCTTACGGATATTTTCATGTCCTAATGCGATTTAACTCTAATTGTAAGCACCGCGCGCGCTTCGATACAGACTTTCATTAATTTATGTCTCGAAGATTTTGATCTTCGCTCTCCATCGATCAATGTCTGCGTGAGTATAATTCGTGCGGTTTTCTGTACCCACCGCTAGTCCGTGTTGCGCATTGTGGTCGGTGCAGCGGTCGATTATCGATATTTCACCATTTGAAGCTATGGTGAAAAATCGATTATTAAGGTGTTCGTCACGAACACCCCGTCTATCGATCCTTTTCCATAGGTTTAAATGGCAGATCGATCGATACATCGCAAGGCACGCCACGCCAATGGCGCATTGCGGTCGACGAGTCATTACAAAAAGGCGGTTTCGGCCCCGTTCAAAGATTATCATAGTCGTTCCCATTTGAGCTATTCGACCGTTCTGAAGGATCTTTGGGAGCTAGTTCGTGTTTTGGTGACGGTAGATCACTGATAGCCGAATCTTTTTTCCAGAGTATCAATTTCTTGAACTCTCATCTTGGATGTTATATTCCTTAACCGGATCTCCGAACGCATCTCCTAAAATCCGGAACATTAATTCATTATCTTTATTAAGACTCCATCATTTTTTTGAAAGGCTCAAATTTTTAATTTCCTGACTTTCTCTATACGAGTTTGCTCATGTTACTTTTTCGCATGAGAATTAGGAGAAAGTCGAAAGATGAT
Organism: Bemisia tabaci; assembly: GCF_001854935.1. Taxonomy (NCBI): domain Eukaryota; kingdom Metazoa; phylum Arthropoda; class Insecta; order Hemiptera; family Aleyrodidae; genus Bemisia; species Bemisia tabaci. The sequence continues at coordinate 1,735,958 of NW_017547132.1, forward strand.
AAAGGCACAAGGTTTTTAAAAGTTTAGGAATATGTTTTTTTTTCAAACAATTTATCAGACATTCTTTGCATGGCTGATAAGTACACGCAGACACCGCTATTTATGCATACTACTGTGTTTTAGGTTCCCATAAATGAATCAAAATTTGCAAATGTACTGGTAAAGCTCAGCTGCAGATCTTTAACACCCTAGTATTTGATAGGTGTATACAAGATACAACTATTTTAACGTCACTGTAGCTGAAATTGCATAACCATCGAAATGAGGGCGTCGTCAATTTCCTTCAATATTCCGACACGTATAGCCGGCACATTCGCCAACCACGGGAAGTAGACGCAGACGTTACCTTAAAATAGACATATTTACGCTAAAATGAACTATTTATGATGGAATCAAATCAACAGGTTCAAAAAAACACACAAATCCTATAGATATAGTCCCACTCAAATTAATGCATTGCATGCATACTCTTATTTAGCATAAATACGTCTAAATATAATCCGGCCTGGTAAAAATGTTTATCCAAACCACGTGTTACATGTTGATGGTTGTAGTGCGAGACCGCACGTATCTCCATTGCAAGGTATTTAAATTCCCGCCTCTATTTTAATTTTCCGAAGAGGAACAAGCCAACTTTTTTTTTTTTGATTATTAAGTCTTTATTGTCATTTGTATACATATAATATATAACAGTTCGTTCATTACTTATGTATCTAAGAAATATATAAATTCTAAGTACATAAATTATATTTGTTCTGTTTACAATTACCTAATTCCTTATTATCTCTAAGATGGTTATGAGACAATATCAAGGGTCTTCATGACAATATTAGAAGCGACGCCTTATCGGCTTATCTCCTATTTTAATGCTTTCTCAGAGTAGAGCTTTAATTTATTACCTAATTTGATTGCTAGAGTCAACATTTCAGTTCCTCTTTGAAATTGTATAATACTTTTTTCTTCTAAAAGAGTACAGATGCTTTAAAATAAATAAAGTAAATTGTCTCAAACTAAAAACCTAAGTTGGTTAACCAAAGCCAACTTTTATAGGAAAAGAGTGAGATCTAGGTATGCTTGCAACGCAAAATGGGAATGGCTAACCCAATAGCTTTTATCAACAAACACAAAAACATATATTGAGGGGGGAAAGCCCCTTAAAGAGATGACACTCTAACTCGAGCCCCCCATCCCGGCCCCATTTAGACCGGGGATAAGGCCCCCGAGCAAGACCATCATCTGGGTAATTTGCTGGGTTTGTGCTACAAGAATTTTTTCTATAGATTGCAATCTATTTTCGTATTTTTCTTCTATTTTCTTTGTGAAATTTTCCAAAAATTCGAATAGTTTTTTCTCAAGATTGTATCCCTGATTAATATTTTCTACATTTTTTATTGTTCTATTATTTTGAGATGCTAGAGTTTTATTTTTATTTTTATTTTCTAAAATCTGATTTCCTTTTTTAACTTGGTGTTGTGCCGTAAATTTTTCAGATAATTTTAATTTCAATCTTCTCACTTTTTTATATTCTGGACACCCTTTCCAATTGCTGAAATGTTCCTTATTACATAAAGCACAGATTGGTCTCATTACTTCATTGTTCGTTTTAGATTTTTTTAAAGTTTCACAGTGCTCCAAGTTATGTTCACCCAGGCAAACTATACATTTTTGTTTATGAAAACAAAAGCGTTTCGTATGCCCTAGTTTTAAACATTTGGTACACTGTGGAACCTGTTTGTACTGAGGTTTCAGGTATTCTATTTTAACTGCGTATTCGTCAATTTTTTTAATTTCATTGAGTATTTTAACGGCTCTATTACTCTCTTGTACCTCGATTCGAAATAATGGGAGAGTATTTTTTGTTATCGAGTGTTTTATCTGTACTACATTCAATACCTTAATACCTTGATTTTTTTCCAAATTGATTTTAATATTTTCTATAGGGTAATCTCCAGGGAGTCCCCGTATTAATCTTTTAATAATTTTTCCTTTCACCCATTGAAATGAATGAAAATTTAGTTTCAAATTAGATAGTAGTTTCTTAAGTTTAATATATGTTCTTCCGTCCTTTACGTTAATTTTAATCTGCCTATTTCCAACTTTTTTTATTGTATATTCATTTATACCATTTTGCTTAAGTTTATTATTAAATTGCACTGAATTAAGTTCATCTACAAAAATTGGGGGAGGGGTTCCGGTGTGTTCTGTTTCAGATTGTTCATCTTCCAGCATTGAAAAGGTAGACTTCGTTGCATTCCCAGTATTCTTTTTTGATCCAGTATCTGTTTTCTTCTCCTGTGGTTTGTCATCTTTGGTCCTTTTTCCACGTCTCTTAACTTCTGTCCATTCGTAAGGGTCTGCTTGTCGCTTCACATTACGTTGTTCCGCTTTGCTATGGGTCTCGGGATCTTGGTCTGATTGAATTTCCATATTTTCTATAGAAATTATGCTGGAATCGCGAATCGATTGTGCTTCATTGTTTTCTCCTTTATTACTATTTTCCTCAGGAGTTTTAAGCTTCTGATTACTACTGTCAGATTCTTGATTGTTATTTACAGGGTCATTATTAATTGCGGGTTCTAAAAATTCCTTAGTATTGCAAATTTCTGCAAATGTTTTTACAATATTCTCCTTTATAATTCTAAAAGGATAATATTCACTATAGGTGTTTATCCTAATAGTGAAATATTTAGCGCAGATTTTGCATTTAAATGCTATGTTTTGATGTTCACATTCAATACATTGTAGGGCTTGAAATGAAGTAAATTCAAAACATTCACTACATCCACTGCCATTAATACCGTGAATACATTTAAAATCTTGCGAAATCCCAATAGGATTATTCCAGCTTCTCTTGGGAAGATCAAAATCAGGTTCTCTGCATCTTAAAATTAAATAAATGTAATCACTTTCAGTTAATGTTTCTGGTTGATTTTCCGCTTTTTCCACGGACTCATACTTCAACACAGTAAAATTGGGCATACAATAAAAACACTTATATCCAGTGATATCGTGGTAACATTTGATGTTAACAGCATCACTTGTTTTAACGCACTCCGGATTTCGGGAGCATATTTCACATGGCCATGTATGAAAATGTTCACAAAAGAAACTATTGTCTATAAAAGTTCTCTGCTTGAGGCTCATGGCACTTGAATTTGCACACACTTTTGTGGAGGAGTCGGAAGGAAATTATCAAACTTGATAAGGGAGCGCGAGTTAAACCATGACCGACTCGGATGAATGTTATCACTGCACTCCAACAAGCCAACTTAATAGCCGAAAGTTTAAACAGAAGAGTTTCCTGATATATAAGGAAAATTAAAAAGTTTTCAAGAAATTACGCTGACTGGTTTTCCAAAAAAAAAAAAAAAAATGAAGTATGACAGGAAGTCTACGACGTCGCAAACGGAGATACGTGGTTTCGAACTTTGGCCTTATATTAACTATGACTTTGCGAGACAGACTTTGGTGGTAGAAAGTCTAAGTTATGAGCTAATCCTACAAATCTTCATTTAAATTACCAATTTTCAAGCTTAAGAGGATTTGACGCATGCATAAGTGATATACTACTGCGTCCACAATTCTGCCGTGCTAAAAAGAAACGCCGAATGAACATTCGGATGCTGCCAAATTTCCTCTCAGAAAACATTAATTTGGGAGGAAAATGAATATTTTTCTTTGAAATTTTCAGACCTTTAGATCAAATGGCAAAAGAAACCTCTCTGAAAATCTGAAGAAAAACAGTGACAAGTTTTCCCGGGAAATCGTGATTTGGCCAAAGGAAATTTGGCAACGTGTGAAGGCTCATACGGCGTTCTTCCCCAGCACGGTAGAATCGCACATAGGTCATTTCTCAAATCTCTCAATGTAGATAGGACTAATTTGCTTAACACCGTCCACCTTTACAGGAAAACAGCAGTCACTACATATTCGAAGCGGCTGAGTTTTTCTCAGCGGCAATCCTCCCATGTTCCCGTGTCGAGAGCTGCATTGTCCGCCGTAGTAGCGAAAGGCGCAATAAGTACATTTCTGTATGAGCCATGGTTAGCACATGCTTTTATGTGTCTCGAGGTTCATCCCAGCATGCACTTCCTGCTCTCTTCGCTATCACGGCAGTTGTGTCGGCCGGCGTCGGCGGGAGAATTAATTCGAACTGAGGGAACGGCCGGCTGTCATCTGCATTTGAGAGCTCGACTATGACGTGATTGTGACGTGCAGTGTAGCCCACTGGGCCGTGTCCGTTGCTTGCTCTTCCGTATCCTATCCCGGCGGAATAACCCCCCTTTGTCCCCCCCTTTACCCCCCCTCCCACTCGGATCCACCCGCGCGTACACCTGTGCCCCGCGCCGCGACGCTACGGAAGCGCGGCGCCCTGCAAGGTCGTCTCACAACCGCGGAGTAAGTGACGAGTACTGCCGTGCTAGGGAAGAACGCCGTATGAGCGCTCAGACGTTGCCAAATTTCCTTTGATAGAAATCCAAATTTTAGAGAAGAGGCGGGAATACTTTTTCCTTCAATTTTTCAGAGAATTTTGTTGGTAATTTGGACGTATTTCTGCCAAACGTGCATTATAACGAGAGCCCTGTTATGCATATATTCGTATGGGCGTCAGGGCTCATGTTTCAATGCACATAAGACCGTTTAGCAGAAATACTTCCATTTGATCTAAAGTGTCGGAAAATATCAATAAAAATAATGAAAAAAATTGTCTTGAGATATTATTTTGACTTGAAACGTATATTCGTGACGACAAAATTTGGGTTTTGGGGGTTAAATCCGTACGTATTTCATTATAAAATCGGGGTTTTTAAGCGAAAGGAACGTTGTTTTGCTATCGTTAAGTTTAAGTTTGGAAAACCACAACAAAACAACGTTACTTGAACGCAAACAAACCAAATTCTCTTGACAAGAAGATACGCTTTAAGTAAAACAATACCTCAAGAATTTTTTTTACCGGTGAATGTACATAACTTCCTTCAAAAATAAATATTGTATGAGAGGAAATTTGGCAACAATCGAATGCTCATGCGTCGTTTTTCCTTAGGACGACAGAGTACCATTACTTGCGCCTTAAACGAGCCTCGTCTAGTCTCGCGTTCGACTGACGAAAACTAATTAGAAAAGAAGGTAAATGGATTGAGGCAAGGATGACAATAAAAAATCACTCCCAAGGAGAATGAACTTATTACGATGGGCAGCTCGGCGGGGGACGGAATGTAAACAAGTAAATTGAGGTTTTAAAGTAAACAATGAAAACTTGAGACGGGAGTCAATCAGGCACGACGAGGCGCGATCAGTGGCGTGGCGTGCTTTGCGATACATCGATTGATTTGCTATTTAAACCAATAGAAAAGGATCGATAACCAGGGTTTTTGGCTAATAATCGATTCTTTGCCATAGCTTCAAATGAGGAAACATCGATAATCGATCATTCACGCCTCGCCTACTGGACGCGATGGTGAGAGGGGGCAGTGCTGCGTCACAACCGCACCTTCTGCGCCTGGGTTTTCGAATCGTTGTAGAGTCATCCCGATTGATAGGTAACGTTGCCTGAGGATTTATCGATCATGGTCAATCGATAAAGATTCAATAATCTCTGAATTTGACGGAGACGTTGGAGTTGTTGAATCATTACGTTAAAGTCATTGCGATCATTGCATTGCTGGGTAAGGCTTTATCGATGGGGGTCAATCGATGAAGGTTCAATGATCGACCCGCAGCCTCTGGATTTGATGGCGACGATGGAAACATATCTAGGGCATTCGCTGAACGGAGGGAGGGAGTACGGAACATTTTTGTGATATTGAGAAAAATGAGTTTGGATATCAACAGTAAATCGAGTTTTGTGACTTACGGATGGTTAAAACTGATTGAACTGGGGTACTTTGATTTGTTCAGGTCAGCGGCGCGCTGATTATTAACATTGATAGACAAAGCTATGGACAAAGTAGACAACGTGATAATGGGGCAATCTTATCGGTGCGGAAGCGGGTGGTTGAAAGGGCAAACAGGGTGTCTACTGAAACAGGCTGGTCAAAAATAAGTACTTTTACAGTACTTTTTCAGTACATTCTCGAGAAATTCAGTACCTCCTCCAACAGAAAAATTTCGTACTTTTTCAGTATCTCCATTTGACGAAATTGAAAAAATTTCAAAAATTTGAAATTGCGATCAAATGACAAAAAATATAAAAAAATTCCGGACTTTTTTGCGGAACTTCCGCACTTTTTCAGTACTTTCGGACCGCCCTTAAAAAATCAGTACTATTTCCGGACTTGTAGACAACCTGGGCAGAGGTAAGTGAAAGACTACCTAAAAATCAACCTATGAGAGACCTTGCAGAAAGTCCATCATTTTCTCTCTAAGTCTCCAAGAACCTCCCGTATCTACCAATAGGATTGCTCCATTTTCTCTCAGACAGCTTTGTCTTCAGCTTTTTCTATCAACTTCCATAATCGACCCGAAGTTTTTGCAGCCCACATTTTTCCTTTGAACAAATAGACTCTTTCTGGAACGACTGAAATTAGATATGACTGGCTGGCTTAACCCTTTTCAATGGATGACACCAGATGAAAATAAGGTGCACTGAAAAAAAAACACATTGGATCTAGAGTCCAGACTCTTCAAAATATGGACAAGAAAAAGGACCCTTGATTCAATCAGATTTAAGCTTAAATCAAAAGGAAATCCGCTCAAATTAAGAGGCTTGGTTCTTGATTTAAGCTTAAATCTGATTGAATCAAGATCATTTTTTCTTGTCGATGTTTTCAAGAGTCTGGACTCTAGATCCAATGTGTTTTTTTTCCAGGGTGGTAGTGTGGTTCTAAAGTTGCGGTACATTCTAAGAACATAAACAGCGACTGAGGAGTTAATCATTTGATACCATTTTAAGTTCCTTCAAAGTTACCAGCAGTCCTGCGACTTAAAAAGATATTCAGAATACTCGATTGTTGGTAAATTAAGAATATTCATGAGGCATTGAAAGTATAGTCCTTGAGCCGCGGTGCATGCATAGAAAACCCATCCATGTAATGGGAGCCAGATGGAGATAGACCCTTTTTGCATTAAAGCGTTTCCATTCATGCTTATTACGCATCAGGAGACATTGTTGACCATTAACTTATTTCTATCAGGCTGCGTTAAATAGCCGACGAGGAAACACATAAACGAAGACGCGAACCGAAATAAAAGTGCATTAGCATTCAAACGGAAAGTTTCTTTCTCTCGGACGATGTGCACGATCGCAGCCCACAATTCGGTCCCAACGAGCACGCTCTGCGAGTAAACACCGGGCACGGAAATATTTACTCATCTCTAATGATAACAAATGGAGGAGATGAAAGCGAAAGAAAATATTTGAAAGTGAAGCAGCTATGAGAACGACGCGCCCCAGGGTCCGGCGCACGCCGCGGCGCGCACGATATCAAAGGATCCGTAGGAGATCAGTGCGGCGAAGCGTGAATGATCGACTATCGATATTTTCCCGTTTGAAGCCATGGCAAAGAATCGAATCGATCGATCTATCGCAAAGCACTAAGAGACGTTAAAGTGACCGCGTCCCTAAGTTATGAGCTCTTCGCGGACACCGCACAATGGAACGAGCGAATAGAAGAGGTCGGACAAGAAATTTTTGGCTACGATTTTCAATTTTGATGTTTATTTCGTTACAAATTCAATGGAGATGTTGCACGTGTGAAGGATTTGCGATTTGACCGTTGTTTTTTATAAAAAAGTTCGCGAGAAACACGATGGTGCCACTGGTTTTCTCTGAAATCATCTCCCAAGCTCAAAAAAAGCTCTCAAAGTGAGGCCAAAATGGAGGAGATATCCCGCCCTACCCTGAGAGTCCATATCTACATCAAAACAAACTCTCCATGCAAAGATAGGGAGCAAATACATTGACAGGGCTGCCAATTCATTTGGGGACTCCAAAACTGAAAACACGGCAACCCTGCTAATGTATTTGCTCCCTATCTTTGCATGGAGAGTTTGTCTTGATGCAGAGTTGGACTCTCAGGATAGCGTGGGATATCCCTCCATTTTGGCCTCAACTTGAGAGCTTTTTTGAGCTTGGGAGTTGATTTCAGAGGAAACCAGTGACACCATCGTATTTCTCGCGAACTTTTACATATGAAACAGCAGTCAAATCGCAAATCCCTCACACATGCAACATCTCCATTTCAAGGGGTGTTCCTACAGGGTTATTTCACGAAAAAAACCAACGACGCCGCCCTTAAAAACTCTTGTTTCATATTTTCGAAGATATAAGCTTTCAAAGTTTCCAAAAGTTCGATCGGATCGACTCGGTCCAGTGTGCGCCAAGGAAGCTGCGGCAGGCGAGTCCGGAACTGTTACTTAACCTTCTCAAGTCCAATAAAGGAATGAATAGAGGAACAAACAAACAAAGAGAGAGGTTTCATTTGCTTACCGATTAAGTGACACAAAGACGGAAGAGCGGCCAGCCGGGTGGAAGTTAAGGATTTCAAAGGGTTTTAGCGACCATGTTCAGAGACGGTAGCGCGGGTTGGAGGTCCCTCCTCGCCACAAATCTTCGCCACTTTGACGTGAGGGCGTATCTTGATTTCCGCATGAGCCTCGGAAAGCATGGATTTATACGTGAAGCAGGGCTCACATGGTAATTGAGGTACGCCCTTACGTTAAAGGGCCGACGAAATTAGTTGGGAGTATCGCTACGTCGCGGCGCGGCGCGCGGCGTGGCCACTCCTGATTGCAAAAGTGCCGCGCTGAGGAAAAACAACGATTTTGGACTTGGTTTCATTTCTCCATGAGTGTCTGAGCTTTGCTAGTCTCGAATCTCGATTTATTTTAGATCGAGAGGGTACAGAGGTTTTTCCTACAGGAAACTGAGATAATACGGCCACTTGGTGCTTTTTTAAAGTCGCATTAATACAAAGGAATAGAAGCCACAAAACTCAAAAAAAAAAAAAAAAAAAAAAAAAAAAAAAAAAAAAAAAAAAGTCGCATTCAAATACATAGAAATAAATTAGGAATAAATAATTTTTTGACTCAAGAGGGGGAAGAATTTTAACCCTTAGATATTTAAAATTTCAAAATTATAACTGAAACTGAAACTGAAAAAATGAGTGTACTAAAAGGTCTTCATTGATATAATTTCATGATTTGCCTCCTCCTGAATTAACTGTAGCTTTTCGGAAATTTCTGAAGTTACACCGTTGAAGTTGATAGTATCAAAAAACATAATCTGAAACGAATTCAAATTGGCGAGAAAAGCTAAGATCGAAAGGGGGAAAAACATTTTCCTTTTAAGAAAAGTAACAATGGCGACTTTGACTTTTGAAATCGTCAAGTCTCATATTGGTCCTGAGCCTGAGCTGTACTTCGAGCTTTAGCTCAAACAAATACATCACGATAAAACAAAAAAGTTTCCTGCGGTTCTTTGAATACTTCAAAGTTTGAATTTTGTTTTGCTGAGCTTACATGCATCTTCTGATAAATCTAGTTTTTTTCGTATTTTCAATGTTTGGAGGGACTTACATTTCCAATTTAATCAAGTATCTGTGTACGTCCGAGAGAAAAACATTTAAAACTTGTCTCAAAAAGAATACTTTTCTGAAGAAATTTGGCAATATTCAGATGCTAATACAGTGTTCTTCCTATGCATAGGAATTATTGATGACCAGGCTTTCCCCGTTTATTTTCTCTCCACCCTCACCTTGAGTAACCTTCACCTTGGAATGACCATCGCGCTAACATATTCACGAGAGAAATATGTCATTGGCGTCCGATAAAGCTACCATACTCGGTTGCTTTTTCTAGTAAAATCATCATGACAATATCCCTCGTAGCTCTTTTGATGTGCAGGCTGCAGCTATTTTTGAAAGTATAAAAATAAGTATGCATGAATTAAATCCATAGGATACAGCACGCAAATCCCATGAATATGGACGGCGTAAGTCCGTAATCACATATCTCGTATGATGCGGTGTCTGAAAATATCCGTATCTATGTTACTCTATTAAAAAGAACAAATTGACATCGTTCCTTGAAGTTTCTGCAAAATTTTCTTCACATAGAGAAGAAAAATCACGGCAGTTTTAAAGAATTGCCGTTGAGTAGGTTTCCGTTTAAAAAATAAAGTATGACAGTAAGTCTGCGACGTCACAAACCGAGGTATGTGATTGCCGACTTACACCGTCGATATAATTTCTTTTAATGTAATTATCTTTTACATAGTTCAATTCAGCACAAATGGACCGGCTTTAGCAGAAAGGAACCAAGCCAAATCAGCGATTAATACTAAATTTCATGGGGCAATTTAATTTTTTACAAGGAGCGTTCGTGGGGATTCCTCTGAAAATTTTGATAAATTTGCTTCATGCTACGTAGAAAATTCAATGAAATTTGCCAAAAAATCCGCACAACCGTTTTCATGTAAAAAATTAAGCTGCCCAATTGAATTTGGGAATAGGTGATGTGCATTGGTTCCTATCTGCTTATAGCGGTCCAAATACGCTTACTTCATAGTGTAACTCGGATAGGTACACCATGATACATTTTTGAAGTTTGCAACTAGGTGCAAACTGCACAGCTATGAGTGTGACCTTGACTATCAATTAACTTCCCTGGTATTAAATGGACTGAATTTTGAATTAAATTAACAGTCTCATTAAAAAAGTCGTGATTCCTCGAAAGAGATAAAATGTTACATGCTCGGGTAGATATCCAGAATTTATTTCGAAGTGAGGTTTTTCCATGGTGAATGGACGGATTAAGTACATTTTACATCGAAAAAGTAAGAAAAGAAGTGCAGAAAGATTTAACATCATGAGTGCAAAGGCTCGTAAATGCAAGCGAAAAGAGGAAAAAGAACACCACCATAATGTTGGTGTACCCGCTTTTTATAGCTTACATTTTCACTTTGCCTCATGATCCATAATAATTTATCATTGAAAGCCAACAGGCAATCAGGTGGGTTTTATCTCTCCGCCTACTACCCTTCTTTTCCACGACAGGCCGATCGGACGAATCCAATTCTGACGTCATTTAGAGAGGGGGTTTAGGAGTGCCTGACAGGTATCTGACAAGAGGGAGGAAGTCAAAAATGGAATCCGTACCAGACCGTAATTAATTATTGATGACTCCTCAGGAGTTGATCCATACGGTGACAGGTGAAAATATCCAGTCTAAAATGTCCAACTATGAAAATGTCCAATAAAAAATACCTACTGTCATAATGTCCTCGGTTATAGGACATTTCGTCAACGATTTTTGTCCGCGCACCTGTTTTTTCCAGTAATTTACGTCCGCGCGTTTTTTCGGCACGGGAGTTTTGGTCCATGTACCAGTTGAGACCCAAAGTTAATTGGCCCACATGTAAATACAAACGACAATTGCTCACGACGTTTTTGGATGAAAAGATATAATGTCTTGGAAGAATGAGGGTTTGCTTGTTTTTTTGTTTGTCTGTTTGGTCCAACGGAGAATAATATAAAGTTGAGAGTTTTGGTAAAAATGGGGGAGCGTCAATTCCATGAGACAAAATTCACTAAAACTCTTTACACCTCTTTGGTGCAACAGGACTTAATTATCTTTCAAGAAATTCCCACCTTGTTAAACCTGAACCGAATAAACCTCTATGTCAGCTAAAGGCTCTTAGATTTTTCTGTGTACGATAAGTATCTTGATTTATTTTGCGAGGAAAGACGTTCAATTTCGTATAATACTGTGCAACACCTCTGTTGTGAAATAGTTGCTTCAGGCGCCGCCGCACGGCGGGCGGGCGGCCAGCGCGAAACGCGCATTGGCGCCTACAAACATAAGTGGATACTTCAAGCATTGTGCAATGCGTGAAGTATCCACTTAGGTTTGTAGGCGCCAGTGAGCCTCTCGCGCTGGCAGCACGCCGCTCCGATCTGCTAGGCTTTAATTCTGATACTCGCATAGTCAGCGTTTTTTAATTCATGATTTTGAAATGTTAGCACACTCTGCATTGATTATTCTCATTTAAATTGATGGGGGAAAAAATATGTATCAATTTAACAAAGGAGAATAATAATATAATGTGTGTTTCTTTAAATATTGGTGGTCCCGTGTGAAATTTAATGTTTTTAAAAGCACTTTAATTTTTTCTTTTACATTTTGTGCTTTTATTGTGCTGCAGCGAGGTGTACGCGCAATGAAACGCTCAAAATTTGACGTATTTGACTCTAAAAGATCGATATACAAGTGGGTTAAAACTAAAGATTGCGTGCTTCTTGGTTTTTGGAAAATACCCAAGTTATCTAATGTCCATAGCGCTAAAATGACATGTAACTATGAAAATTCCCACAGTAAACATCTTTATCTATGTCATTGACACGATTCGGGGTTTTACTCCTCATCAGCATGCACTGGAAAAAAAAAAAACACATTGGATCTAAAGTCCAGACTCTTAAAAACATCGACAAGAAAAAAACAATCTTGATTCAATCGGATTTAAGCTTAAACCAAGAACCCAGCCTCTTAATTTAGGCGGATTTCCTTCTGATTTAAGCTTAAATCTGATGGAATCAAGAGTATTTTTTCTTGTCAATGTTTTCAAGAATCTGGACTCAAGATCCAATGTGCTTTTTTCTAGTAAAATCTACAGTAGGTTTCTTTATATATGTTATTATTTTCAAACATTTTATGTCATGGACATTAAAAAGAGGACATTACAACGGTGAATATTATTTATTGGACATTTTTATAGTTGGACATTTCAGACTGGTCATTTCCACTGATCACTTTCCATACAATGAAGAAGGATTTAATTAATACGGACATTGAGCCAAAAATACCTAGATTTGTAAAAACCTGTGAGCATTCTGAGCATGCACTCAATTTCAAACTTCGAGGCTTCAAAATAATACGAGGTGAGAAAAATTGTGTTATGGGACCGTTCCTACATTAAATAACGCTCCAAGGGGGGGGGGGTTCTTTGCCAGCGTTACGCAACGTTAAAGGAGGGTGAAAGGGTACAGAGTGAAGCGTTACGTAACGAGTGTAAGTTATTTTTTCTGAGTTTCTGTAGAATTTTTTTCCCTTGAAACGGTCGAGCATCTGGAAAGGAATCGAGTAGGTTTATTGTTGTACGTTGTGGAATAACCATTTACTGAAGGCTGAAGGTATTTTGACGCCGCAACATTAAATTTAGAATTTAAGGTTAGAGAACAATTGGAAACGAAACTGGAGTAGCGAACAAGGAACACTTTGCGTGAGAATTTATAGGATCAAGTCGACCCGGACCAATTCAATCGAATATAAAGCAAGATGGGGCGGCCGCGGCGTGGAAGATGAAAGTAAAAGTACAGACGGCGACCCATAGTGAATCATCCCACTTTTCCTAGTTATTAGAAACGAGGCGCTGCGCATGCAAGTGCTCGAAGACGACAGGAAACAATTATGCAACAGAAAAATGATGTCTTTGACTTTAATATTCCAACAAGCTGCCTAAATTTACGACTCATTCTCCACGCGCCCTGCACGACATGCGTTGCGCTCCAAAGTTGTTGCCGCACTTCAAAGTTAAAAAGTAAACCGTTGTTATTAACAATTCTGCCGTGCTAAGGAAGAACGCAGTATGCGCATTCGAGAGTTGCCAAATTTCCTTCCACAATATGTTTATATTTGAGAAAAGTTATGAATATTTATCCTTGAAATTTTCAGGAACTTCAGGTGAAATCGCGAACAAAATTATCTGAGCTTTTAAATTTAACCAGTGTGGAGGTTACCCCTGTGCCCCCATCAGAAAAGTCTTTGAGGACAACGGGACCCTCAAATTTGGATTCCATGGCGTCGATTACGCCTGAATACACATTTTTTCCGAGTCTCCGCGTCAATTTAACGAACTTGAATTTTGTTGAAAAAGGGCTCTGTCCCCCTATTTTGGACACGGATGGGCCGATTCTGGATTTCTTGGTGACAATTTCAGTTAAAAATTTCCGTACGTTCTGATTCCGATGAAATAATTTCAAAATTGTGACAAAAACCCTGACTTTTGAAGTACAGACCCCCCTTTTACAGCCCCAAGGGTCGCCAGAGAGCTCTGGGATCATGATATTCGGATCCCTTGGGGTCAATTCCCCATTCATCAACGCAATCCTGGACTTCGTACGACCCAAATTAACCGAAAAAAAGCCTGGTACGGTAGGTCTGGGCCACGCCACCCTGTATAGCTCGTCATTTTTTTTTTTTTTTTTTTTTTTCCAGTGCAGGGTTTCAAACTGAGCTATTCATTTTCTCTCACCAACAAGGTATAAGTCTGACTGTGAGTCAGAGTTCGAAAAAATTACGTAAGGTACACAAATCGCAGCACTGTGTGAAATCGATCAACGCCCGCAAGCATCCCAGATACCCCGCAGAAAAAGAGGGTTTTCGAGCGATTCCAGCATCCGGGTCCTGAGTCCTGAGCTTAATGAATGACGTCAAAACTGACGTAAGGCGATTGGATTTTGCCGCGGAGCGGGCGAGAAATTTGCAATTGAAAAGTTGATTGGACCCTCGGAATCAGGAGTCGGGAGGTGAGCCTGCGCCTGCGCGGTTAACAACCTACGGTCGTCGGAAGCCGGCATGCGCGCCGCGCCGGTAGTCGGTACGTGCGTTCGATCTATCGCGATTCGATGGATCGAAAATGCGATAAATCAGGCTGAGTCGTCGCGGAGTGAAATACTGCTGAATCGAATCGCGATTGAGTACTGGCTCATATCAAACAGGCTCGACTGGGTGCCGACTTGGGTGCGTTTCGCTAGCCGTGACCTGGTTCTGCCTTCTGTGAACTTTTGCGGTGACGCCAGATTGATGTTCATTGTATGGTACACTGAAAAAAAAATCTCGGTGTATTTACTAAGAAAAGGGTAAAATTACCGAGAATTCAGGGTTCTATTTGATCCCAGTTTTTCTTGGTAAAATTACCATTTATGAAATTTATGGAATTACCAAGAAATCTCGGTAAAATTATTGAACTTTCTCGGTAATTTTACTGGACCTAGGTAAAAACGCCAATATTTTTTATCGACTGTGGTAGAATTACCGAGATAAAATGGCAAAGTTACCGGGAACTAATTACCAATAAAAGTGGTATTCTTACTTGAAAAAAACAGTAAAAATACCGGTTTTTAGGTAAGCTTATGGTAAAATTACCAATAATTGGTAAAAAAATTGAGATGGTAAAGGTACTAACGGACCTTGGTAAAAATGCCGAGAATTTTTTTTCAGTGCAGAATGATGTTCTTTGTATGATAAAGGGAACTGGACCGAGTTACGACGGAGAGGAACCAACTGCATGGTCAAGGTACTTTGCTATTTGAGAAAATCGATTGGCGAAATGTCGTTTTTGAAATAAGCTGCGAACGTCAGTTTTTCATACTAAACTCGGCCAACAAACATATCGATGGCTAAAGAGGAACGATGAGTGTCTCTGACGTCACAAGTTTCCATTCGTGTTTAATTCTTTGAGCGAGAATCATACGATATCTTCGGCCAAAGTGCAAAATCACGTATCCCCATTGCGATGTTTCAAAATTTCGGCCCCTATTTTTTTTCGAAGAGAAAAATGCCAATTATAGAGCTTGATATTCATACAGAATATTTTGCCGTTAGAGAAGAAAAATGGAGGAAACTTTTAAGAGAGACCAGTTTTTCAAAGAAAAAATGAATTGCGACAGGTAGTCTGCAAATGGCATGCATATACGTGGTTTTGCACTGTGATTATCAATATATTGTAAGAATAATAAGATTTCTATATTGAGGAAGAAATTGAATCAAGTTGCCTGTACTTTCGAGTCAAATTTGACTGTAATTCAAGTCATTTTTTTTTAAACTAATATTTTGTGAATTTTTATTAAATTCATAGTATTGACAGAGGATTCTAGGGAGATCGTTCGGTTAGTATTTTTTTTACAAACAAATTAAAACGTACGGTTGGATATGGAGAAACGTATTTTTTGACTGGTATGGATACTGTGAAGTAGACATGGATAAACATATGTATCCATGTGGAGTGTAGCCATCAAATTCTCTTATCCCGGAGGCTAAATGAATCAATTTACCCACGTGAGGCGATACCTTTGGTGGGTCTTAATGATGATCTTCCATTAGACTCTCACATTCATCTTCACGCACGATGGACAAGCCCTTCGGGCCTAATTTAGGGCCCAAAAAAGGGACCGAAAAACTTTTCAGACGTCGATTAATCTTGTGATCCGAGTGACTTTCGGACAAATGACTTCTTTCCCGTCGATTTTTTCCCCGCGACTACAGAGGCGGCACATTTGGCAACTTGTTTCCGAACTCTAATGCTCTGCCATGTTTATAACAACTGGGCTTTGATGTGGTCAAAAATTAAATCTACCAGTGTCCGGTCAGATTCGGAACCGGTGCAATTAATTAAGCACCGATTTACCGATCCGTTTTTTGCCCCTTCAAATGAAACAGCATTCCACACCTGGGTCTATTCAAACATAGATTCGGCGCGCCGGCTTTTAATTAAATTAAAAACGGAAAAAAGTTCCAGCACATGTCCTGGGACTTTTAATTATAGGCAACACGTGTAAGTGTGATAATCAGTTGCTAGTGAAGTACCAATGGACTGCTGGGTCTGTTGCAATCTTTGGTTGGGGTGAAAAGAAATGTTGCCATGGACATGACATGGAAAATGTCTAAAGAATCTCGATGAGCACATCAAAAACCCTGAAATTTACTCCTGACCTCTAATTTGTATACAGAAAGGCATTTTTGAGCTGCTCGGTTCAAAAAGTATACTACGGTAAAGACAAAGTTTGATACAAACAGTTAACCCCGGTTTCAATACTCCACGAGAAACTCAAAATGGCCACCGTCGCGTAACGCAATGTTTTAATTAAAATCGTGCAACATAACAGACGTCATTAATACGACGACTTCACTTTCCTGCAAAAAGATGAGGAGAAAGGGAAGAAGAAGAAGAAGAAGAAAGAGAGGATAAATGAGAAGGAAGTAGAATAATGGTGTCACAGTGTTTCATGCTTACTCAAAACATTTAAAAAATATCTTTTGACTAAAACGAAAGCGGTTGTTTTAACGTCTTGTCAGCTTGCCTTCAATTTTCAGTATAGGCAACACCGGCTCCCACGTGGTCGAATAGTTGTATCATCTTATTCGACTACGCTTCGCGAGGTGTTGTGAACCCAGGGTGACTGTGGTATAGTTTTTGAGGTAGGAAATGTAAAACTACGCAGATTTCTTTGGCAGATTGTGAATTTAGGAATAAGTCGAGACTTTTTAGATTAACTCAGAGTGAGTTTTGAGTCATTTTTTATTAGAAATCGAGTCTTCTTTTTGCTATTGGCAAAAGCTTGCAACAGACCTAACCCAGGCGGTAAGCAGCGCAGCATTATCGGAGCTTTATTTTGATTTTTAAATAATCTGTAATATAGATCGTTAAGAAATTTTGACAGTTATTCAAGGTTATCAATGCGTCTTTTTTTAAGGAATGGAATAGCACCATGAAAACGCCTTGGATAATATCACCCTAGCGTGGGTGCAACCGATTTTCTCCACTCTCGTATCATCAATTGTACGTATTTCCATCAAACGGAAGTATATGCATTATAACGTGAGCCCTCTTATGCATGTATTATTATGGGGCTCAGGACTCAAGTCTTAATACACATAGTTCTGTTTGATAGAAATGCGTCCAATCCATAATAAATAAGACCAAGAACGTTGATCCGAAGCAAACATTCTTGAATAAAAATAAATTCTTAGAAATATATGTTTTAGCCTCCGGCACCCCGGAAAGGCTAGTTTCAAAAAAATTCTGACCACGCATGCATGGAAATAAAAAAAAAAACCGGCGCTCCGCTTCGCTCCGCGCCGGTTTTTTGGGGGGGCTTCGCCCCCCCAAGCCCCCCCAGGACGCGCGCTTCGCGCGCGCTTTTTAGTTTGAGTGTCCATTCCAGTTGTTCTGTCTTCTTAAGCGACCCGCGCGTCCACCGCGGGAAGAGTGTATTTTCCGAAGGGGGGGGGGATCAATCTGTAAGGGAATGAATTAATTTCTTGAGCACAAGATAGTAGTTGCGTACGTTGCCAGCGAACGCGCTGCGAAAGGTTGTGACGGTTAAATGGTGAGATTTTGTTCAAGAACAGATCATTTAACCTGACCCACTGTGCGACGAACAATTTGTCCAGAATCTTCCTTCCCCTGACCCACTGTGCGACGAAAAGTTTGTCCAAAAACTTCTCTCCCCTGACCCACTGTGCGACGATCAGCTTGTCCAAAAACTTTCTCCCCCGACCCACTGTGCGGCCCTGCTCCGGCCGGCTCCCCTCATGCCGCGCACCCCTCGCCTAAAACTTTCAAAGCTCGCCATTTTTAAACGGCTCGGCCGATTTAGCTCAAATTCAATACCAAACCAGTCCTAGGGGAGAACTACCACCCGTAAAAATTTCAGCTCAAAATATTCATTTTCGCTCGAGTTATCGAGTGGACAAGATTTGACCTCCCCCCATTTTCGAGCCCCACCCCTCAAAATCTATTGCCTCAAATTTCAATTTTTTTTCGCAGAATAGTAGTCCTAATGAGTCTCTACAAAATGCAAAAAAATTGGTCAAAATATCTTTCAACGTAAGAAAGATATAACCACTCAAAAATCGAAAAATCTTCAAAAGGCGGAAATACATACATACATACATACATACATACATACATATATACATACATATATATATACATATATATATACACATGAATTTGAATAGCATATATTTTCGTGATCTACGACCCGTGATCGGTGCTCTTCACAATGTCTCAGGTCTGGGTCCGACATCATGGGAGAATGCAATAGTGTATTTCCTTCGGAAAATACACTAAAAGTGAGAGCCATTTTAATTACACCTAAAAATGACGACCTGCCGGACTCTCGTGCAAAAATATTTTTATGACAACCTTTCGAGAAGTCAAACTGCGAGGACGGAGGAATGCATATTTCGCGTAAATTCAGGCATCACATTCCGCGGAGATCGTCCATGCCAGAAATCGATGGGACTTTCTAAAACTTTATAGAAAACGTTTGGCGGTAGCATAACAGGTGGGCTCAACGGCATCGTAAAAACTTATAAGAGCAACAAATCTGCATGATTGGAATGGATGGTGTTAAATTTTTCACTTCATAGCATTTTGGTATGAAAGTAAGGTCCAGGGCACGGCGGTATCTCTCTGGCATTTTCCCTTAAAGCGGTTTATAACCGTTCATTAATTATCCCCCATCTACTGTTATGATTTCAATTCTCTCGTCTTCTTTCACCCGGTAAATTAAATTTATATACTGTTCCAATGCAAACATGCCATGTATGAACCAAACATAATTTAGAAGTAGTAGAAAACATGGTTTCGGGCAATCAAATGATTCGCAAACCTTCCATGGCCAGAAAAAACATCCATTTGCTCAGAGTTCTCTTGGATGAGCTCATTAAACCTCTCTCAATCATAATGTAAACAATGAGTGGATTCCAAATGGAGGGGGCTATTTCGATTAAATTTTGCAATAAGAAACCATAGTTCCTTTTTATATCCGCAAAAACACGTGCCAGCATAAAGAAACTAATGTTACGTTGTTTCTATAAACTGACAATGAGCTGGAGAATGTAGTTCCTAATTGCAAAATGTGGTCTATTTAAAGAGCGACTATGAATACGATCATATTACATTTTAAGGTCATTTTTGCATGACCGGTGCGCAAATTATTGTTTATTTTGAAAATGTGCCGAGTTAGATTTTTTTCGAAATTTAGTTTTTAATGGAAAAGTGCCCAATCCTAATCCACCTCCTGTATAGTTCCTCTTGTCCTCTGAATATTTTCCCCCTTCTTCCTCTCCCACTTCATCTACTTCTCCTTACTCTTATTCTCCACCTTCTCCTTCTTCTCCATCTTCTCCTTCTTCTCCTTCTCCTCCTTCTCATTCATCACCTTCTCCTCCTTCTCCTTATTCTCCTCCTTCTTCTCCTTTTCCTCCTCCTCCTTCTTCTCCTCCTCCTCCTTCTTCTTCGCTTCATATCACTGTGATACCTTTTCGAAATGAACACTTAATATGTGACTCGGTTTCTTTCCGATGAGTTCTACGTATGCTTTATTACTCTGAATACATACTTTACAGTCCAAATAGGCAAGGATGCGTGTTAGGGCCTATATTCGCAGACCGGCGCGCGGCCGGCCGGCGCGGCGTGCAGCGGCAGCCGGCGGGGACGACATGGCGCGACGCGGGCGGCACAGCGTGTTGTTGGCCCCTGGCGCTGTTCCAACATTTCCAGCATCCTCACCGCCAAAATATGAATCGCTCCACGCTAAAACCGAACAAGTCCACTTCCCGATGAGCCCTGGGATCCATAAAATGTTCATATTCTAGATCTCATGAGATAATTGACATGTTCGTTTTTAGCATCGAAAGCATCGTATATGGAATAGAGCGCGGTCTCGACTCGAGCGGACATCGCGTCGCACTCTATTTGCATACAGGGTGTTCAAGGGGTAAACTGTCAGACTGCAGGAGCGTGTTCTGTGGATCAAAGTAATACTTTTGTCTTCAATAAAATGCCTTCCAGCAGTATCCCCAGTCGGACATCTGGCGCCCAAATTTTGGGGGAAAAGCATTGGGTTTTTTTTTTTTTTTTTACCTTTAAAAACGGATATGAATCAAAACTCATGAAAGATGTCTACCGCCCTTATCATTTAAATCTGACTTTATTTATGACCTCAAAAATATCGATATCACAAGTTGGAGGGGGATTCTAGAGGGTTTTAGGGAATCCTGGATCTCTCGGGGATAAAAACTTGTTCTTTTGTTTTGTTTGTTATTTTCTTAATTTTTTCGAAGGCTAAGTTTTGGAGACCGAAAATTATATTTTTTAAGACTATTTTACGGCTAATACTCTGAAACAGCTCCTATATCGATCAATTACCAAAGTTTTTTACCCAGAAAGATCCTTTGATCTTCAGAGGATCTCTCAGAGGACCTTTATCGCTCTTGAGCCCTTTGAAAACCTCTTTTAAATTTAAAATTTCCATATTATAGAGGCAATGGAAGCATTCAGAGTTTCAAACAAAGAGAGAAAGTCCTTTTTCAATACTCTGGGTTTATAACCGTTGTCAAAATTCAGAAAAACGATGATTACCCCGATATGAGGGACTGTAGCTCCGACTAGTGGTGTCTCTTTGAAAAAAAAAAAAAAAAAAAAAAAAACTTTGTTTGAAGAAAATTCTTATTTTGACCGAAAGAACATACTATTGAAGTCTGGTGATTGAACCCTGAGACACCCTGTGTATACTCCTAATAAAGAACGGCCAAGTAAGCGAGGATCAGGGGGAACAAAAGAAACTCTAAACAAAGATCCCGAGATCAGTGAGAGCTCGGCGGCCAAGCTAAACGAACATCGCGGATTTGCGTCAGGCACCATGTTTGAGTTACGAGGTTTTGGGTTGGCTGGACCACCTGGCCACTAAAGCGGCTTATCGAGGCTTCGGGCGCATTGTGACCTGGCGTCCGTAAGGCACATGCCGAAATCAGGAATACAGTTACCTTTGAGCAGGGTTGCACGGGTGAAATGAAAAATATGAAAAATATGAACTAATGAACATTTTCATGAAACATTTCATGAAATTTCACAAATTTGTGAAAAATATGGTACATTTTTTCAGGGGCGAGGTATTCAACACGCACTAAGAAACACCGTATAGCAAAAACCAGTCGTCTCTCATTTAATTTTGGAAAATATTTGTCATATAATTCTGATTTATCATGAAATATTTCACATGAGATGTCAATATTTTATTTTTCATGATAAATAGCAACCATGCTTGTGAGGCACACACTGACACACGGTTACATGTTTCTGCGTTACAGTCACTTTGGAATCCTTTAAGTAGCTATTTTTCGGTCATAAGCCAAAATACTTGGTTGATCAGGCAAATTTTTTATTACATCGACTGAAACCGTAGGGCACTCTCTGAGACATCTGAGAGTGAAGAAAGTGTCCTGCTGGGCTAATGTAGTCTTATTTCTTTCGATATCACTCAGAGGCTGCGACTTAGGACTGAGGCTAGTAAATTAATGCACACGGTGATACTGCAAAAATGCGGAGCTCGGATGTGGTGTTTCGAAATCCACGCTCCTACTTTATTTTTCAAAAGGAGACCGAACCGATATCATGGCATCAAGTTTTCGCAGAGTATGCTTTGTAAGAAGCGGAAAAATCACTGAAAGGTTCAAAAAATGACGTTCAGTAGTTTTCCATGTAGAAAATATTATATGACAGAAAGTCTGCAACGCCGCAAACCGAGATAAGTATCTCTGCAGTTTCACTATCGAAGTGGTAATGACACCGACGTGATTTGGGTTTGATGATGGCTTCTGATTTTTGTAAAGTTTAAACTAGGTGCAAACCCACCTTAAAATTTTTGAAAATCCTCAATCTGTTTCTTCTATTTTGTGTATTTTTGGTAGTAGCAAATCATTGTAACCTCTTACAGGGATCTGTTTTTTTAAGTTATACTGCTGGGTTTTACTCGAGGAATGCAAGAGTGTCCTTTTAAGAATAGTATTTTGTGGACCTTCTTTAGCCTCCCTTAATGATAATGTAAACAAAACGGGGCCTCCTAAGGAGAAGTGCTGTTTCAGGATAACGACTATGAATAAGACCCTAACCCTTCCTCCGCACGAGAAAAGATCCAACCACAAGTGCGATAAGTGAGAAGTTGTGGGAATACTAAAATGTGGGCACGAGGGGTATTCGGTAAAAGAAGTTTCATTCATTGAACTTGGCGCGAAGCGAGAGTGCGGGAGCCAAAGGGCGCACGGTGGGGAAACTCAGTGGAAGAGGTTGGACGTAATGTTGAAACTTTCTATACTTGTATCCTCGTTAATACAAACAATCATGATTTACAGTCTTAATCAAAAAAGAAGAATGATTTAGCGATTTTGTAGTTTAAAAGAATGTCTGAGATGTTCCAATGTATGGATTTCACAATAAAATATGCTAATTTAACCACCCCTGTGGTTAAATTACCTTTCCACCATTGTAAAATGTACATTTGAAACATGTCGGAAATATTCTTTAACAAATTAGCTGTTAGACCAGCAGTCCGTTTCTTCCGTGAAGTTGGCTTGTTTCGCCTCGCAAAAATAAAAATAGAGGCCGACATTTTTGAAACACTGCTATGGTGCTACAAGGTTTCGCACTTTAGCCATGGGTACACTGTGCGGCGGGAGGTGGGGGCTAATGAGCTGGATCTGCCGCGATCCCGGCTTGTGTCTTGGGAGTGAGAATGAGTGTGAAGCTTGCACCGCGGCCCCGGTTGTCGACTCGGCCCCCGATTGTCGCACGGTGGATCGAGTCAATAGGAGAAGTCGGACAAAATTTGGAAACTTTAAACGCTCATAACTCTGTTTATACAAATTTTAAGGTTCTGAAAGTGGTTCCATTGGTTTCGTAGTGACATTTTCTTCTGAAAGTAACCCTTAAAATTTAAAATATGACGAAATAAACGTCAAAATTTGCAGTTTCAGTCAAAAATTTCTTGTCCGACTTTTCTAATTGACTCGATCCACTGTGTGCCGGCTTACTCCTCGCCCCCCCCCCCTCGTAAAAAGCTTAAACGGTAATGCATGTGCTTATTCTGATGGCTCCACAGATTCGAGCCGTGGCGCATCAATCCTCATGGCGGGCGGTCAAGGATGGAACATTGACGCCGCACTAATGACCCCCAATGGGAGGGACACGTTGTGCGACGTGTTAAGCTCTAATGAAGATTGGGCTTTTCACCCCATCGCAGCTGCTCTCATCGTGAGCGACTGAGTGGCTTGGTAGACAAGGCGCATAAGTGCAGTTTTGGAAAAAATTGAGATATATTAATGATTTTAAGTAAAACTAGTCTTGATGCATATTCTGGGAAAAAATCGCTCCAAAATTCCAATTTTTAGGCATCAGAAAGTCTATTTGAACTTTCTTTCCACCGAAGGATCCGTTTAATTTCGAAACTTCGAACACGTATTTCTCGAAATAGCAAAAACTGCACTTATGCGCCTTGTCCTCCAGGCCCCTCAATTTCACTTCATCGGAGTAGTGAATCAGCGCCTTGAGCTGACTACTGCGCGCAACTATTCGTGCTCCAGAGCCGCTCAAATTGCAATCACGCTTATTGAAGGAACTCGACAGAATGATATCCTGAGGATCTCCGTGATCATGATAAGTAACGAACGGCTGGTTCACTTACCGTGTTCGTCAATGTGGCCAACATATGGAAAATGTGCGGAACAACTCACCTGCAACAAAAAAGGATAATGTAAGTATTTAAAATAATTTAGAAAACGATCTGAATGTTCAGGTTAGGTATAGGTCAAGAGCAAATGAAAATTGGTGTCAGAGACAATACATTTTAGAGGCTCATTGCTTTATTCACTGTAGTGCAAAAAATAAAAATTAAGCATTTGCGGCATGATACACATGTTTTATGAGTGAAATCGAGCCGCGACCCTTTTGGGCGAGTGTACCCACCTACGATACCTATGTCACGATTGTCACGGTGTAAACAAATAGGAAATTGCCACCACCTCCTTTTTTCTATAAAGAATAAAGCGTAACTTTTTCTGCATTCTACATCATGTAGATGCTATATAGGCACTCTATTAACGTGAAGTCTGTGACGAGAGTGAAGGGAAGTCGTGATGAAGTCTGCCCGACAACGTCAAAGACAACGACATCGTGGGTCCATCTCCATTTGTTGGGGACTCGTTAATGTGTGAGTTATACATAGTCGCCGGTGGCGCACAGTGGATCGAGTCAATCACAAAGGTCGACCATACGCAATTTTTAACCAAAACTGCAAATTTTGATGTTTTATTCGTCACATTTTAAATTTTAAGGGGCGCATCTCGAAGAAAATTTCGCGAGGAAACCATTTATTTTTAACTCGAAGTTGTGTATGAGCGGAAGTATGAGCTTTGAAAATTACCAAAATTTGTCCGACCTCCCCCGTCGACTCGACTCATTGTGCGGCGTGGCGCGGTGCGTCGAACTTGGAGCCGAGCCATTCCTCACGGGCTTTTTTGTGGCTTTTTACCTCTCGCGGGAGTCCGAGTCGGGATTCTCGTTTCCGCGACGCGCGACGCCTTCGTTTGTTGACATTCAGCGTTCGATGACTCGCCGCCAGACGCCCGATGCCCGACGCCCCGCGCCGCGACGCGGACACGGCTCATGACCGAGATGCGCCGCGACGCCCGCCCGCGCCGCGAGCACACCCACGACCCACGTGGCCCATAGAGAAGTGCCGTGCGCTTCGACTCGTCCTCTCCATAGATCGTTTTCGATATTGGTTCGATGTATCGTTTGGTTCAAAACAATAGAAAATAACCTCAAACAAAATCATTTCAAAAGGATTTCATGCGATGCAGTGCGGCCGGCGTCAAACGTATGGCGCCTGCAAGACTTTAGGAATACTTTACGCATTGCGCCAAACAGCACGGTCGGCGTACGGCCCATATTAGCGCCTACAAGACTGGATGAATACTTCTCGCATTGCGCCAAACGCAGTGCAGTCGGTCAGCTCAGTTGGCGTGAAACTATTCACCGTTAAAGTGAAATTGTAGTGGGAATTTTCTCATTTTCAATTACGTTTCTTCAATTTAGTTGGAAAATGAGAAAATTCCTGACTATTTCACCTTGCGATGCCATTTAGTACTCACAAGAATCAAACATCTATCAGAAAGCGCCGTTTCCTCAGATTACTCGATTGACTTTTGAGGCTATGATTACATGTTGAACCAATCGATATCGATACAATCTCATTTATTTGATGTATCGGAAACGATCTTTTGTCAGATCACTTCTCGATGAGAGAAATTGAGAAAATTGACCGAACGCGATGTGGCGATCCGCCAAAAAATCTAAAAAAAGGGCCTGCGCTTTTTTGCCCCATGGATCGTATTCGATAGTGGTTCGATAATTCGTTTGGTTCAAAACAATAGAACATTTCCTCAAATAAAAATGTTTGGATTTAAGTTGGAAAAGCTGAAAAAGAGAAAATTCCTAATGATTTTACTTTACACTGCGCCATTTGGTACTCGAATGAATAAAAAATCAATCACAAAAGACCCGTTCCCTCAGATTTCTAAATTGACTTTTGAGGTTACGTTTACACGTTGAACCAATCGATATCGATACAATCTCACCTGTTTGATGTATCGAATACGATCAGTTGTTGGATCACTTCTCAACGAGAGAAATTGGGGAAATTGGCTGAGTGGCGATGTGGCGATCTGCCAAAAAATCTAAAAAAGAAAGAAAGAAAAAAAACAGGCTGCGCTTTCTTGCCCCACAGAGAATGGCCCATGCTCCATCTTGCGTGAAATACCCGAAATGTCCTTCCACGCTAAGGAAGTACGCCGTATGAGGTTCCACATGTTAAGTTTCACCCGACAAAGTGTTTATTATTGAGGAAAGTTATGCATACTTTTCCTTGAATTTTTTAGATATTTTTAATTACTTTAGAAAAAGATTTTCCAAAAAGTTGGAGGGACAATATACAGAATTTTATCAATAAATTCGTTTTTAGCGAGGGACATATTGTGACGTCTAAAGGCTAAAACCGCGTTTTCTCTCAGCACGGTAGACTGAGAGGGTCCTCCACAAGATAAGTTGCCATAAAATTAAGTACCCCTAGAGCGCAATTTTCGGTTTTTTTCTTGGTAAGATCACCTACCATGTTAAAAAAAAATCCTGGAAATTTTAGGGGTGGCTGTCCTTTGCCTCACGCACGCGCCGCAGTGTATTTGTGAGAGAAATTAATACCACATAAGATGATGTTTTGGCACGAAAATGGAACAAACTCTTCCGTGTTGCGGTCACGCATCCTGAGACATGTTCTGTGGATCTTTTACGACTAAAAATAAGTAAAAATTAGAGAATTTGATCGAGCCCGGATAATAATCGACGAAGATACAAAGGCACTGAAAAAAATAGCATTTAAAAGAAAAGAAAGTCGCGGCAAACAAGGTCGAGGAATAATAAAACACCAAGGAATGACTTCTAACGAACACTTCAAGCTCCTGGGTCGTGTATGTGCTGTAAGTTATGGAGTTAGAGGCACGAATGGCTTAAGTGGGCACTGTAAGATTCGAACAAATTGCAACTAAATACACAGGAGTAGACAAAATGTAATAAATACAATTAAGACGATGTAGTGATGCAATCTTGTAGTTGCGCGCGGAACGGAAGCTTTGTGCGCTGGTTCCACCGCTCTAAGTTTATAACTGTAGCATCCGTTCCCGGTCGTAACTGGCTCATATATTTTTCCGATAAGCGTAATAAATGCGACTGATTGGAGCGGTGCGTAACCACGATATACACAGGCGCAAGTGCTCCCGTAATTTATATCCCTCGTTTGTAAATGAATGAAGTGGAAACAACAAAGGAACATTGCTGCCGGATGAAAACTTTATAAAGTTATGACTTTACAATCGAAACGTTGCGTTTGCCACAAAATTGAAGTATGTGAATTTGTAACAACAGCTGAACTCATACCACCCCCCCCCCCNGTGACATAGTCCATCTCTGTTACATTCAGCCAAATTGGACCCTTAAGTTCCCAAAACAATAGGCTCCATTTCACTGAATTCAGTCTGGTCGTCCAGTAGACTTAAGGGCACTTGTTTGACTTTTGTTTGACGTCACCCGAAGCTCATCACCGACCAAGTTGGTAGGTTAACAGCCGGAAAAAGAGTGATGACTGTTGCTCCTTTGTAATTGCTCTTGTCCATAAGGAAGTGTTGAATCTCCGAAAGTAAAAGCTTCCATCTGTCGCCAAGAGGCCAGTGGAGGGTCTCTTGTCTCACACAACACATGTCACACACACATGTCACATGTCTCTACATGTCACTCATCTCTAGATCCCTCCTGAACATTACGTCATTTCAAGCGTACTCCCCCCCCTCTTCTTGCGTCGTTGTCTGAAATTTTCGAGTTTAGCTGGTAATTTTTGTCTTATTAGTTGTAGTTCGACTTAGCGAGACTTCACTGTATCAGCCAAGGTTCTCAAGACATCTAACAACAAGGGCTGCTCTCATTGTGGCACTAAATGTAAGCAAAACAATGCCTTGCGAAACACACAGGGTAGTCGAGAAGAGGGCGCTAGTTGTGCGCTTTGGAGGCGATGCCCTTGCTGGAGACACGCGCGTCGCGCCGGCCAGCAATGGCGCGGATCTCGGACCCTGGATCTGCCGGCGATTTCTCGGGTGTGCAGCGAGGAGTGCGCACTCGGCTGCAATTATCTGCGGCGTTGAAGGACCAATTAGCGCCACCAGAAAAACGATATTTATACGCACGTCTCGGTCTCGGCCGAGGGGAAGTCTAGTCTAGGTGCGCCACCTCGCGCCATTCCACGCATTCCTCCTACCTGGAAGTCAGCACTCCTCTTCTTCCGCAGATTCTGCAGTCTGTGCACTCTCAGAATCTCGATGTAAAAACGCGTATCTTGCTTTGCAACCCTCCAGATTATCCGTCTCAGTTTATTTTCAACATCTTTTGTTGAAAATTTCTATGATTTTTCTGCTCTACGCGAAGAATATCTCAAGAAAATGTTGAGCGATGTTTTTACGTCGAGCTTGTTACAACCAATTTAGTATTACTACATTTTGCAATTAAGAACTACTATCCTAGCTCGTTTTAGAAATCACGTATGTACTCTTGGTGTTCCTGCGCAGGCGGATGCTTCTTCCACTTTTCTTTTTCTCTCCTTTTTCTTCTTCTTTGTCTCCTCCTCACTCTCCTTTTTTCTCATTTTCGTTTCCTTATTCCTTTTGCTCGTCGTCTCTCCATAATCATCCCTCTCTTCTTTCCCTCTATCTCACTCCTCTAATTTCTTCTTTTTCTCCCTCTCCTTTCCTCATTCTCTCCTTTGGTTTTTTCTTCTCTCTCTCCTGTTCCTTCTGTTTATGTTTCATCTTCTTCTTCTTCTCTTCCTACAACCCTTCATCTGCCTTTGCACTTAGATTATCTCTATACAGCAAAGCGTTTCACAGAATGAGCAGCAAATAGTAGTTCCTCATTGCAAAATGAAGTGCAGTTGAATCACGTGTTTTGCCCCACCCAACTTTTCTACTCCGTATTATAGTTTCTTAGTTAGCGGAAAAGACACCAAGTTCTCTTTCATTTTTTTGGAGATGCAATTTTATCTACCTGGAAGTCGAAATGATTGTATCATGTGTTTTTTGCCCCATCCAACCATTCTCCTGTGCGTTAAAGTCTCTAAGTCGGCAAAAAAGAGACCCAATTTGGTCCCAATCTCCTTCATTCGTTTTGGATCTGCAGTCTTACCTATACCTATGAGTCAAAATGGTAGGTTATAACGTTACGTTTCATACAATTTTTTTTTTTTGGGGGGGGGGGTTTCAATAATTTGTTGCCTGTTTGGAGTTATCGGAGGGTTTTTGTTGGAATAATAATAATACACAATAATTCCTAGAACCGCGTACTCAATCCCTCGATAAGTCGCGCTGGGAAAGTATCTCCCACAACAAAACTGAGAGAAGAATTAAAAACTTAATCCTGTTTTCATGGCCTCCGGTGGTTGTCAATTGTTGATAGTAGTCGTGTAATAGCTACTCATAAGTTTCAAATGAGGGTTTTTTATTTTATGATTTTTCCCCTCCGATACACATCTCGGTTGCAGTAGCGCCGCGAGCTACGTGCTTACGGAAACGATGCAGTCGCTGGTTCGGATCGATCTTGAAAAAAACAAACAGAGCAGTCTATGAGAAGAGGATACCAGACGCGGCGTACAAATTCAGTGAAGTAATCTTCCTGTGTGAAAGTAGTTTATTTCATTTGTTACTTGTGTAATTTTTTCTGCTCTTCTTGTGAGCCTCGCACTGCGTTGTTGCGTGTTGCTCCTGCACTATTACTGCTGCCAGCTAGAAAAGTGCGGAATGATAATGACTAAAACCACACGCTCAAGATAGCTTTTCCGATGTGAGTAGATTGTTGAGAAATTTTTCTGTAGCACATTCTTTGCGAGGAAACCTTCTACCCTGAAAGGGGGCATAAGGGGCCAATAAGGTAGGCAATACTAATGCATGATCATTTGAAGACTATTTTCGCAATATTTTCTTATCACAGAAATCTGCAGGTATTTTTGAGGTATATTTCAACAATATTGCATGGAAATATTCACAGCAGTGTCACAGTGTGATATTATAACAACAGTATTTCCGTAATCACCACTGTCAATACGGATAAGTAATATTCAGGCTAAAATGGATTACATTTCGCAATAAGAAACCACTATTTCTGGCCCATTTTAGAAACAACATACATGCCATTGGTTACCACATGCACATATGTGCTTTTGTGGGAGAGCTAGAGTTGGCGATGAGTTCCGTTTGATTAAATGCCAAATCCCGCTTTCCCATTTCCCCAGAAGGAATCGCGCCCACCTTTACATGTATCTTATGCAGCTCAGCACGAGCAGACCCCATATTTCCAAACCGTCATTCCTCTAACGTTCGATGTTACTCTGATTGATTTTCAGAGGAAGAATCACTGAAATTTCAACGATATACGAACGGTAAAATAGAAAAAGCACTTTGGCAACAGTGAGTTGCATTTGTCTGCTCGGCTTAGAGCGCGTATCTCTTCAAGAAATCATCGTTTTTGCATAAGAAGTGCTAGAAACGCAAATCTTTACGAGATAAATTAGAAGTGTTACCTCATTAATTTTACATAAAAAGACGAACAATCCTGCGGTAAAGCTTTTAGCGCTTTTTATGGTCCTGCGGGGCGGGGTTCTAACAGCTCGTCTTCGTTTACGATCGTTTGCCTAATCTGGTTCCTCGAAGGAAAATCCTTAATACGATCCAATCAGAATTCTGTGCAACTTGAATGTAACCGCAACATCTTCCATTTACTTCTCTGAGCTCATTCGAATGAAATTATGAAAAACCGCGCTTTTCAATTACAGAACATGAGAATATCATTATTCGATGATTCTAATGAGTTGCCAGTTGAAAAACTCTAATGCGTCATACGAGTAAAACATTTATTCGTGAGATAAGTTCTCCAGCCGCACAATTCAAATGAGAATTCAAGTATGCTGACCCGGTGACTATACGTTTCTTTAAATTCGACATCTTCATCTTCACCCAAAACATAAACATGCATTCACAATCAGTGTCAAGAACTAGTTTTTGGGAGGACTGATTTATTTAAATTTTTACCCGCTTTTTCGAATCTTCTCTTGGCGGGCAAAGCAAACCCATTGTTATGACTGTAGAGATTCCTGAGGCCAGTTAAAAAGAAATTAAACCGATTTATCAAAATTGATGTGTAGTTTGCTTAATTACATGAGTGATATGATCTGTTTGCGAACATCTGGCAACGAACCTAATTGCATAATTTAGTCCAATCTTTGTAAGAATTTCCAAGTCTTTTCGCACAAAACGTTCGTAAAATACACCTCCAAGCCACGGTACCAGTAGCTCAAGCCAATGTTCGCAGGAAGTAGCGCCTTCTTCCTCACGGCCGGTTTAAGATTCTCTTGAACCCTCGCCAGATGTGCCAACGCAACCAAATTACTGCTCTATAGGACATCGATTGAACTGCCCTTCAAACCTATGGAATAGGATCGACAAACATACTGTTTGCAGCTAACACCTCAATAATCGATTCATCATACCGTAGCTCCAAATGGGAGAAACATCGATAATCGATCATCCACACCTCGCCACTGTATCACCAATGAGATGAGGGTGGTGGCAGGTGGGTGGTGGGGGTCTGGATAGGCAGACGGAAGGGTCGGATAATCGGGGGGGAGGGGGGAGGCACTGACTGGTGAGCTGATGACGCTAGTGACCGAGAAAGGTCATGGCTTGAGTAGCGACGGCGGAGAAGCGATGGAGGTGGCGGCGAGAGGGGGGGGGGCGTAACTATTGGGAAAATGCAACTTTGCGTGCTTGCACTTGGAGGCGAAGACAAGACCAGACTGGAGGATCCTCGCCGCAGCCAGCGAGGGCCGAGGGCAAGACCGGATGGTTTGCGGCTGCTCCGGGGATCGGGGAGTCTGGCTCCGGCTACCCGCTCCGAGTTCGCGGTCGAGAGCTAAAAATAACTTTCATCTCGCAAGGTCCCCGGCGCTCCGATGGCATTCGATGGTAATGCTCCGCGCTTATGTCACCGTCAAATGGACGTGCATCAAACCTCGGATTATCCGGTTCGGGTAACGGGAAGTTCGTTTAATGCGGAGGTCACTTGCTTCAATTTGACAATCTGTCTTCTCAAAACTTGACTCGGATCAGGAAGAAAATGTTGTTTGAAATATTTAGAAATAAAATACCGACGGTGTGCGCCCGCAACCACGTACCTCGGTTTGCGACGTCGCAGACCTCCTGTCATACTTTATTTTTGAAACGGAAAACTATTCAATTTTCTAAAACTGCTGTGATTTTTCTTCGCTGTGCAAAAAAATTCTGCAAAAACTTCAAAGAATGATGCCAATTTATTCTCCTTTGAAAAAATAATAAATACGCGGATATTTTTAAACACCGCAAAAGAGATACGTGGTTGCGGACTTACCCCGTCGATATGTGACAGGATCTGTGAAAAGGGACCCGGACCCCATCACACAAGCGAACACACACGCAAGCGACACACGAATGGTGCTCACGTTGTTTCTACACCGAGTCAGTGATTTTAGTAACCAGAACCAGTGGAAAAATTCATCTGATACCAGTATACAATGGACCACTAGACAAGGTACGAATTTAAGCGATCTGATACATGTTTCTTATCCAGAATTTCACGTGGAAAACGATTCACACAACGAAAATTACGGAAACCAACTCCTAACGAAGATATTAACGTTTTTATTTCACATTGGTTACAAGGAATTTGAACTGCCCGCTCACAAGAAACTCAAAGCTCTACGTGAGTCAAATCGCGCACTACAACGGTTTCAGCAAGCTTCTCAATCGAGCAATGTTCATCTCCCACCATGTGTTGTTCAAACTATTAGCAATTTGCTACAGCTGAGCCTAAGCGTCAAGATTGAGGTTGCCAGATTTTTACGAATCGCAGAGACTGTCATGATAACGTTTAGCGCGCGATGTGAATCACGTAGAGCAGTGAGTTTTCATGAGCGGATGGTTTGAATTTGCGCATCAAGAATAATCAAATATCTTCGGAAGGAGTTTATTTCGGTAATTTTTATTGTGCGCATCGTGTTCTACGTGAAATTTTAGTTACGAAACATGTATCAGAATGCTGAAATTCGTACCTTGTCTAGTGGTCCATTATTGGTTTTTCCCCCTTTTTTCCAGCTTCAGGTGGAGCAGCCACAGCCGAAGAAAGGAGAGACTTATTTGGTAGTTTCTTAAATTTTCTCTCAAAAGTGAACGACATCACAATAGCAGTATGGAATGGAGCATTGCGAGTTCATGCCTCGCACCATCCCGCCTT
The DNA here is from genome assembly GCF_001854935.1 of Bemisia tabaci. Taxonomy (NCBI): domain Eukaryota; kingdom Metazoa; phylum Arthropoda; class Insecta; order Hemiptera; family Aleyrodidae; genus Bemisia; species Bemisia tabaci. The sequence goes on from NW_017547132.1 coordinate 1,769,433, forward strand.
CAATTTTGCAGATGCAACACGGACACCCATCGAGCACGAATAGTTGTATCTCTGCGCCGTCGTCAATGCGCCTCATTTCCCTTGCTCTATTTCCATGTTGTGTTTGTTTCAGCCTGTCTTATTTAGTGGTGCTTCACGGGACACGTGAGCAACACACCCAAAGATGGGAGCGAGCTTCCTTTTTAAACCGTTCTCCCAAATCTGAGCGACAACTCATCAGCAGCAAATAGCGCGGAGGAATGCGAGTTTACGCTTCTCGCCTCGCGCCTTCAATTTTGAAGATGCGACACGGACATCCATCAAGCACGAATAGTTGTATCTCTGCGCCGTCGTCAACGCGCTATCGCTTTAGTTCTATGTTGTGCTTGTTTCCGTTTGTCTTATTAGTGGTGGTGTTTCAAGTGCTACGTAAGCAACACAGCCAGCAGTTCCTTACCTAGAGTCATCTTCATGGTACATAAAATTTAAGAATGATCGCATATTGTATCTTAAGTTTTAATTGACTCGGAGATTTGTTTTTCTTCTAGATAAATTTATTAGACATCGTAGACTCAACATCTGTCCTGATATCAGCTGGATCTCTAATCATACGAGTTGGCTAAAATGGATTTAATGGATACAAAAATTCTGCTGATACCACTACACTTCTATTCGCATCAGTAGGGATTTAATTAATACAAGTAATGATTTCCCCATAATCAATGGAAATACAACTGATATCAGCAGAATGGAGAATTTGTTCGCAACTCCTTTATTGTTTCATCTGAAAGTGCTTCAAGGGCTGATTTCGCAGAATCATCTTAAAAGTTCCTGATTTTTGATAATTTTATGATTCTTGATGATTTTATAAAATCTTTCCCCTGATGTGTTCGAACTATGTTGATGAGTATTGAGCATCCGACAATCCTATCTGTATTTTATTTGCAAATATTTGTTTATCAAAATGATTTTTTGTAATTAATTTAAGTGATATAGTAACGAACTTATTAAATTTAATGTAATAAAATGTACATTTTTTGTAATCCACTGATCATTCTTTTTCTTTCGTTCAAATGCGGATCTTTTTTTTACTTCGGTCATCGATTTAGTCTCTCCGCCAGCGCAGTTCAGCAACTCACGCATCGAAATCTGACATGCGTCGAACATCTCACTCAAACATGGCATCTTGCAAGTTGCACTCAAGCGCCGCGCATCGCGGCGCTTTCTTCATCAATCTACTTTATTTGCCTTTATTAGCTGGTAATTTCATAGTTGCTCTCCCTCGCCGAACCCACACCGGCACCGGTGTATCTCAAACGTAGTTCGATTTCGTGCCGCACCGACACCCCCCCCCCTTCCCCTCATTCACCGCTCTTAAGAGTAGTTTGATCGCCCGATCATGAGACCTCTCTTTTAAGTTTCCGCGAATGAAAGTATAGCCATCGGAGAAGACTGGTTCTTCTCCGATTCCATGATTTATTCCGCCGTAAGAAATGGATGAATGAACGCAGCGCTCGATCTCGACGAGTTAACATTGAACGTTCATGAATATTACACGGGTTTTCGATGGTTTAACCCGGTCGAATGGTCAGTGTGCCGTAAGTGTGTGAGGTAACACTCGAAGCACCTGGAGTTAGTTTTGTTTGGGATTAGTGCATACCTTACGGTGTTGAATTTCTGGTCCTCAGGTCACCGCATAAAGCACGTTACATAATTTTTCTCATACTGCATTAGTTCTTTTATCGAATGAAGAAAAATTTATTTGAGGAGTACTAACTTGTCACGCGGATGTAGGAGTTAAGTAATATGTTTTTGATCGTGTTGGGATTAAAATGTTCCGTACAGGCTTATTACGCAAATGATGGTTGGACTCAAATATTTAGACAAAACGCTATGACTCTGGCGTTCGGTTGTACTTGTTAAGTGAGCGACGAGTACTTTTCAAACTCGTTCCGGATACACTGAGAAAAATGTATTTCAATTATAAAATGATTTTGGTAAATGCTGCGATGAGTCTACTTGATTTTTGACACAGTGATAAGGGTCGAGATGATGTGACGTCTGCTAGTACTATTTACTATACTTATATAGGGTGAATATCAACAGAGTTCTGGAGTGTGCTATCATAGAGTCAATTATTGTTTACTATACTCATATTACCATACCTCAAACCATATTTTCCTCGGTGCAATTCGTCATATTTGAGGCATGATCATTTAAATGTATTTCTATCAAACGGAACTAGGCGTCATAGGGGGAGGAAGAGAGAGGGGGGCTTGGATTGGCGGGTGTTGCGGTTGCGGAACGCGATGCTCGTACCGTCCTATACTCGCAATGCTTTTCCATGGCGCTTAGTTCCGTTTGACAGAAATACGTCCATTTGACCACTGCCCAAGCTCAGGTAATAACAGTTGATATCAGCGGATACCACCTATTTCGGCAATAGTTAGATTAACTAATCATTTGAAACTGTAAAATACTGTGAATGAATAATTGCGCTGAATTCATTGCAACACATTAATTTTCATATCAGAGTAGCAAAAACAGTTGACTGCAAATGGATGTATTTCTATCAAACGGAACTATGTGCATTGTTACGTGAGACCTGTAATGCATATATTCTTATGGGTCTCAGGGCTCTTGTCTTAATGCACATAGTTCCATTTGGCAGAAATACGTCCAAATAGAATATTAATCTTACCATCTTGGAGCTGACAAGGAATGCCCTATTCTTTCCAGGAAAATTTGGGAACAAATCCAGAAAAAAGTTATGGCGTTCTTGCCTTGAACGATTGAGCTGATCTCAGCTGAACGCAACAGGTTCATCTGGTTCATGCGTCCATCAAGAGTGATGAAGTTGCATTCGCTTTCATTTCATTTTGTTTTCGAAAAGATTTATAATTTTTTAATGCACCAGCCGATGGAGGCGTTAAAAGTGCTCGTACGCGAGCCGTAAAATTGAACTAAGTGAAAATATCGCAATTATATCTCAAGTTTATGTAGTTTTTTCCTCTGTAAGGTAACACGTAACACGTGTACGAGAACACCTCGATAACGACCGGACTGGTTCGTAAAGACGTCATGATTAGGTTGGTCGAATCGATATTAGCACGTAATTACTTTATTATTTTCTCCTGCATGAACTCACTGAACCCGAGTCGGCGGCCCGCGGCTATTAATTATTTGGACGTATTTCTATGAAACGGAACTATGTGCATTAAGACATGAGCCCCGAGACCTTTAAGAATATACGCATACCAGGGCTCATGTCATAATGCACATAGTTCCGTTTGACAGAAATATGTCCATTTGAAGGGCAACGTACGATATTTAATTCCTCCCCGACTGCAGCGTCCACTTGATTGTTGAGAAGTAATTAAACCATCAAACCGTTATACGTACTATTTAAAGCATGTGTTTCGACTACAGTTTCTCTTTTAATTTCACCCAATGGAGCTCTCATGTGCCTGAGGGATTTGCAATTTGAGCGCAATGCACCTTAGATAAAATTTCACGATAGACACGATGGTGCTACTGGTTTTCTCTGAAACTAACTCCCAACCCGAGACCAAAAAAACGCTCAAAGTTGAGGCCGTAATGAAGGAAATCGCCTGACCTATGCCGAAAGTCCTCTGCTATAACCAGTCAAATACTCTATGCATAGGGAGTGAATATATTAGCACGGTTGTCGTAGCTGCAACTTTGGGATCCTCATACAAAGTGGCAATCCTGTAGTGGCCTGAGCCCTTTACCATTTATCTATGACGTAAATTTCTCGACAGACAAAGTTGGCGTTCGGCGATTTTTGGATATTTGTCAGGGGTCCAAAGTAGGGGGGAGGGGAAGAACTAAGTTTTTAAATGAAATATCCGCCAAAATTCTGAGGAGCTAACCTAAAAAAGAGCGAGAACCCTAGGGGTTAGAAGGGTGGTGCGATACTTTAGGATAACCCTGTAGGTCCAATCCGCTCAGCGAGCAACCTGTTGAATTTCTGAGAGTGAAACCAACTGAAGACGATCCTGTAACGCACCGCGGACCCACTCTCCCGTTTTTCGACGGAGGATCTGCAAAACGCACGCGGATGAGCCGGAACCATAACCATCCGAGGCTGGATATCAGAGTGGTTAGTGGTCACTGGTCACGGAGCCATGCGCCATGGCGGCTATCGGACGGATGCCGATAAGCAGTTGGCAAGGCGAAGAGCGATCCCGGGCAGAGTGATCGATTATCGATATTTCCCCCATTAGAAACTATGGTAAAGAATCGAACACAAAGGTGTTCGTTGCGAACACCTTGTTTATCGATCGTTTTCCATAGGTTTAAACGGGAGATCGATCGATACATCGCAAAGAATGGTATGATCTCGGGTCTTCTGGCGTCTACGTCGGCGTCGTGTCGATAAGGATTAAACTGGAAGGCGACTCACTCCTGCGTGGCGGAGCTGGACGCTGCACAGTGGATCGAGTCAATCAGACAGGTCGGACATGCAATTTTTGACTAAGACTGTAACATTTGATGTTTACTTCGTCACATTTTAAATGGAGATATTGCATGTGTGAGGGATTTGCTATTTGACTGTTGATTCTTACGTAAAAATCCGCGAGAAAAATACGATGGTGCCATTGGTTTTCTCTAAAATCAACTCCCAAGCTCAAAAAAAAGCTCTCAAGTTGAGGCCAAAATGGAGGGGATATCCCACTCTACCCTGAGAGTCCACCTCTGCATCAAGAAAAACTCTCCATGCAAAGATAGGGAGCAAATACATTAGTAGTGATGCCGTGTTTTCAGTTTTAGAGTCCCCAAATAAAGTGGCAGCCGGCCTATTTGCTCCCTATCTTTGCATGGAGAGCTTGTCTTGATGTAGAGGTGGACTCTCAGGGTAGGGTGGCATATCCCCTCCATTTTGGCCTCACTTTAAGAGCTATTTTTGAACTTGGGAGTTAATTTCAGAGAAAACCAGTGGCACCATCGTGATTCTCGCGAACTTTTACATGAGAAGCAACAGTCAAATCGCAAATCCTTCACACATGCAACATCTCCATTGCGCGGGTGCTTCTTGAGGAAAATTTCACTAGGAAACCAATAAAACCACCTGGAGAACCTAAAAGGTTTGTATAAACGGGGTTATAAGCGTTTAAAGTTTCCGAATTTTGTCCGACATCTCCTACTGCCTCGATCCACTGTGCGCTGGAGCCGGCTCGCGCTTGTGCGAGTATGGGGCATGAGGCATGAGGCATGGGCACGGTCATGGGCTCCGGCCGGCGCTCGTTTAAAATCGGCCGGTTTCTGTTTTAGGAGAGAAATCCCAAGCGGCGGCTCCGGCCATTTTTATTCCTTTCCATTCCTATTCCTGATTCCTCAATCCTCGAGCCACGAACGCCACCGCCGCCGCGCCGCGCGTCGCGAGTGATTTACTAGTCGCGAGCGATCTCTTGAGCGACAAAACCCCCCCGATAGGAGCACGATATTTCCTGACCGCCGCGCCGCCCGCGACTCGACGGTTGCCAGACCCGAGCTCCATTAAGCTTCGCCTCGTAGACTCGGATCGGAGGATTCCTTATATAGGACGCATTAGAAATCGAAAGGGAGATGAGGAGGAAATGAAAAGAAACATAGAGTAGACGAAGAGGGAAAGAGAAGGAAATGAGGATATAGAAGGAGAATGAAATGGAAAAGAGGTAGGGGTGAACAGGTGCGGACTGGCTAAAAATTTTCCGGCGAGCGGGAGCCTCCAAGAGAGGATTTCGGGGTCTCCCTTAGAAGTGAGATGAGGAAAACAAGGAAGTGAAAAAACAATTAGAAAAGGATCATTAAGAGCAGGGCCGGATTAAGGGGGTGGCCATATGGGCCGCGGCCCATGGCGGCAAAATTAGGGGGCGGTAAATTTTGCAATTTTTTTGGATGCAGGTACAAAAAAATCGGATTCAGAAAAAAATTACAAACAAGAAAAGGCGACAAAACCTCTCATTTCCTAAGAGTTAATTAATTTCTGATTTTGTCGTATTTCGGTGATACAAAAGACTGCGCACCTTTAATTAGTTGAGCTAAGAGAGAAACCAAACACGTAATTTGGCCTGAAGCGGTGCGGCGCAAAGAGAAATGATGACGAAGACTTGAGATGAAAAGGAGAAGCCCTCGACGCGGCGCGGCGGTCGGCATGTAACACATATTAGCGCCTACGAAACTGCATGAATACTTTACGCATTGCGTCACACACAGTACGGTCAACAGCGGTCGGCGCCGCGTGAAACGCACAGTGCCTACAAGACTACATGAATACTTCACGCATTGCGCCAAACACAGTGCGTGGTCAGCGCGGCACGGTGGCGGAAGTTAAAATTACTAAACCACATTTATGTTTGTTCTTTCTTAATTTTTTAGTTCATTTCTTACACATGAAAGGCCTTGTCCCCACAGAGATAGGTTTACGGAACCGCACTTTCGCGCGAAGTTCCGTGAACTTTTGCTAGTAATGTTGACAGGGCTTACGCAAAAAATGTATCCAACACGAGTGATCGCGTCTTATGCACCCTTCTCCCTCCGACACGTTCACTTGATGGTTTTTATTGATGTTTCAAAATGAATGAGAAGAGGGCGGCAAAATACAGGCGGCCCATGGGCGGCAAGTAGGTAAATCCGGCCATGATTAAGAGTAACCTTAACATCCGAAGCCATATACATTTCTTATAAAAATTAACACAAGAGTGTCTACACAAATTGGAGACTTGTAAGAAACAGTGAGAGAGGAGAAAAAATGAAGAGAAAAGGAAACGGTCAAAGAGGCAGAAATATGAAAAGAAAAATAAGAAGTAGAAGAGGAAGGAGAAAAGAATGGAAAAGAAGGGGAGGAAGTGGAAAAATGTAGTCTTGCGTTTTTCGTACTCTCCTTATTTCCTTGATTATCTTTTCTTCTTCCTTATCCTTTTCTTTGTATTCTACGTCATCGTCTTCCAGAGAAGAAAACCCGAGTCTAAAAGGTGAGTGTAACGCATATGGTTGGTTGGAATTGCGTGAAGAAGAAGAGAAGAAGAAAAAGAAACAGAAGGGCAAAGGAGGAAAAAGAGAAGAGGAAATAGAGGAAGAAGCACAATATCCTCTTATACCTCCTTGTCCTCTTATGCTCTCCTCTCCATACTTCCTCTACATCTTCGAATTCCTGCTCTTTTCTTATTCTTGTTCTTTTTTTCTACGTCTTCGCCCTCCCATTCAGAAGGCGAAGACTCGAATCAAAAAGACCCGAGTCTAGTAACTAGAGTTAAGCGCAGTTTTGGCCGATGGGAGTCGTCTCTCATCCAGGTCTGAGGTTTAATAGCTCCTTTGAAAATGCACCCGAATAGGGACAACAATGCCGTCGATGAATGCAACGATTAATTTGAATACTACAAAAGCAAGACGATAGTGCGCTAGAACATTCTCACTCACGATCAGCAAGGAGAGACCTGGGGCTGAATTTTGTTGGCCCTTCCACCGTACTTAAATATACTTGGGACGAGTCTCAACTGCAGTTAAGTCCGGCTCGGCGCTTCTGATTGGCCGGTGGTGCGGTTCCGACTCATCGATGGATGTTGCACTTCTATGTGAAAGAATACCGACAAAATTCGGTCCCTGATCCCTATAAGGAATGTACCAACTCAAACGAGACTCAGATCGAGTAAAACTTAACCTCAAAAGCGAAGCTCCGCACTTCGGCCACTGAATTGACTCTGGCTACAACATAGTCAGTAAGTTATAGTAATGTAATGCACGTGCGTTAAAATCCAAATAACTGGAAACCTCCAAACAGCGGGAAAAAGCTCGTTCAAGCACAACTGTCCATCAATGAGATACGCTGTTCGGTGCAACACTAGTTGAATCAGTGAGTTCGAAAACACACCAACTCGGAAAAAAAAAAATGTTCAGGAGACACTTAAAACTGTGGAGCGGGCGAAGAAGTTAGTTTAAGAAAAACCTTTTTGGTTCCAAAGGGCAAGTACTCAGAGACTTTGTTAAGCACCAAGTTGAAATCGATACACCATGTTTTATGACAGAGAATTAAGCGTTTAACAATTTCCGAGTTGGTGTGTTTTCGTTCTCACCGACTTTCAGAACCGAAAATAGAAGACCACAAAATCGGATGGTCACCCGTTTCCCTTGAAATGGCCAAAAATTTATATTTCCAATGAAGAACTTCGATTTTTCCCTTTTTCCGTCGCTGTTTCGAGCACTTCCGATTACAATTTCGAAATTTCTTTTGGCGTGCCGATGCATCTATCCATAAGTATTACTAAACCGTAGAAAAGTGAAATTGGAAAAAAACCCGAGTTGGTGTGTTTTCGAACTCACCGATTCAATTGTGCTTGAATGAACTTTTTCCATCTGTATTGAGATTTCCAGTCATCTGGATTTGACTACATTTCCAACTCACTATGTCCATACGACTCGTGCGTCTAGCGCACACAGTCGGTTTCCGAGAAGTCCGGCAAGGGCGGATAACAAATAATCACGACAATCAGAGTCACACGGCGACCGATCACCTGACCGAAAAGACATCCGCGAGTGCCCCGTGAGTTCCGGCGGGCGCGCGGGCGTGGAAAGGGCGGAGGGGGGGGGTTGGTGGCCGGCATGACCATCGCGGTAATAAAAACGACCGCGGGACAGCGACAACTTGCCGTATTCCGCATTTGTATGCCTATTCGTCACTATCTAATTCGCAAGAAAGTGAAATGACGCGATGGATTTAGATTTATGCATGCGATCTCGGTTCGTTCGCGGGAGCCATGCGGTCAACGGAGGCAATTCCAGCGGTCGCGAGCGTCTACGGCGAATTCTCCACCCGCGGCGGGACCTCGGGTTTATTGTTTTATGACAGTGCAGCGCTGTGTTAACCCCTGATTTCGTCGCTGCGTATCTCAATTTTTGCGTGAGCCCTAGAAAACATTGGGTTATGTAGATAGTAGGATCCATTCAAAAATAGGGTTACGCGCTTTTACGTCATCAGCAAGCGACGATTTCTCAGGACCTTCCGCACGACACTCGTGGGATAAGAAAAGGGGGAGAAATATTGATGAGGGGGAACTCAGAGGGGGGGATTGATGGGGGGGGGGGGGGAGGATTTGCTGGGAGTTGTGCGAAAAAAGTCCAAAACCATCTGTTTTCGGACGAGGAGACACACATAGGGAAAAAAAAATTTCAAAGATCGTTCACCTAAAGAATAGGACATATTTTGGCAATTGCACGCGTTTTCTTAAATTTCAATCGTGTATGTAAAAATGGACCGCATTTAACAGAAAGGAACCAAGCCACATCGGCTGTTGCCACATTTAACTGAGGTATTTAATTTTCAACAAAAGAACGTTTGTGCTAATTTTGTTGAAAATTTTAGCGAATCTGCCTTGTAACATGCAGAAAATTCACTGAAATTTCCAAACAAATCCGCTACATCGTTCTCATGTAATAAATTAAATTGCCCGGTTAAATTTGGCAATGGCTGATATGGCTTGGTTCCTTTCTGCTTAACGCGGTCCGAATAATGTATTAGCAGCCATTAATTCAACTCTTTTTATAGTTTTCGTCTCCTTTCAAACCGCAAGATGCGAATTTACCAAAATATTAACTTTCACGTATTCGTAGCTAACTTTGGCGTCAATCTTGGGTATTATACCATTGAAAAGAATTATACTTCTGTTGAAAGCCATCAATTTCCATCTTGGTATTAAAAAATTTGGTTGAGACACTTTTTGTGGTTTTTTGAAGATACTTTTCATAATAATTGAACAAAAAATGTGGCATCTGGAACTGAATCCTCATAATCCATCTTTGCTTAGTGCAAAGCATTGCGCAAGTTGCGACAAATTATAAACATTGCTTACATTTTGCAATATTTAATTACGACATTTACTCAAACTGCATATTGGATTCCTCACAGCTTCGAACATTTTCTGGGGGATACCCCCGTACCCCCTTACACCCTCCCTCTCTGTTTGAGGTCTCTAGATTTGTCATCCGCCTATGACCTCGTGTTGTAAAAACGAATCTTTCAACAAAGCGTTTCAGCAAAGAGAGTGATGTTAAAATTACAATCCATCACGATTGATTGAGAGGAGGAGCATGACAAGGGTGACACCGAGCATCCGTCAGATTCGCTTGAGTACCAAAGAGAGTAAATAAACCAAGCGAAAGACAGAGCGGATCGGATGGTTCATGGGAAATGCCGCTCGCCGCGATACCATGAAAGACACTCGCGGAACCAATGACCATTCTCGATTCGCGCCGAGTGTAAATGCCCTCATCATACGGCATAATTCCGCGATAAAAAATTCTTTACACAGTATTTTTTTTTTAATTGTTCTGAAAACTTTAGACGATGTGGGTCAAACGGGTTGTCTCTTTCAAGTCGCCGCTCGAGACTCACCGAGCAAGCGCGTGAGTCGAAAACTCGCCGACCACTCCCCTGTCTTCCCGGCAAAAACCGCGGGTCGTCGTTGAGTTTCTATGGGATTTACGCGGTTCTTCCTCGGTGGGGCTTTGTCTATTTATTTTTATTTATTTCTTCTCCTTTGCCACCGGTGCGAAGAGATTCAATAGACCGTATTCGATAACGGTTCGATGTATCGTTTAGTTAAAAACAATAGCACATAACCTCAAACCAAACTGTAAGGGGCTGAAAATGAGAAATTTCCTGACAATTTCACTTTGCATTGGCATTTGGTAGGTACTCAAAAGAATAAAAAATCTGTTACAAAAGACCCGTTCTCTCCGATTTCTGAATTTACTTTTGAGGCTATGTTTATGTTTTGAACCAATCGATATCGATACAATCTCACCCGTTTGATGTATCGAATACGATCTATAATTTTTTCTCTGGCCCGACCATTCATTGGGGTAACGTTGCATGAGACGAATGATCCATATTCTGGGTTGCCTCCTGCGGGCTGATTGTTGAAATTGATGGACAAAGCGATAGACAAAGAAGACATATAGAGTATGGAGCAATCGAATTGGTTGAAATGGGTGGTTTTTATAGACTAAGGGGGTAAATGATACAAGGCACTCTCGTGGGTTGCCGTTGGTTAGCTTAGTACCTACCTCCTACATCCATTGAAACCACCCGCTTCCACTAATAGGATCCCTCAATATCCTTTTTGTACTCCTTGTCTACAGCTTTGTCTATCAATTTCAACGATGAGCCCGCTAGCACAATGAAATGCACTCTTCAGAAAAAGAGATTTAAAGTGTCATCCATGAGAAAATCAATAGTTATACTTTTCTAATTGCAGTCCTCGCTATTGATGTTTAGATTAAATCAATAAGTTTCCTCTGAGAGATTTCTTCAGAAGTTTCTACTGAGACTTGGTGATAGGGTTTCTATCTGTTAACTCTTTCTCGACTGTAACCTTGGACATTTTCTCCCATTTTTTTTCATCAGAAAGACGAAGGAGGTGAGAAGAAACACTCTCTTTCCTCATTAATTGTTTTTTCTAAGAATACCTGAATCAGCACGAACAAATCACTACCATCAAAACAAATATTAGTCACCAACGCGAAAAATAATCGACGAATAAAATACAAAGTAAATCTGGAAACATCACGGTTGAGACGCTAGGCTTTGGAATCCAATAAGCTTTCGATAAAATTCCTGTTCCCAGTATACCTATAAAAAAATACAGGATAAACTGACGACAGATGACAGGTGACAATCGCCGTTTGAAACTCGACATATTTTCGTCCGCGCATGAAAGAAAAAAAAACCAATAGATAAAGCTCAAAGCGCATGTCGTGGAGGAGAAAGTTGGGTCATAAAGTTCTGAGCTATCTTTTAAGACTTTTTCGAAGTTTGATGAGCAGATTTTAGTAGATCTTGCACTCGAACCGATCGGAGCGCATTACGAAACAACATTTCATGCATTTTTCCATGGGCTTCGTATGCGTGGGATGGTTGAAAGTGAACGTGAATCCGACGCAGGTTGCCTAAGAGCATTGAATAAAATATTCACAGGAGTAGGTATAGGCTGCTCCAAAAAGTGACGCCATTACAGGGCTGAACAGGTGTTGACTATGCAACAGGTGTCGGTTTATTACCCATGAGGCAAAGTTGTTCGCATCGTAGTTTTGATCCACATTGACGTATAATCCGGACGGATTATTGCAACAGTGTTGATTTAAATCCAATTTTTGACCCCTCCCCCCTTCGTCCTCCCTCATGTAACACGCCCGTATCACAGGTCTGCACCCCCTCTCCCCCTAAAAAAAGACTAAACACTCAATTTGAAACCCCTATCTTTAAAGTTGCTCGCATCGTAGTTTTGATCCCAATTGACGTATGATCCGGATGGATTATTGGAACAGGTTGATTTAAATCCAAACAGTAACATCGACAGCGTTCATAAAATATGTATCGCTGGAAATCAGATTTTTAACCCCTTCCCCCCTTCGTCCTATCTCATGTAACACAGGTCTGCACCCCCTCCCTCCCCTAAAAATTACTAAACACTACATTTGAAACCCCTACCTTTAATTAGTGTTTTTAGGTGAATCTCGGATGAGAAATTGCCTCATTCTTGTTGATTTTTCATCTTTAATTCTCAAAATACCGGCGATACGCTCATTTCAAAAAGGTTTTTTGTGTCTCCGGAATTCTTATCGAGGCTTTTTAAACTTGATCAGCAATAACCCCAAGTCCTCGCATCATGCAACTGTTTTTAAAACGAAAGAGTATACTTGTAAATGACGCGAGTCACTTAAAGATTAAAAATTCAAAACATTCTGAGTATCGACACTTGTTGCTGAGATTGGATGACTATAATCCTCGTGTAACCATATAATCTAGTGGTTCATCTGTGCCTTTGTATCGCTTTTGATGTGGGAAGCTTGAAAAACCCCATATTTCTTACGTAGATTGTGAAGTTATAAAAGTGTAAATCAGACTTTTTCGATGCATTCATCGTGATTTTTAAGACATTTTCTAGAGGAAACAACTCTAATGTTTACTCTCGCAAAATTTTGCCATATGCCCATATCGGCAACATCTGACGGCACTTAGAATATTCCGAATTTCCACTCCACTTGTGAACTTGTGAACAGGCGGATTCTTTCGTGGAGTTACCGGATCCTATTTAATGCAAGATTCTCCGATACGCGGTATCTCCGGAGAGATCGGAAGCTAAAGGACCTCTGAGTGCAACATTGTAAAACTTCCCGCGGAACTTGCCCGATGAATGAATGCTAAAGAAAGAGAAAATGTTGGAGAGGTACCCGAACGAGCCCGGAGTCAAATAATGCATTTACATACCTGCATGGTGCGGCAGATGCACTCAGACTGCAGTTCAGTGGGGGTCATTATTTTATTGTTCACATTCCACCGTTCCTGAACCTGAAACACAGAAATGAACCACGATTGAGAATATTAAAACGAAATCGATTCGTTTCTGCATTCCTTTGACCTCTGTTCCCGGAAAGAAAATGCGAGCATAAAAAATGAGGCAAATACGGTTACAGAGACATCCTTGTTGCTTGGTTTTTTAAACGTCCACGCAATTATGTACGGACCACTGGTGAGTAATGAGCATTATCGTGGTCGGGGGTCCGGGGGGCTCTGAGCTCAGGCTTCTGGTTACGGTGGAATCAGATCATTAAAAATGACAGAAAATTGGGTTTTAAATCTTTATCACCTTGATATCCTCAAATCACACAGTTAGGAATATTCCTTCCGTTTTGAGACCGATTTTGTGCATTACGGTCGAAACTATATTTGCGACCTAGACCTCTGCTTTGCCAAGGTTGGCAATAAAAGCAGCAGGTCGAGTTTCGATTTTACGTAGCAATAATAGTATGTATAGTATGTAGTAATAATGTGCTAGTGGTGTCACCGTAAATGTGACGTTCGTGAGGACGGACATTAGGACATGCCTATTTTACTTTCAAGGGGAAAATAGGTCGCCATCTTGGATTTTAGGGTCACCAAGAGGTGAAAATAAACTTTGAAGCTCATATTTGAAATTGCGACCAAAGATATAAAGGAGTCGACATACATGTCGACTGTGGGAATTAATTTCACCGATTTCATTCCCGTAGCGGCCATTTTGGATGCCATCTTGAATTTAAGGGTGTCCTAGTGAAAATTGAGCGCGGTAACATCGAAATTCTATTTCAGAACATCAAAACGAAGAGATCGAGCCATCTCGTCAGCGTGTACCATGAACGGTCCCACGAGAATACATGTGCTTCCGAATAACTTTTATGGTTGTTCTTTCTACCCGTTCGTTTAAGTCTCCGGTAAATATAGAGGGTGCCCGGAAAGTCCGGTCTGCCTCTCTAAAATGTTACCTAATTCCTATCACGAGACAAAAGTTTTAGGATGCTCATGGATGAGTGCAAACTTCTTTGCTCCGAAATTTTTGAGGACCCCCACAGAAGGGGATATTATGATCGAAACTTTTTTTCTCAAAAATAGCAGCTCTCCTGGTTGCCTCTCCTCTCTCTCACCACATATATGGGCAACACACAAAATTGCTGGGCTCATCACGATTCGCGATTTGCCCGGATGGATCGGGATCTGCCCGTAACATATCCATGGCCAAAGTACGAAAGCACGTATCTGTGTTTGCGATGTGGTAGATTTTCTGTCATATTGAACTTTCTCTTCAGAAAACTAGTTAACGTAATTTCTTGAAAAGTTCCCTGGTTTTTCTCCATCATCAATAGAAAACATTCTACAGAAATTTCAAAGTTGGCTTTTCTCGAAAAAATAAAATAAGAGCGGAAATTTTGAAACCTCGCAATGGAGATACGTGTTTTCACACATTAGCCATCGATATACATGCATCATTCATAATACATAGATCTAACGATATGGCGTACTGTAATTCACCCGGATCAGCCTTTCATCGGATGATTTCTTTTTTCACGAAAAAATGGTGGTGAAAATGTTCTTTCGCAAATCTCGAGGGATCACCTACAAGACTTGAAGCAAATTCCTTGAAATTTTCAAAAGAATCCGCAGAACCGTTTTCCTTTTCAAAAAAATTGTTGTATGCATTTTAGCAACGGCCAATTTGACTTGGTTCCTCTCTGCTGAACGTGGTCAAACTGACCATCGGCTGTTTTCGGTCGAGTCCCTTTATAGAGAGAGTTGAGACAACGCGGATTTCACAACCGAGTATGACGATTATACACAAATCGGACATTTTTGGTAAACTTCGATTAACCCATTCCTGAGTTCCCGTCTCCGTTCCCTCTCTCGTTCCCTCTCTCGTTCCATTTGTTCCTTGCCGTCCCCCTATTTCCCGGTCCATTCCAGTTTATAATCTTTGCATTTGGTGAACATGTAACCTTATTCCCGTTTGTGTCACTGTGAAGGCCTAAAAAACGGGACCTAATCATAAATGGATTCGCATTGTCTTTACTCTCAGTATAAAGGAACTCCAGTTTTCGGATTTTCGAAAGAACCTATGCGATACTCTAGTGACAAAGCAAGAATTCCGTGTTTTTACAGGACGGTTCGACAACGGTGGCAGTAGCAGGCGTGACGTCGCGACTTACAACATGCGTCTGTGTTGAATAGAAACCGGCCGGACATCGCGTGGAAGCTGTTTACACCGCTGATTGTAATTATACCCATCTTGTTCGGCCGGAGATTTAACCTACCGCACCGCCGACGCCGAGGTCGCCTGCACGCACCGCGGGTCAATGGGTCAGTTTTAGTTTCCAAACTATGTCTCCTCTGCTCTCCCTCCCCCCCTGGTGTGCTACCCATGCCTCCAAATGAACTGAACGAACGGCTCACGAGCGCATTTTAACTCTGGCTTAAGCCATCAGGTTAGGTTGAGCCGGCCGGTTAAGTTAAGCCGATAATTATTTTGCGTGGGTTCGGAACCATTTATGTACACTACTTCTTAGGAGACTTGGGTTAATTATATTACGAGCTGTCTTTGATTTTTGTGTGTACGTCCCGAGTAAAAGCCGAAGTGTGGGCTTATTGCGTTAAGTCCGGTCAAATCTCGAAGTGCCCAGCGGGCACTTCGAGATACAACATAAATGAAACATAAGGAAACATAATGAGTATGAAGGGATCCTATTAGTAGAAGCCAGTGGTTGCAATTGACGAAGGAGGCTGGTAATAGACCAACTAACGGTAACCCATGAAAGACTCCATAGTTAGTCCATCATTTACCCCCTTAGTCTATAAAAACCACCCATTTCAACCAATAGGATCACTTAATGCTCACTCTTGTCTGCTTTGTCTACAGCTTTGTCCACCAATTTCAAGAATCAGCCTCACGCCATGACCATGACCAAGCACATCGTGATGTGTCCATGGTAGTTTTTTTCCCCTCCTTGGTATTTCTACTACTTCATGTATCATGTATTCTGCCTTTTTACACGCATAGAAGTCGCTCCTACAACGCACTCTGGCGCTCTACGACACTCAAACGCCACATGTATGACCTTTCTGCTTTCTTATACTTCATAAAATTTTCGTTTTGACGAGGAGACTTTCCTCAGAACTAAGTTACATTTTTAGGACAAATGAATTCTCCTTCGCAAGAAGAAACTTCCTCAGATCAAAAGAACTTTCCTTGAGAGGAGGAAAATCGTTGTCATTGTTAAAATTTTAATTTGGGCAGGGATTCTCTAAAAGAACGATTATGTACCTCAGTTTAACAAAAAATTGTCAAGGAAACCGTTGTCTTAGCTGTGATAAATGCAATTTTTCGCGTCATTTCCTAACAAGCGTATAAAATTCCCAGCC
>NW_017547132.1:1786143-1807572 GCF_001854935.1 Bemisia tabaci
GGGGGGGGGGGGGGGGGTGTAAGAAGGGTAGCTTTAATAGGCTTTCAGCGATCAGATAGTGAGAGACCTCTTTGTATAATGAAGCATCTGTCATTCCGTACTTTTCGAAAGTTCTGTCGCCGCAGCAGAATTCTTTATCCATGTGAGCTATTCGATTGACGTCAAAGTACACATGCAATGAGCCGAAACGCAAGCCAGCACCCAATGAGATCGGGATCTGTTGCCATGCTGGAAGAACATTGTATGAGCCTTCAAACGTTGCCAAAGTTCCTTCGATTAATTGCGAATTTCACGGAAAACTCGGGAATATTTTCCTTCCAATTTTTTCACTCTTAGCAAAATCTTAGTACCTGGCTGTGCCTTTCGAAACGAGAAGGATGTTGTTATCCATTCATAACATCTCGCCATCTTCCAGCCAAAGCATCACAAGCGCCATGCGACGTTTAAGAATTTCCGCCGTCATTTTATTTTTTTACAGAGAAATTGTTCAACGAAGTTGTCCAAAAATTTCACTGAATTTTCTTGTGCTGCTGATAACATTCAGTGTTTTCAGACAGATTCAACCAATACTCGGAGAAAAAAAACTTCGTGCATGGGACCCGAAGTTGAGGTCATATGCACATATGTATCGAATCACGTATCTAAAAACTTGAGGTCCAGCTGCCGAAGTTCGGGTCAGACATCGAGGCACTTCGGTCTGTGCCGGAGTACTTCAGATGTATGACCCGAACCCTTCGGTATATATCGAAGCACTTCAGATGTCTGACCCGAACTTCGGCAGCTGGACCTCAAGTTTTTAGATACGTGATCCGAAAACTTCAGAGATCCATGTGACCTCAACTTCGGGTCGCACCTACGAAGTTTTTTTCTCCGTGTAATTCCTCCGTAAAAAAATCAAATGGCGGCGGAAATTTTCAAACGTCGCATGGCGCTTGTGATTCTTTGGCTGGAAGGTGACAATCTATTCTACATGGAAAAAAAACCTCGTGCGTGGGACCCGAAGTTTAGGTCATATGGATATCTGAAGTTTCCAGATTGAGAATTTGAACACTTAAGGTCTAGCTGTCGGGGTTCTGATCACACATCTGAAACTTCAGTTCTTACATCTGAAGTAGTTCAGATGTGAAAACCGAAGTACTTCAGATGTAAGATCCGAACCTCGACAGCTAGACCTTAGGAGTTCACATGCTCAATCTGAAAACTTCAGAGTTCCATATAACCTAAACTTCGGGTCCCACGCACGAAGTTTTTTTCTCCGCGCGTGTAACATCTATTCATAACTTTCCTGAAAAATACATACTTCAGCGAGGCGATTTGGCAAGGTTCAACTGTCGGTGCGGTGTTCTCCTTCAAGACGGCATGCGGCAGTCTGCGCGGCAAGTTAATCCTCCCGATAAAAACCCGAAGTTTATTGGAGGGATGCGAGCGATGCGCACGGACGGCCTCACAATGGGTCACTACTGGCGACCACGGCTGCGCTGCGGCTCGAGTAGCGACTACTGACCCACATAGTTAACATGTGATGGGATTGATGTAAACGCGGGAGCCGCTCAGCTGACAATAATTGACACACGCGTTGACGGTCGCCCCGTCCCGGCTCGCCTCGCCTCGCCGATTGTGAGTAAACAATGTAAGTTCGTCCATCAAAGTTGAAGGAACATAAATAAAAAATGTCGCACGCCGCCGCGACGCGCATCGGCCGCTTGCATCGCTGGCGAGGACCCCGATTTAGGAGAAAGAGGAGATGCGGAAGAGGAAGGAAAAGACGCTGTTGTCGGGTTGAATAGGTAAGGGGCGTAGAGGGTCGAAAATTAGGCTCCCTGTCTTGGGAGAGGGGTCTACACGGAGAAGAAAACCTCGTGCGTGGGACCCGAAGTTTACACTGAGAAAAAACTATGGTTTATAAACCTATTAGAGGTAAATATGGAACACCTATAATAGTCGTAAATAAACTAATGATTCTCGGTCTGTGAACCATACTAAGGTCTCTGTACCTAATTAAGGTGGTGTTCCATATTTACCTCTAATAGGTTTATAAGCCATAGTTTTTTCTCAGTGTAGGTCATATGGATCTCTGAAGTTTTCGGATTGAGCATCTGAAAACTTTAGGTCTAGCTACCGAGGTTCGGATCACACATCTGAAACTTCAGTTCTTACATCTGAAGTACTTCAGATGTGAGAACCGAAGTTTCAGATGTGTGATCCAAAGCTCAGCAGTTGGACCTAAAGTGTTCAGATGCTCAATCCGAAAACTTCAGAGATACATATGACCTAAACTTCGGGTCCCACTCACGAAGTTTTTTTTCTCCGTGTAGGAAGGAGGTTCAGGAGGGGTCGCCAGAAAACTACGCATAAGTACAATTGGACTACATTTTGCAATTAGGAAATGTAATTTCTAGCCCAGCGGTATAAAAGACTCATGTGCATGGGGAAACTAAAGTGGTAGATGAATCGATTCATCGCAAAGCACACTGGCACAGGTCACTGGTCCATTTATTCAACATTTTCCAGGATTTTTGAGCTATCATCTCTTATTGGTAATACGAAGGGAGAGAATAATAAGGTTTATCTTTCCATCTTACCGGCTTGTGCGAAACTCCAAAGCAGGTGTGTGACAAAGTATAACGCCGAGGTAATTATGCGTTCAATGCTTTTTACGACGATGAAGGATCACTACGCAAAGCAAATAATGATAAAGAGTTAAATGAAAAGCAAGTTAATCCACTATCTGATCTCCCGATTGATTAATAGGTTGTGGGATGAGACCGAGAGTATAAAATCTAATTACCGCACTGTATGAGTATTTAATCAGCTGAGAGCAAATAAACGCGACGCGACGCACTGAGCCTTGAGACAGTGGTGCGGCGTGCTTTGCGATAAATCGATTGATCTGCCATTTAAGCCTATGGAAAAGGGTCGATAAACAGGTTGTCCACAACGAACATCTTAATGATCGATTCTTTACCATAGCTTCAAATAGGGAAATATCGATAATCGATCTGCTTGATCGACGCCTGCTTGAGACGGCGCGCGACGGCTCATCATCGAGTGAAGTGGAGCGACGAATCGAACAATTCCACGGAATAAATTAGGTGGTATTATGGAATCCTCCTTTTTTACTCATAAAACCACCATCGGTGATCCGGACACAATTTTATGGCCGAAATGCTATTGATAGACGCGTGGTTCAACGATTATTGTGTAGGCCGAGGACATGAGGACACGACAAGCTTCGACCGGATTATGAGAATGGAGAAACTGTAGAATGGTCAAATAAAACTCCTACACGGAGAGGAATTGGACTTTCGGCGACAGAAAAATAACTGATCTCGTCGGAAAATTCTTTAGCACTGAAAAAAAATTGCCGTGACAAGAAAAGCGATTCTAAATAAAATTTTATTTGAGTTAACGCGAGCTTTTTTGCTGTGATAAAGTTCGAGGATGGACTGAGCATCGTGATAAATTCAGTCTTTTGCCTCACGGCCGATTTTGTAAACCCTATAATAGAGCTGAAAGTATTCAAACGAAAAATTTCAATCGATTGTTCAGAGTGGTTAAATTGGTACACAGTTCCGTGGTTAGCTTTCGTGTGGGTTTTACAGAGTTCGCACAGATTCAGCGAATGCGATATTTCGACTTCTTTTGCGTTGGGCGCTTCTGGCTTCAATTATCATCGATTTCTAAAAAAAAATTTTGGGTTTAGACTCTTGGTATGTGCTTCCAGGCATAATCATTTCATTGTTAAGTAAACGTTCTAAGTGACATCATTTGTCAGCAAAATTTGTTCGACACACTGAAAAAATACTCCGGCCGTGTAAGCCGTACCTAAGGGCGTTCGCGTTCCGGACTTAGAGGCCGGAGGATCCGGGCGGAGCACCCGGAACAATCGAAGCTACGACTCCAGCACCCGGAACTTTCGGGCTCTGAGCCGAGAACGAACGGTATGTCTATACAGCCCGCAACTTTATTTTCAGTGCATTTCGATGATCGTTTTCTGCCGCTCTAGATTCATCAAAAACACAACGACTACCCTTAAAGTTGGGACCGGGCCAGGAGCCAGAATGCGGCTTTCATTGTGAGGAGAGCCAAGACGCGCAACATAGTTCCCGATATCATTGACGATCGTGCTTAGCCCATTCGAGGCGGCTTCGGCGCGATACGATAAGCCCTTTTTGATGCGGCGCCTTCAAGCGCACTCCAGTGAGCCCCGCAATGGATCTTTATGGTCAGCGCACGCTCCCTCTTCTGCTCCAGATAATTGGGCAGAGTGATTATTCTCATTCTCGTGTTTGAAAATCAATTAAGATAACTACCACCGATTCAGGCGCGCTTGACATTAAGTTTAAGTGTACTCCTCGATCGATCATATTCGATAGTGGTTCGATGTATCGTTTGGGTCGAAACATTAGAACATAACCTCAAACAAAAATTTTAGGATTCAAGTAAGAGAAGCTGAAAATTAGAAAATTCTTCACAATTTCACTTTTAATTGCCATTTTATACTCAAAAGCAAGAATCTATCTCAAGACAACCGTTCCCTCAGACTACTCGATTGACTTTTGAGGCTATGTTTACGTGTTGAACCAATCGATATGAATACAACCTCACCAGTTCGATGTATCGAATACGATCCATTGGCCCGGGCGGTCACAGGCTGTTTATGAAGCGAGCGGGTCAATACATCCGCCTTGGTCCGCATCTCCTGCGCGGAGAGTCTGCCAATCAGTACCGCTGAGCTGAGGAAGAACGACGTATGAGCCTCCCGGCGTTGCCAAATTTCCTCGCCGAAACACGCGTTTTCAGAAGAACCTGTGAAACTTTTTCTACTTTAATTTCTCACAGAATTTCATTCACAGTTTGATCTAAATTATTTAAAGGTTACAAGGAAAAATACTTAAAAGTTTTCTCAACAATGAATATTTTATCGCTGGAAATATGGCAACATTCGAATGTTTATTGTTTATTTCCTAAGCACGGCACAAAGTAGAAGCCCGCGATGGGCAAAGTAACGAATAGTGAATAAAGCCATGTTTAATTACATCCATTTTATCACGTTGCAACCAGAAAGTTACGAGGTGCAGAATGGCTAAGTCGCATCTCAAAATGCACTCTGCTATGTAGGGAGGAACCACAGAAATGATATTTTAGAGATTCCGCACTAAAATATAAGTAATTTAATCGGCTAAAGGCAAATAAAATTTAAGATAAATAAAGTGATCATTCCTAAATTTCATGCCTCAGATACCTTCATATCAGGAACTGCTGGCTGTGTTGCTTACGTAGCCCTTGAAGCACCACCACAGATAAGTCAAAACGAAACAAACACAACATGAAAATAGAGCAAGGGAAAGGAGGCGCGTTGACGACGGCGCAGAGATACAACTATTCGTACTCGATGGCTGTCCGTGTCGCATCTGCAAAATTGAAGGCGCGAGGCGTGAAGCGGAAACTCTCATTACTCCGCGCTATTGGCTGCTAGTAAGGTGTTGCTTAGATTTGGGAGAAAGGTTTAAAAAGGAAGCCCGAATACGTCTCTCCCATCTTTGAATGTGTTGCTCACGAATACCTTGAAGCACCACTATATAAATAAAACAAACGGAAACAAACACAACATGGAAATAGAGCAAGGGAGAGGAAGCGCGTTGACGACGGCGCAGAGATACAACTATTCGTGCTCGATCGATATCCGTGTTGCATCTGCAAAATTGAAGGCGCGAAGGTGCCAGGTGTGAACTCGCAATGCTCGATTGCTCGGCTCAACGCAGACAGTGAGGCGCCTTTGACAACACACGACTTTCCCCGTAAAATTATGAATATTTTTCTTCCAATTTTTCGGATTATTTCGTTCTCAGTTTCACCCAAAGTTCTTGAAAATCTCAGGGAAAAATATTCATAAATTTTCTCAAAAATTGACATTTCCGTGAAGAAAATTTTCAACGCTCGAATGTTCACACGGCGTTTTTCCTTAGCACGGCAGTGTCGTCAACAAAACGTAGAAGCGAATCCTGAATCCGCATCCAAAGCTGTGGATGCTAGGAATTCGGGATGAAGAAATCGGGCGCGGGTGGGACGGGTGGCCCGGGGCCTAGGCCCGGATTTATTAAACGGCGACCGCAACCCGTTAATCGGTTTAGGGACCCGACGCCCGGTGTGTGTGGGTGTGTGTGTGTCCGTGTGCATTGGCTTTGCAATTTGCGGTTGTAACGTTGTCGCATAATAATGCCGTCGGCCCGGGTCCCGTTCCATACATTCGACAACTAGGCTTCGAAATTTTTTGCGTCTTGGGCCGCGGATAAACGTGTCGAACGTGACGACATAGCGTCGCACGGTGGATCGAGTCGATCGGAGAAGTCGGACTTACAATTTTTGACTTTAACTGCAAATTTTATGTTCATTTCGTCACATTTCAATGTTTAAAGGGTGCTTTGCGGGACCAATGAAACCACTTTAGGAACCACAACATTTTGTATGAACGGAATTGAAAGCTTTCAAAGTTTCCGAATTTTGTCCGACCTCTCCTATTAACTCGACCCACTGTGCGTTGGCGCGGCCGCGTTTGACTCTACGATCTACGTCCTCTTTCATCTCGTGTTGTCAAACTAAATTTTTTCCCGAAGCTTTTAATGTTTCAGTTGCTCTGGTCACAGAGTATTGTTTTGATGCTTGATTCTTGTAGATCAGTTAAAAGTAATAAGATCATTCCAAACAGCAACTTTTTACGTTCAATATTAACCGAGATATCGCCCTTTGAAAAGTCGGGTTTTGGACGTCATCCACCGCGGTAGTGACACCCTTGGTTTCTTCCACCTTGCTGGGTTAATATTGAACGCAGAAAGTTGCTTTTGGACAAATCTTATTATTTTTAGCTGATCAACAAGCATTAATCATTAAAACACGATTCTGTGACCAGTGCAACTGACCCATCGCTCTGTCAGAAACTTTTGCAAGAGCAAAAGGAGCAGTTGTTTCTTCCGGCAAACGATTAAACTATCAGGTGTATTGGGAAGGTCTGAAATTCACTTTTGGATCGGTTTCTGTTAGACGGGCGTGAATCCAAAAACTCAAGAGCCCTAGCGTCCTGCGTGATTAACGAAAGCTAGGGCTCAAGATATTTGGACTTATTTTTTAGACAGAAACCGATTCCATTAACTTTACGATCAGCGTAAAACTCTGCGCACTTTCGGGCCTCCATTGGGTCTTGCTACTTTAACATTATACTGCCGTGTTGGGGAAGTATCGATAATCGATATTTTTCGCCTCGTCACTATTTTTTAGCGTGGCACTTTACAAACATACTGCAAGGAAGGACTGGTCTACTTTTTGCGACATTTTATGTGGTTTCTGAACTTTTACGATTGCGATTAGATCGGAAGATCATTACCGCCGTGCTAAAAAGGAAGAAAACCTTATGAGCCTCCAGGCACTGCCAATTTTCTGTCGATAAATATCGAATTTTCAGCGGAACTTATGCCAATTTTCGTCTCAGCTTTTTAGAGAATTTTATTCGCAAATGAATCAAAGGCATCTGAAAATTTCAATGAGAAATATCCATACCGCTCCAGAAAAATGAGTTTTATTTCAAAATAAATTGACAACGGCTCAATAATTCTGCTGCGTCTTTCTTTAGTATGGTATAGATTTGGACTAATACCCCTTCTCCTCCTCTTTAGTGCGCTAATAACAGAGGTCGCATATGGTGGCTCTCCACTTTGAAACTCGAATTTCGAATATACCAGCAGTCTCCATGTAGATCAGCCCCCCCAATTTTTTGACGCAAATGATGGTCTAATAAATCATGACTGAGAAGCTTACTTTCTACCGCAAGAAAAAAACACATCCGCTAAGTTGCGGCACAACTTTATACAAAGAATGCCACCAGTAATTGTTACCGTTTCTTTTTTGGTGATCGATTGATCGATCAAGTAAACCGTCTTCCTCGAGTGGCAAAGTGATACCTGCTGTTATTTCTCCAGATTTGAAAGTGCGCGAGCTCCATTCGGCGTATTTCTGCCAAACGGAACTATGTTCATTAAGACATGAGCCCTGAGACCCATGTAGATATATGCACAACAAGGCTCACGTCATAGTGCACATAGTTCCGTTTGGCATAAAAACGTCCAATTTGTCTAAAGTACCAGTCCGGATGTGGCACAGCATTTTGGGACGAGACTAATTTTGTTTGTAGGCTTTCGGTGGCTTGAAGTATAAGACACTTACATTTGTTTTTCGAGTGATTGGTAGAAAAAGCATAACAAGTGTCAACCCAATAACCTTCTGCTTCTTCTTAGCGTCTCCAGGCTCCTCCGATGACTTGAATTGAGGTGTTTGGAGGACAGGGCGCATAGGTGCAGCTTTTGCCATTTCGAGATATACATGTTTAAAGTTTCAAACTTATATGGGGTTTTATGGCAGAAAGGAAGTTTAAACTCACTTTTTCATGCTTTAGAGTTGGATTTTACTTGATAATTTTCCACAGAATTAACTTTCAAACTAGTTTTAGTCGAGTTCATGTATATCTCAATTTTTTTCAAAGACTGCACTTATGCGCCTTGTCCCCCAAGCCCCTCATTGTACTTTGCAATTGAAAACTACTACCTCTGATCATTTTAAACAGGACGTACAAGCCATTAGCTTCCCCTTGCAGACAGGTGCTTTTACGAATGAGTCTGAAACAGCACTAAAAAAAATCTCGGTGTATTTACTAAGAAAAGGGTAAAATTACCACGAATTCAGGGTTCTATTTGATCCCAGTTTTTTCTTGGTAAAATTACCATTTATGAAATTGGTAATTTTACCGAGAAATCTCGGTAGAATTATTGAACTTTCTCGATAATTTTACTGGACCTTGGTGAAAACGCCAATATTTTTTATCGACTGTGGTAGAATTACCGAGTTTAAATGGCAAAGTTACCGAGAATTGATTGCCAATAAAAAAGGTATTCTTACCTGAAAAAACAGTAAAAATACCGTCACAAAAAAAAACAGTAAAATTTTTAGGTAAGCTTACCAGTCTGTCTTGGTAAAATTACCAATAATTGGTAGAAAAAAGTGAGATGGTAAAGGTACCAACGGACCTTAGTAAAAACGCCGAGAAATTTTTTTCAGTGAGTAATTCCAAATTACAAAATGTAGTCCACTTTTCCCTCATACTCTCGAGAGCGTCCTCATTCAGCCCCACACGGTCACTTAAAGTGGTAGACATTGAAAGTAAAGAGGATCTGGGATTGGCAACGATGAAAATCGTGCTATGTTCGGCGTGGTGTGCGTCGTGCGTCAGATTACCTCCATCCTACTGCCATTCCGAGCTAAAACCGCATATCTGAACGGAGTTTTCATTAGCGATGTGCGATTATTACTAAGCATGTCAGCCTAATGGCGCCGCGCCGCGTTTGGTAAGCGTTTTACAAATTAATGGAGGGCGTACCCGTGCCCCTGCTTGCTCCCCGTCCCCCCATTCTCGGCCCCCCCTCCTCGCCCCTCTTAGTGGCGTTTCTTGCCGCGCCGACATTTTTCTGTCTTCATAACGAGTTGTACTCACTTCTTTCATGGGTTTCGGGTCAATCGTCACCTGTGCCAAATTATCTCGAAATACGTTGGACGCACTCGATTTGATGATAAGAGTGGAAATCTAGTACATCCTATGAGGCTGTCCACAAATGACGTCATTTGGGAGGGGTCAACAGGTGCCTGGCCTGGACCTGGCGATAGGGGAGAGGGTCGAGGGGGTGCAATCAAAGACGCCAGGCGATTTCCGGGAAAATAATTTTTCATTCAATCAATTTTCATGATTTTTTGGGAAATATCTGTATGATTGGATTAAACGAATGGTATTTTTGGCTTCAATAGTAAGAATAACCCCCTTCAGATGCTGAGGAGGAAAGTGTTCACATTCCTTCTTTGGCTGAAAAATACATGGATAAAATGTACATATTTTATTATATGTGCTTCATTTAATTGTATTCTATTATTTGCACTGTGTGTGTATAGACAAATATATATTAATATATAATTTATGATATAAAATATAAATAATAGACAAATATTTTAATATACAATATATTTTAATGGACAAATTTTGTCTTTGTCGAGGAAACCTTCTTTTCAGAAAAACCGGATATAATTCTTAAGCACACCGCAGGTAAGATCTTGAGAATTTTTATCTGCTAAACCCAAAAATAACATAATTTTTGTCTACTCAGCACCCATTTCCCGGACAGTTTCTTCCTTTGTAGAAAAATTCAGATTTTTCCAAAAACCCTTCCGCGATGGGGAAAAGCGAGCATTATTTTAGGATTCAGCCCTAGAATTCCGTTGAAAATCATCCATCCTAATCCTTACGATAAAGATAAAGCATAAAAACATAGCCCGCCTGTGCGAATAAAAAAAGAGGGAATTAAAACATGGGTAATCAAGGCTAAAGCATTAAAAATACTAAAAGGCAGTACGTTCATAATCAACACCATATTCAAAAATCATGTTTTGCATACATGCACTGAAAAAAAATTCTCGGCGTTTTTACCAAGGTCCGTTGGTACCTTTACCATCTCACTTTTTTTACCAATTATTGGTAATTTTACCAAGACAGACTGGTAATCTTGCCTAAAAACCGGCATTTTTACTGTTTTTTTTTTCAGGTAAGAATACCACTTTTATTGGTAATCAATTCCCGGTAACTTTGCCATTTTATCTCGGTAATTCTACCACAGTCGATAAAAAATATTGGTGTTTTTGCCAAGGTCCAGTAAAATTACCGAGAAAGTTCAATTAAAGTTGGTAAAATTACCAATTCCATAAATGGTAATTTTACCAAGAAAAGATTGGGATCAAATAGAACCCTGAATTCTCGGTAATTTTACCCTTTTCTTAGTAAATACACCGATATTGTTTTTCAGTGTGTGTTATATCAATGATCAAATAGGCAACAGTGCCCAAGTCGGGCATACAGACAATTTGCGTCGTGCGCGTGCCAAGACTTTGTGCTCACATAGGATCGTTCATCTTCGGCAGAGTCATTTGCTGGAGGCTTCGGCGCTGTTATTGGGAAACAGGAACAAAACGAGGAACAACCGAAAGCGGCTTGCCTCATCCATCGACGCCGTCGTTTCGGGCTATGCTCCTACGCTAAGGAACAATGTCGTATGTGCCTGCGAACGATGCCAAATTTAACCCGATGTGATCTGGAAAGGCCCGTTGTCAACATTTGTTGGAGTAAAAAGAAGAATTCTTTCCCAATGGGAATGGCTGAAAAATCTCGACGAGCACGCTGGTACACTGGAAAAAAAAAACACATTGGATCCAGAGTCCAGACTCTTAAAAACATCGACAAGAAAAATACTCTTGATTCGATCAGATTTAAGCTTAAATCAAGAACCAAGCCTCTTAATTTGAGCGGATTTCCTTTTGATTTAAGCTTAAATCTGATTGAATCAAGAGTCCTTTTTCTTNTTCAATGTTTAAAGGGTGCTTTGCGGGACCAATGAAACCACTTTAGGAACCACAACATTTTGTATGAACGGAATTGAAAGCTTTCAAAGTTTCCGAATTTTGTCCGACCTCTCCTATTAACTCGACCCACTGTGCGTTGGCGCGGCCGCGTTTGACTCTACGATCTACGTCCTCTTTCATCTCGTGTTGTCAAACTAAATTTTTTCCCGAAGCTTTTAATGTTTCAGTTGCTCTGGTCACAGAGTATTGTTTTGATGCTTGATTCTTGTAGATCAGTTAAAAGTAATAAGATCATTCCAAACAGCAACTTTTTACGTTCAATATTAACCGAGATATCGCCCTTTGAAAAGTCGGGTTTTGGACGTCATCCACCGCGGTAGTGACACCCTTGGTTTCTTCCACCTTGCTGGGTTAATATTGAACGCAGAAAGTTGCTTTTGGACAAATCTTATTATTTTTAGCTGATCAACAAGCATTAATCATTAAAACACGATTCTGTGACCAGTGCAACTGACCCATCGCTCTGTCAGAAACTTTTGCAAGAGCAAAAGGAGCAGTTGTTTCTTCCGGCAAACGATTAAACTATCAGGTGTATTGGGAAGGTCTGAAATTCACTTTTGGATCGGTTTCTGTTAGACGGGCGTGAATCCAAAAACTCAAGAGCCCTAGCGTCCTGCGTGATTAACGAAAGCTAGGGCTCAAGATATTTGGACTTATTTTTTAGACAGAAACCGATTCCATTAACTTTACGATCAGCGTAAAACTCTGCGCACTTTCGGGCCTCCATTGGGTCTTGCTACTTTAACATTATACTGCCGTGTTGGGGAAGTATCGATAATCGATATTTTTCGCCTCGTCACTATTTTTTAGCGTGGCACTTTACAAACATACTGCAAGGAAGGACTGGTCTACTTTTTGCGACATTTTATGTGGTTTCTGAACTTTTACGATTGCGATTAGATCGGAAGATCATTACCGCCGTGCTAAAAAGGAAGAAAACCTTATGAGCCTCCAGGCACTGCCAATTTTCTGTCGATAAATATCGAATTTTCAGCGGAACTTATGCCAATTTTCGTCTCAGCTTTTTAGAGAATTTTATTCGCAAATGAATCAAAGGCATCTGAAAATTTCAATGAGAAATATCCATACCGCTCCAGAAAAATGAGTTTTATTTCAAAATAAATTGACAACGGCTCAATAATTCTGCTGCGTCTTTCTTTAGTATGGTATAGATTTGGACTAATACCCCTTCTCCTCCTCTTTAGTGCGCTAATGACAGAGGTCGCATATGGTGGCTCTCCGCTTTGAAACTCGAATTTCGAATATACCAGCAGTCTCCATGTAGATCACCCCCCCCAATTTTTTGACGCAAATGATGGTCTAATAAATCATGACTGAGAAGCTTACTTTCTACCGCAAGAAAAAAACACATCCGCTAAGTTGCGGCACAACTTTATACAAAGAATGCCACCAGTAATTGTTACCGTTTCTTTTTTGGTGATCGATTGATCGATCACGTAAACCGTCTTCCTCGAGTGGCGAAGTGATACCTGCTGTTATTTCTCCAGATTTGAAAGTGCGCGAGCTCCATTCGGCGTATTTCTGCCAAACGGATTTATGTTCATTGAGACATGAGCCCTGAGACCCATGTAGATATATGCACAACAGGGCTCACGTCATAGTGCACATAGTTCCGTTTGGCATAAAAACGCCCAATTTGTCTAAAGTACCAGTCCGGATGTGGCACAGCATTTTAGGACGAGACTAATTTTGTTTGTAGCCTTTCGATGGCTTGAAGTATATGACACTTAAATTTGTTTTTCGAGTGATTGGTAGAAAAAGCGTAACAAGTGTCAAACCAATAACCTTCTGCTTCTTCTTAGCCTCTCCAGGCTCCTCCGATTTCTTGAATTGAGGTGTTTGGAGGACAAGGCGCATAGGTGCAGTTTTTGCCATTTCGAGAAATACATGTTTAAAGTTTCAAACTTACATGGAGTTTTATGGCAGAAAGGAAGTTTAAACTCACTTTTTGATGCTTTAAAGTTGGATTTTACTTGTGAATTTTCCACAGAATTAACTCTCAAACTAGTTTTAGTCGAGTTCATGTACATCTCAATTTTTTCAAAAACTGCACTTATGCGCCTTGTCCTCCAAGCCCCTCAATTCGTCGTTCCCCGCACGAAGGAACCTAACTGCATTTCAATGTTGCCAAATTTCCTTGCGCAGATTGAATTTTTACCAGGAGAATTTTGGGCATTTCTGACTAAAAAGTTCACTGATTTTCCATCTGATTTTATGCGAAAATCAGACCAATTTTCGACAAAAATTGCACAGATCTATTCTTGTTAAATATTGAATTGTTTGAGTCAATTTTGCAACCTTGGAATACAGTTACGTTCTTTCGTCCGGGAGACGGTGAATTGTATTTTGCAATTGAAAACTACTGCTTCTGATCATTTTAAACAGGGCGTACAAGCCATTAGCTTCCCCTTGCAGATAAGTGCTTTTACGCAGTAGGAGCTGTAGTGCTTTTAGTCTGGAACAGTAGTTCCAAATTACAAAATGTAGTCCACTTTTCCTTCATACTCTCGAGAGCGTCCTCATTCAGCCCCATACGGTCACTTAAAGTAGTAGACATTGAAAGTAAAGAGGATCTGGGATTGGCAACGATGAAAATCGTGCTATGTTCGGCGTGGTGTGCGTCGTGCGTCAGATTACCTCCATCCTACTACCATTCCAGGCTAAAACCGCGCAACTAAACGGGGTTCTCATTAACGATGCGCGATTATTACTAAGCATGCCAGCCTAATGGCGCCGCGCCGCGTTTGGTAAGCGTTTTACAAATTAATGGAGGGCGTACCCGTGCCCCTGCTTGCTCCCCGTCCCCCCATTCTTCGGCCCCCCTCCCCGCCCCTCTTAGTGGCGTTTCTTGCCGCGCCGACATTTTTCTGTCTTCATAACGAGTTGTACTCACTTCTTTCATGTGTTTCGGGTCAATCGTCACCTGTGCCAAATTATCTCGAAATACGTTGGACGCACTCGATTCGACGATAAGAGTGGAAATCTAGTATATCTTGTGAGGCTGTCCACAAATGACGTCATTTAGGAGGGGGGCCTGGCCTGGACCTGACGATAGGGGAGAGGGTCGAGGGGGTGCAACCAAAGATGCCAGGCGATTTCCGGGAAAATAATTTTTCATTCAATCGATTTTCATGATTTTTTGGGAAATTCCTGTATGATTGGATTAAACGAGTGACATTTTTGGCTTCAATAGTTCGACTTTAGTAAGAATAAGCCTTCAGATGCTGGAGGGGAAAATGTTCACATTCCTTCTTTTGGCTGAAATATACATGGATAGAATGTACATATTTTATTATATGTGCTTCATCTAATTGTATTCTATTTGTTTCAATGTGTGTGTATAGACAAATAGTTAGTTAGTTAGTCAGTTTTAGTTAACGACGATCAGCATCTTATTAATATATAATATAAAAAATATATATAATAGACACATATTTTAATATACAATATATTTTAATAGACAAATCTTGTCTTTGGATCGTGGAAACCTTCTTTTCAGAAAAACCGGATGTACTTCTTAAGCACACCGCAGGTGTGATCCTGAGAATTTTTATCTGCTAAACCCAAAAATGACATCATTTTTTTCTACTCAGCACCCATTTCCCGGACAGTTTCTTCCTTTGTAGAAAAATTCAGATTTTTCCAAAAACCCTTCCGCGATGGGGAAAAGCGAGCATTATTTTAGGATTCAGCCCTAGAATTCCGTTGAAAATCATCCATCCTAATCCTTACGATAAAGATAAAGCATAAAAAATAGCCATACTGTACGGATAAAAAAAGAGGGAATTAAAACATGGGTAAACAAGGCTAAAGCATTAAAAACACTAAAAGTCAGTACGTTCATAATCAACACCATTTTCAAAAATCATGTTTTGCATACATGCACTGAAAAAAAAATTCTCGGCGTTTTTACCAAGGTCCGTTGGTACCTTTACCATCTCACTTTTTTTTACCAATTATTGGTA
Organism: Bemisia tabaci; assembly: GCF_001854935.1. Classification (NCBI taxonomy): domain Eukaryota; kingdom Metazoa; phylum Arthropoda; class Insecta; order Hemiptera; family Aleyrodidae; genus Bemisia; species Bemisia tabaci. The sequence goes on from NW_017547132.1 coordinate 1,801,635, forward strand.
AATTTACCAAGACAGACTGGTAAGCTTACCTAAAAACCGGCATTTTTACTGTTTTTTTCAGGTAAGAATACCACTTTTATTGGTAATCAATTCCCGGTAACTTTGCCATTTTATCTCGGTAATTCTACCACAGTCGATAAAAAATATTGGTGTTTTTACCAAAGTCCAGTAAAATTACCGAGAAAGTTCAATAATTTTACCGAGATTTCTCGGTAAAATTACCAATTTCATGAATGGTAATTTTACCAAGAAAAAATTGGGATCAAATAGGAACCTGAATTCTCCGTAATTTTACCCTTTTCTTAGTAAATACACCGATATTTTTTTTCAGTGTGTGTTATATCAATGATCAAATAGGCAACAGTGCCCAAGTCGGGCATACAGACAATTTGCGTCGTGCGCGTGCCAAGACTTTGTGCTCACATAGGATCGTTCATCTTCGGCAGAGTCATTTGCTGGAGGCTTCGGCGCTGTTATTGGGAAACAGGAACAAAACGAGGAACAACCGAAAGCGGCTTGCCTCATCCATCGACGCCGTCGTTTCGGGCTACGCTCATATGCTAAGGAACAATGTCGTATGTGCCTGCGGACGATGCCAAATTCACCCTGATGTAATCTGGAAAGGCCCGTTGTCAACATTTGTTGGAGTAAAAAGAGGAATTCTTTCCCAATGGGAATGGCTAAAAATTCTCGACGAGCACGCTGCTGGTAAGGTTTGAATTTTACCATTAACTTCATAATCTACGTGAAAACATTTCGAGCTTCTAAGCTTTACCCGCGTGATAAAGGCAGAGATTTTTGGAGGCGAAATATTGAATTCATTACTGATATCGAAACTGCACTCAAATGCAATATTTTTCCTCTTGAAAACCCTGCCTTCATTACGCTAACTTCGTCTGTCAAAGATGAGTAAACTCTTCAGTCTCGCAATAACAGAAATGCGATCTCCAATTTCGATAAAAATTATGAGTAGCAGAAAACAGCAGCTAGGGATCTAATTTATGCGACATACCGCAGCGCGTTCAAGCACAAAATATGACTACCATCGAATCATCTTAAGGCCTTTAAACTCTGTGAGAGTCACGCCAGATTATGAAGAATACACTTACAAAATTCTATGTTTAAGTGTTGATTAAAAAACGAAACATCAGAGAAATTGAGAAATTGGATGTGACTAGGCTGATTCCGGTAAATCTGTCCAAATATTCATAACCTTCCTCATAATTGTATCAATGAGAACGAAAAAACACCAACTCGGAAAAGTGAGAATTATTAAGATACAAACAAAACTGCACAGTAGGTGAAGAAGTTAGTTTAAGAAAAAGATTTTTGCTGCCGAAAGACGAGTAATTATGGCCACTTCAAAGGTCCAAGTTGGAACAGACGCACTAACTTCAATAATCTTCATGTAAAATTAACTGTCTTTAATGAAAATTGAGTATTTTCGAGTTACCGAGTTGGTGTGTTTTCGTTTTCACTGATTCAATTTGGCAAGGTCCAAATGCTGATACGTCGTTTTTCCTCAGTACGACGGCGGTGCGCGCGTCGCGCGACGCCGGCGCCGCGACGCTCACGGGTAAACTGGGATGAAAGCCCTCCACCCCGAAGCATGCATTCGGATCACGACTCGAATGTTAGGAGCGGACAAAACGAAAATGTACTCGAGATACCGACAGCTGTGCCTTGTCCTGATTTTTTAAAACTTGACGCAACCCCGAGCGCCACCTGGTACAGTTTTCTCGCTCTGCTTTTGTTTGAGCGAGCCTCAGATCCGTCTCTTCGTCCAACTCCACTTTCACGCGAGCCCTAAAAAGAATGGAATGAAACGGAACATGGGGCTCTTCTCGAATTGGAGTTAGGATCCCATGTCAGCTGAACGACGTCTTGCGGTTACGAGACAGGCAACTCATTCGCCGGAGCGTGTTTCGAGGAAAAAGTTCCAATGGGCTTACCGCTGTTCGTTCGACTGATTAATTTTATTATTCGAGGTGGCGCATGCCTCGAATGTCTTGTTCAAAGAGCGCTTTTTCAATCGGACGCTACGCGAGTCAGGTCCGTGCCTCCGAGCACTTCTACTTTATCAATTCGAAACGGTATTCACAACTTTCGGTGGACCTTGTTAATTACCTATGGGCGAAACTAGGGGGAGTCGGAGGAGGCCTGACTCCCCATTTCTAGAAATATACTTGGCCCCCTCCAGATAACTTGATGGTTTTTTCATGATAAGAGTGTGGCATGTCTTTTATCTCTGATATTCAACTCTCTGGTAAGAAAAGGTCAACATTTTTCTTGAGACTTTTCATAAACTTTTCATAATAGGGAGAAACGAGGCAACGTTGGAATGCTCAGATGGCGTTGAAACACAACATGGGTCTTTCAAGCTCTATTATTCGATGCCGCGTTTATTCTAACGCGAGTTCGAATAATCGCGCAGAACACAGTGCGGCCGCGGCGCTAAACGTACATTAGCGCCTGCAAGACTTTAGGAATACTTCACGCATTGCGCCAAACAGTGCGGTCGGCGTCAGGCCCATATTAGCGCCTACACGACTGGATGAATACTTCTCGCATTACGCCAAACGCAGTGCAGACGGTCAGTTGGCGTGAAACACATATTATCACCTACAAGACTGTAGGAATGCACTGCGTGTCATCATTCTTGACTTTCTGCTCCAGTTTTACATTTCTCCATAGTACGCAGCAAATTCCTTAACATTTTCAAAGGGATCCGCACAAACGTTTTCTCGTAAAAAATTAAATTGCCCAGTTAAAATTGGCAATATCTGATGTGGCTTGGTTCCTTCCTGTTAAACGCGGTCCAATTATTCTTCCTTCAAAATAAGTTACCGAACTGAAAAACCAAGCGAAACATCCGTAATCAGAGCAAAAATGTAGGATTCCTTGCAAAACAGAGAGTCGTTACTAAACAATAACGGAAAGTCTAATTGATCCAGATGATAACGATGGCTCCAAGATACGGCGAACTCGTAAGACGAGGACGTGAAGTTGGCGCCTCGACACACGGCGCACGACGCGGGACACGAGACGGGAGCAATTTTTTGGTTGACTGAATTTTTAAAATTAACCGTGCGTTGACTCCTGTCGGGCGGCGAGCGTTCTATTTAAAGCCATATTAAAAGATGAGCCTGATTACCTGGGCGCACACTTTTCATGCCAATGAGCTCCTCAGATCCAGAAGCCCAGCTGCGCCCGATCTCCGCCTTATGATCACAAGTCGCGTGTCTCCTCACACCTCTCTCAGTCGCTCGTAATGTGTTGGTGTTGGACAAGTCGGTGCTTTTTTCTGCCGAGCTAAGGAAAAACGCCGTATGAGCCTTTAAGCGTTGCCAAATTTCCTTTGGCAAATCGCTAATTTTCAGGAAATTTTTTGAATATTTTTCTGCCAATTTCTCAGATAATTTTGTTTGTAATTTGATCTAAAGTGTCTGAAAATTTCAAGGGAAAATATTCATAATTTTCCTCAAAAATAAACATTTTATCGAGAGAAATTTGGCAACTCTCGAATGTCCATACGGCGTTTTTCCTTAGCACGGTAGTTCTGACGTGAGGGCTTAACTTAATTTCCACATGAGCCCCATTCGCCGTAAGACACTATGCTTTTCTGAGCTCATATGGAGGTAGAGATACGCCCTCTAGCCAGAGGAACGGTGGAGAGAACAGTGACCCAGTTATTACCGAGACACTGCCTCCCTGACTTCTGTAGTTTTCCAAAAATAAGATTCAGGTATTCCTGGAATCCGGTCGGAAAGGTTTTTTTTAGGGATGTCGATTATGCGGTAGATTGCGCTTGACTAATCTAATACTATATCGATCTGAAGAAACCAGTCTTCGCAACTACCATTCAATACATCCTTAACTTGATCACACACAATTCAAGTTGGAATAGTAATGAGTCAAACATGTTTGCCATGTGTCTTTCTGTCTCTAGGGATGCTTCGGCTATGAACGGAGAATTTTTTCAGGGATCTCACAATGGCAATTTTATTAATGTCATTGGATGAAGGGAAAGTCAAGTTTGGAAAACAACGCTACTTATGTGTAGTGATGATTGGTGGGAAACTTTTATAGAGTACGATGATTTGCCTTAATTTTAAAAAAATTCTGGTATTTGACTATTATTTCTATAAGGAAAATATGTAACATGGAAATTGTACTCAATTATAAAATAGCAAAAAATGTCTTCGTTAAAAATGTACGTTTCTGCCGGTATTAAGTACAACCTAAAACAAGAGTCAAATAAAAACAAGGTGCGGTCTCTCATGGAACGAATTTCGCGAAACATTTTAGAAATATATTTTTTCATCCCAGCATACTGAACTGGTAAAAGAAACCTGAGAACAACACGTGGGTAAAGGAATGTCAGCCAGGCCCGAGTTATGTTTCGGAGTCGCGATAGCGAGGCATTGAAAACTGCTCTCATGAAACGTCGAATAAGTGGAAAATCAAGTTCTACCATCGTGGAGCAGATAAGGACATAAAATGCTCTGGTTCTGGAATAGGAATTTCGCGGGAAAAGAATAAATGGCGAACAATTATTGCTTCGCAGTGGATTTTCCCACAATGATCCGTGACTCGAGTTCGATTTATGACGATGTGATGCGCAGTGCGCACATCCAGCGCGCTGTGTTCAGATAATCTGCTTGGCCGAATTTTTCAATTTGGCTCTTCTTATGCTTGCGTTCATTCGTTAAAAAAGGGAGCTTAATGGTCGCAGTAGCGACTCTTCTTTTAGGTGACCCTACGATTTACCTACATTTAAATCCATTGTAAAAATCGATTTTTCAAAATACATATAATTAAGGGAACACAGTGAGTGAATCAACTTGCAAGAATTGCCACTGAGAACATGAAAAATGTTTGGTTGAGCGATTAATGTCGAACAGGACAGGAAATTGGACTACATTTTGCAATTTGGAACTACAAATTCTAGTTCATCTGAAAAAACACTTATGTGCATGGGGAAACTAATGGCACATACGTTGTTTTTAAACCGGGCCGGAATTTATAGTTCCAAATTTCAAAATACAGTCCAATTTGGAGTTTGAGTTTTCGGGGGAGAAATTTCTCCAATATTGCAAAAATGACTTCCAAACCGTTTGAATCATATTTGTACGACAATAAAGTGCAATTGACAAAAGAACGTGCAGTTTTAAACTTCAGTTTTTTCTTAGTTCGTCAGTTTTTATGGTTCAAGAAACAAAGCGTGTTGTGCTGTATTACTCTGAAATAATAAGGAAAACCTCACCCATGCCTGGCTATGCCTAAAGTGCAGAACCACGTATCTCCATTGCGATATTTCAAAATCCCTCCTCTCCCTTACTTTTTCGAAAAAAACAAGTCAACTTAAGAGCTCGAAATCATGAAATATTCTGCAAATGGAGAAAAAACATCAAGGAAGTTTTCAAAGAAATAAGATGCCTAGTTTCCCGAAGAAAAAATAAAATTCGACCAGTAGGCTGCAATGTCACAAACGGAATTACGTGGTTTTGAACTTTAGCCATTGATACAATGGATTTATATGGAGGAAACGCGGCGTTGCCAAGTTCCAAGACGCTTTCCCGCGAATAGAAGCACTCGAGGTGTCCACGGAATGCAACACGGTCTTGAAAAAGGGGCTACAGGCCTACTAAATATCCCAGAAACTCGCCTCGGTTGCCAAGGAAAAGATGAGGCCAGAGTGAGAAATGGACGCATTTCTGCCAAACGGAACTATGTGCGTTATGACGTGAGCCCTGTTGTGCATATATTCTTATGGGTCTCAGGGCTCATGTCTTAATACACATAGTTCCGTTTGACAGAAATACGTCCAAATGGAGGCTGGAGCGAGAAAAGCAGCATCCTCGGCGGAAATTCAAAGCTAAAACGAGATTAACTACCTTGTTGCGGAGTGAGACTGGTTATGACAGAGCGGGGGCCG
>NW_017547132.1:1813291-1854005 GCF_001854935.1 Bemisia tabaci
TTTTTCCATCACGAGATTAAAGCACAGACAAGTTTTGAATTATTGACTGTATCACCATGATTCCAAAAATACACTACACAACATAGCATTGGCTAACAATAAAACAATATGCAATAAAATAAAGTCATGACAAGGAACATAGCCGAAAATGGCGCCGATTCCCATTAACCAACGCGCGGTCTCTCCAATGTAACATGGTCCAATGATACTCCCCAGCTGGGACCGTCCGGAATAGCAGCTCTAGTGCAAGCACCAGAGCCGCTAAAAACTTAGAAAATATGGCTCTCCTATTATTTTTCACGTCAAATTTATCCATGATCTCAGAATTTTCAAAATTTCGAGTTATAGAGGATTTAAAGAGGTTTTGGATCTTTCAGGGTAAAAAACTTGAATTCCCCCTTAAATCCTTTGAAATCCCCCTTTAACTTGAGATTTCGATATTTCTGACGCGACGGGTGAATTTAGCGCTGAAAAGTCTTGGAGTGTTCGATTTTCCAAGAACTAAGGCCCACAAATGTAATCAGAATTCATGAAAACAATCACTTCCATTAAAAGAGGGGGCGTGGTGGCTTCAATTGCTGCCCAATTATTGAACTTGATAGACAAAGCTTTAGACAAAGAGAACGAGAGAAGTATGAAGGGATCCTATTGGTGGAAACAGGTGGTAACAACGGACAAAGGAAGAACGTAATGAACTGACTAACGGCAACCCACGAGAGAAGTTATACTTAGTCCATCATTTTCTCTTTTTCTCCATAGAAACCATCCGTTTCAACCAATAGGATAGTTCCAGACTCCCTATGTCTTCTTTGTCTATAACTTTGTCGATCAATTTCAACACTGAAAATTAATCTCGGTGTATTCACTAAGAAAAGGGCAAAATTACCAAGAATTCAGGCTTCTATTTGATCCCAATTTTTTCTTGGTAAAATTACCATTTATGGAATTGGTAATTTTACCGAGGAACCTCGGTTAAATTATTGAACTTTCTCGGTAATTTTACTGGACCTTGGTAAAAACGCCAATATTTTTTATCGATTGTGGTAGAATTACCGAGATAAAATGGCAAAGTTACCGGGAATTGATTACCAATAGAAGTGGTATTCTTACCTGAAAATAACAGTGAAAATACCGGTTTTTGGGTAAGCTTACCAGTCTGTCTTGGTAAAATTACCAATAATTGGTAAAAAAAATTGATATGGTAAAGGTACCAACGGACCTTGGTAAAAATGCCGAGAATTTTTTTTCAGTGAACGATCACCCCGCTGGAATCACTAGAGGAAGACAAACTTGGTTGAGCAAAAAAGTTTGATCTTGCGGTTAAAATTTGTTGGAGATGACGTTGATATCGCGGTATGCTTGCGTTTGGCAACACTTGGTGTAAAATTTTCCCAGAGTCCGAGCCGCACAGCGGCGGCCGGTGCAATGACTGCGATACTCTCAACACGAGAGTCTCAGACCAACTACCCAAGTTCCCAAGCTCTATTTGAAGAAAGACGCCTTCAGATCCTTAACTCAAGCCCCTGTCGTCGACCGAATAACTCAAACCTCCTTATTTTCGAGCCCTCTTAATTAGGGCATTGCCTTTCGGCCGCGGCCGTTTTTGCTTCCTTAATTCGGCGTCTTTCGGACGAAGGAACGTAACTCCATTCCACGGTTGCAAAATTGACTCAAACAATTCGATTTTTTACAAGAATGTGCCTCCGCCATTATTTATGTCCGAAAATCTGATTTTTGCATGAGATCAGAAGATAAACCGTGAAAAATTTCAGTTAAAAATGCCCAAGATTCAACTGGTAAAAGAGCAATTTTCGAGGGGGAATTTGGCAACATTGGAATTTAGTTACGTTCTTACGTGAGGAAAACGCCGAATTAAGCGGGAAATTCTCCGCTTCGCGCGGATGGAGAATGTTCCGAGAGTCGGACGGAATTCGGAATTCAAATTCCAAAATCCTGTTTTTTTTTTTCAGGATGTGGCTCTCATGACGTTTTACTCACTAACCACTTCCTTCGTGAATTTTAATGCTGTGTACATTTTCTATAGTTTTCATTTCAGTTACGGTTACAATACAGTTTTTGGGGGCAGTTCATGAAATAAGTGACGATTTATCTGATTTCAAAATTTTAGGGAGGGCTTTGGAAACATCAATTTCTTCACGTCATTTCGAACTGCACTAGCAATATCGACCTTCGAAATGCAAGTCCTTAGGCATTCTTTTATTTCATGCAGATGATTAGTCGATCGATTCAGTTAATGGAGCTTGCACACAATGAGTGATTACGAGTGCTCGTAAACATAGGTATATCGTTAGCATTAATTATACATTTTCGACCCTCAAATTTGAATTTTCCTTTCAAGGAAAATCTCCCGTTTATCTGCAACTTAAGAGTATTCCAATTATGAGTCGTGAAACATGTTAAAGCTTAGTTAGTGATTTGCTTAAATTACTTCTCTGAGCTGCATTCATTTACTACCTTTGATCAATGCATTTCAATTTCTTTTTAAATTCGACAAAAACGCTAGGTTGCAAATTTGTTCTCTAAAATGTCATCTCACTGTCATTCTAAGGACTATCGCCGTATGAAGATTCGAGAGTTGCCAAATTTACCTCGGTAAAACATGTATTTTTGACGAAGTTAATGCATATTTTTCCTTAAAACTTTCAGATATTTTAGATTGAAAAGCGCATGAAATTGCGTGAAAATTTTGGAAAAAAATATTCACAATTTTCCCAGTGAAGTCTAATTTTATCGGAGGACATTTAGCAACGTGTGAAGGCTCATACGACGTGTTTCCTTTGCACGTCAGTGTATACGCGAGGTGAAACACGCGTAAGAGACTTTGCAAAAATGAAAATACACTATGCACTGAAGTCCACCTCAAGAAGGCGTCGAATCGGAGAACGAATGCTAAAGTGAGGTCTCACGATGTTTAAGTTTGTCCTGCGGTAAAATGCAAAACAAGCTAATGACATTAGTGGTTCGGGAGAGGAAGCGACAAGGCCCGGGCGGCGGGGGCGGCGGGGGCGGGAGGAGGAAGGCGTGACGTAAGGTGACACCGCGGGAAAATACCAGCAATTAAATCCTGTGTCGCAATGATTGGAATCGTTAAGCAGCAGCCTCAACTTTAGTCTCAAAACACCCAACACAAAACGCCGAACGGAGAGAAAAAATAAAACTCGGCTTGTCACTGGAAGCAAAAGCGTCCCAACACCCGCATAATGCAACCGTAGCGCCGAGGATCGACCGCACGGTGGGGAAAGCTGTATGTATTGAGGAAAAAAACACTCTGTAAGATAGGTAGAAGTAATACGACAGAAACTACGGTAACTTCTTCATCATCCGCCAGTGGCGTGGCGTGGCGTGCTTTGCGATGCAGTGTTTGATGTGCCATTTAAACCTGTGTGGAAAAAAATCGATAGAGAGGGTATTCGCAACGAACACCTTATTAATCAATTACTTACAATTTGTTCAAATGGAAAAATATCGAAAATTGATCATTCACGTCTCGCCACTGATAGTTATCTACTCAGGAGCACTCTCGCCAACCCCTAAACTCTCTCCTACACATTGAGTCAATCGGCGACTTCCGTTATCGTAGTTTCAGGTATGAATTTACGATGAATCTGCTTTGTACACAAAGATGTCATTCTACTCATTATTAATGGAGGGGCTTGGAGGACAAGGCGCATAATTGCAGTTTTTGAAAAAATCGAGATATTCACGAATTCGACTAAACTAGTTTGAACGTTTATTCTGTGGAAAGTTCACAAGTAAAATCCAACTTTAAAGCATCAAAAAGGGAGTTTAAACTTCCTTTCCGCTATTAGACTCCAAGTAAGCTTGAAACTTTAAACGCGTATTTCTCGAAATAGGAAAAACTGCATTTATGCGCCTTTTGTCCTCCAAGCCCCTCATATGGATTACATTTTGCAAAAAGGAACCAAGAGCATTCCAATGTTGCTAGGATTGTGCAACTTACATTCGTTGAAAAACAGTGCTGGAATCATGCAAGGAATTAAATTTACAAAGGTAATTTTCGTCTTCAGTTCATAATTTATTGGGAGTGAAGATAAAACTTGTTTAGGCGGTCAGTTTATATTCACAAGTTGATAAAAGTTGCACAATCTTGGTGACATTGGAATGCTCTTGGTTCCTTTTTGCAAAATGCAGTCCATATGTAGAATCACCTTAAAATGGATCCGGAAAATGTTCCCCGAAACCCCTGTGCGACGACGGTGGCGGACGAGCAGCGATGACGCAACGACTCGGGAATAATTAGAGTTTTCGACCAATGCAACTCGGGGGCAATGAGCAGCGAGAAACGTATCCTTTACATTGGGGTCCTCGATATAAGTACATTCATGTTTACAAGCTACCGCGCTCCACGGTCCTCGCGCCTTTAGAAAGTTATTTTCTTCGCGGATGCGAATTTCGACTTGTAAAGCGCCGGCTTCCGGGCGAAATGAAAGACGATTACCAACAGCTCAATCCGACGGGAGTACTTTACAACCGAAAAGCTTTTTAAGAGCTCCGTCCGGGGAATCGCAGGACGGAGTGCACTACTGCCGTGCTAAGGAAGAACGCCGCATGAGCCTTCAGACGTTGCCAAGTTTCCTTCAATAAAAACCGAAATTACTGGGGAAATTGTGAATATTATTTTCTCAAATCTTCAGATAATTTTACACATAATTTAATCTAAAATATCTGAAAATTTCAAGGAAAAATATGCATGAATTTTGTCAATATTATGTGTTTTATCTGGGGAAATTTGGCAACTCCCGAATGTTCATACGACGTTCTTCCTTAGCTCGGCAGACTATCTCTTAAATGCTCGGTGAAGGTGGGTGACTAAACGCTTTACAAACATTTGAGTTCTAGCCCCTCGGGTCGGAGGTACTCTACGATTCGTCACGTTGTTTTGCGGGACCCCATGAGCATTTCGCCAAAGAAGAAACACCGTATGAGCAATCTCATGTTGCCAAATATCCTCTCAGAAATTAGTTGCTTTTGAAGGCTTTTGAAGGCTTGAATGAATATTTTTCTTTGAAATTTTCAGACACTTGAGATCAAATCATGAACGAGATTCTCTTAAAAATTGGGAGAAAAAATATATACCGATTGCCCCAAAAATTCGTGGTTTCTTTCAGGAAATTTGGCAACGCCTGAAGGTTCATACGGCGTTCTTCCTTAGTAGTAAAGTATTGCTCGGTGAAGGTAAGTACTAGGATGTTGCGAGTGATGTCTCCGGAGGAGAAGGGGCTCCGACTACAGTGATGTTGCTGAGTAAGGAAGAATGTCTTTTATGGTTAATTTCCACAAAAACATGAAGGAAGTTGGTGAAATCGGCTTTCACGATTTTTACCTCCATCCTTTGAGGTAGTAAAATGAACGGGGGATGGGAGTAATTTTTGCAGTGAGAAAAATTCCCGGGACAACTGCGGGTCAAGAGGGAGACAGAATGTTAAGGAAATTCCTGACTGTAGTCGAAATTTTGAGACACAGAAACTGGCAAACGATGGAACTTGTATTTTCAAGAGCCCTCCTTTTTGGAGTGACTAAATGAGTTACATGAAATTTTGCAGTTGAAAGAGAAATAGGAGAGCAAGATCAAGAAGAATAATTTAAGAGGCAGAGATGCTTCAAATGGGAAAAAGAGTGAAGGAGAAGAGGCTTTTATTTCAGGTTGCCGTCCCCTTTCTACCTTTCATATCCAAGCTACGCACCTGACTGATACTTCAAAGCTTAAATCGAATAATTTCTGCGCGCTGCTCCAAAAATTTGAGAGAGTAAGCTTTGAAGCCAAATTTGAACTCTGAACATGGGAGTGATAAGTTGTCTAGTCGAATGGTTTCCCGAAATGTAAGAAGTATCGCGCAATCCTCGTGAATCAATTAGGAAAATTAAGGTCCTGAAAGTATCGGAAAACTTGGCGATTCAAAGAGTATGTGATTACATTGCCGAGTTCATGTGAGGGTATGTGCACTGAAAAAAAATTCTCGGTGTTTTTACCAAGGTCCGTTGGTACGTTTACCATCTCACTTTGTTTACCAATTATTGGTAATTTTCCCAAGACAGACTGGTAAGCTTACCTAAAAACCGGTATTTTTACTGGTTTTTTTTCAAGTAAGAATACCACTTTTATTGGTAATCAATTCCCGGTAACTTTGCCATTTTTTCTCGGTAAATCTACTTCAGTCCATAAAAATTATTGGCGTTTTTACCAAGGTCCAGTAAAATTACCGAGGAAGTTCAATAATCACCAATCACCAATTCCATAAATGGTAACTTTACCAAGAAAAAACTGGGATCAAATAGAACCCTGAATTCTTGGTAATTTTACCCTTTTCTCAGTAAATACACAGACATTTTCTTTTCAGTGTGTGTGTATGTATTCGACAGAAGTTTCCCGGGAAAGTAGACTATAAGTATAGGAAAGTTTCCACTTACAAATCTATCCCTAACTAATACTCAGCTACCAATTAGGATCACCGGCAACACCTATCGATTCCTCTGATCTGTTCCCATAAATTCAGCACAAAATTGGATAAAAGAACCTAAAATCGACTTTACGACCGTTGAGCAACGACCGCAGGATCTCATTTTCAGCTGTCATTTTCAGCTCGTGAAGCAGGCATAAAATCACGCGTGGTTAAAATCGCCAGAATCCTCGGGAGTGCAAGTATGGTGCGTTGCACAACTTTTGCATGCTAGAGGATGATCACTCATTCCATTTTGCGCAACCGGGAGCCGGCTCACAGTGGACCGAGTCGATGGGAGAGGTCGGACAAAATTTGGAAACTTTAAAAGCTCATAACTCCGTTCATACAAAACTTTGAAGTTCTAAAAGTGGTTTCATCGGCGTCCTCGTGAAATTTCCCTCTAGAAGCACGCCTTGAAATTTAAAATGTGACGATATAAACATCAAAATTTGCAGTTTCAGTCAAAAAATTTCATTTTCGACCTCTCTAATCGACTCGATCCACTGTGCGGCTCCTTGGCGCAGCCGCGCTCGGGCACAGTGGCGAATTCATCAATTTGACGTATTTCTGTTGAACGGAACTATGTGCATTATGACGTGAGCCCTTGTATACGTGTATTCTTATGGGTCTCAGGGCTCATGTCTTAATGCACATAGTTCCGTTTGATAGAAATACGTCCAATTCGTTTTCCGTGAGTATCCACCATTTGCGCACACGTCGCGCCACGTCACGTCGAGTGCCGCGTGGGCCTATGAATTAGTCTACGTTAAATCCTCTTAAGTCCTCTTTCACGCTGAGCCCTGAATCCCGTACGATCCTCGCATTCCAGGGCTCATTCGGTAGTCGAAACGTTCGATTTTGACATCGGCGGATTCGTCGTCGTTTTCCTCACGTAAGAACGTAACTACATTTCAATGTTGCCAAATTTCCTTTCGTAAATTGCATTTTAACCAGAAAAGTATCGGGCATTTCTAACTGAAACTTTCACCGATTTTTCTTCCGATTGCATGCAAAAATCAGACAAATTTGGATATAAATTGCACACTTACATTTTTGTAAAATAAATTAATTGTTGGAGTCAATTTGGCAACCTTGGATTGGAGTTACGTTCCTTCGTGCGGAAGACGACGTCGTATGTGCTAAACGCTCGCGAATGACGAACTCGTGATTTGCCGAAGCCGAAAGCGGGCCAAGTTCGCGCGAAAATCGTCGGTCGACCGCAAAAGGGCTTAACTCGATTTAGCACGCGAGCTCTGGAAAGTCACAGGTTTTATGGTCGTTAGAGCTCCTTTCGAAATGTAGTTAGGACGTTTCTCAACGGGGCGACAAAATGACTCGGTGTAACGACACGGCTAATCATTGTGAAACATCGCCGCAAACAACCCGAACCCGCCCGACCGAGAGTCGGAGATTCATCTCTATCTCTAATTGCATGTCGGCTAAAGGGCTTAACTACGTTCACAGAAGAGCCTTTTCGGGCGTATAACTCGTTGCTGTTCGGAGGTCACGTGAAAATTGAGCCCTGGCGATGCGATGTCTTCGTTTACTTGTTCCCACCGAAGTTGTCGCCGTGCGCCAATCTACTCGGCAATTTCCTAAAAAATATAATGCGCACGCGTAAATCAGTTAGGTTTGAATTTAACGACTGCTTAACTGCTTCGTCATTTTCGGCCAAAGGGGCCAGAATACGCGGCTAGAGATTGAACACTTATATGTGCACGTATTCTCATCAAAATTTTACAGAATGCGCAATAAGCGCGTTCATGAAAGTTTCCGAATTCAAATCATAAGCAAGGTACCTACCGCGTAGATTTAAACGCCTCGCATTGAGTTAAGTAGCATACAATGCCAATTTTGGCATACTTTAAAATTAATATATTATCTCGGTGTGCAGAGTCATTCTAGAGAAAAGAGATCACAGGCGGGTGCCGTTCGCTTGTCAGAGATGGAGGGAACGTTGTGTGGAACTTAGTCTCTGGCACCCTCGACTTGTTTTAAAATTATTTTGATTTTTTGCAGGAACTTTCTCACAATACTCATTCTAAGTTTATTCTGTCCAGAATATTTGGCATGCAATGACATGTTTCTGACGAAACGAAATGGTATCCTTACGTTTTAGTTTTCAGCATAGTTTAATTAGTAAAAGTGACCACCACAGAATCAAATCATCGTAAAATATCTACCTAGTTTATACGTAGCTTTTTACCAAACGGGAAGAGAAAGCTTCAATGCCTTGCGCCTTCAATTTTTAGTGTAGGCAACATGGGCTCCCACGTGGTCGAATAGTGGTATCACCGTAATACCACGCTTCTGCAAACATCCTATTACCGGACGGGTAGAAGCGATTTTAGCGCATTGGCAGTTCGCCTACGATTTTCGATGTAGGCAACACGAGCTCTCCAGTGGTTGAGTGGTGGAATCGTAAAATGGCCCGCTTATTACACAGAACAACCACAAAAAATAGCTTTTAGGTCGGGAGGTAATCGGTAACGTAATGTTAAAGAATGCTTGATGGAGCTGAACTTTCACACTTTATCATTACTAAATGAGTCAATCCACGACAAAGTTTTTAAGTCGAAAAAAAACCTATAACCACGATCCACATGCAGAACTTGTTATTTTACGTTCGTATTAGACCCTTTTTATCGCAATTGCTCGACTACATATACATAGGTTGTCCCAAAAGTACTGCACGTATTTTTCTTATTGACGAACGGTAGTAGATATCAAAATGCGGTTTGTGTAGTCTTAAAGACCGGCCAATTACCGATAAAACAAGACAAATTCGAGCTCTCTAAGTCAAAAAATGACCAAGTTACAGCGTTTTGAAAATGACTTGTAGAGGGGACCCCTTCGGAATTTTCAGCTTCTTTTCTGGAAAAAAAACAAAGAATTAAGGATTCAAGTGGTTTTATTAAATCAATTTTGCAGAATCTTACCAAGATTACTAGCATTTACTCTTCTTCACTAGATGACTGAACACTAGTTTCTTCTCAAAATACCCTCCATCACTTGCCACACAGCGCCGCAACCGTTCTTCCCAATTCTTCAAAGATGGTTTTTTCGAATTCTTCTTGCCTAATGTTCTTTAAGAAAGTTTCAACAGCTCTTTTCATCTCGTTGATGGAGTTAAACTTCCTGCCTCTTAAGCCCTTTTTCAACGTAGGGAATAACCAAAAATCGCAGGGTGCAAGGTCCGGGCTGATATCATGTTACCAACTTCATTCGATCGCGACGATTTCTCTGTAGAATTTTTGATCAATCAAATCTTCGTTTTTTCCAGAAAAGAAGCTAAAAATCCTGAAGGGGTCATCTCTACAAGTCATTTTCAAAACACTGTAACTTGGTCGTTTTTTGACTTAAAGAGCTCAAATTTGTCTTGTTTTATTGGTAATTGCTTGGTCTTTAAGACTACACAAACCGCATTTTGATATCTGCTACCGTTTGTCCAAAAAAAAAAATACCAATAAACTCTTTGTTTTTTTCCAGAAAAGAAGCTGAAAATTCCGTAGGGGTCCCCTCTACAAGTCATTTTCAAAACGCTGTAACTTGGTCATTTTTTGACTTAGAGAGCTCGGATTTGTCTTGTTTTACCGGTAATTGGCCGGTCTTTAAGATTACACAAACCGCATTTTGATATCTACTACCGTTCGTCAAAAAGAAAAAAACGTGCAGTACTTTTGGGACAACCTATGTACCTCTCCGGGGAAATTTGAGCTTTCCATGTGTGAAAAATGAGTGAAGCTTTATTTGAAACGGAAATACCATTACTGATGTTAAGTATATTTTACACTATTGGACAGTTTGATTACATTTTGCAATAATGATCCACTATCTCTGGCTCTCCCATAAAATAATTTTATCACACAGGGAAACCAATGGCACACATGCTCTTTCTAAAATGAGCCAGAAATATTGGCTCTTCAATATAAAATGTGGTCCAATTATGTGAATGATGATTTCCTTGGAAGAGCGATCAACTTTAATCGAAAATAAACTGGAACAGTTAGTCCATATACTCAGCAAACGGATCCACTCTGTCAATAGCATGAGATCTTAAATCAAGTTTCCTGCCTAATTTGGCAAACGGAACTTTAAAGTCAATTCTGATGAACTGGTCGCGACGCAACGGCCCGGGTCGACAGTTATGCGGCATTGTGGCATGTCGTCATCGCTCGATGAGGATTGGCCGAAGTGACTAACGTGTCGAATTTGCTTCATATAAATATTGTCAGTGCAATTATAAGCATTAGCATGAAGCATGGAGTATGGAGTATGGAGAGAGGGCGGGGCGGATGGTGTCCTGGAAACGCTCAAACTCAAAATGAGCTCGACCAGTAAACATACTTGATTCCGGGACATAAATCACACACGGGCGACGGGAGCAAAGAACTTAACCGCGGCGCGAAGCACCCAGGCCTGGCTTTGCATTCATTGTCACTTGCCGACCTAGTTCTTTCGCTCTTGATGCAATCGAGAAAAAGTTCAGATTTTTTGCTTGACTTAGGTTCAGATATTGAGTAACCTCTGATAAGGTGACTAAACTGCGGGTTGATTGATGAAATCGATAGACAAAGCTATAGACAAAGAAGACCACAGGGATATGAAGGGATCCTACTAGTGGAAGCAAGTGGTTGCAATGGACAAAAGAGGCAGGTAATAGACTAACTGACGGCGACCCATGAGAGACCCTCCTATTGTTAGCCCATCATTTATCCCCTTACTCCATAAGAACTACCCTTTTCGACCAATAGGATCGCTCCATACTCCCTAAGTCTGCTTTGTCTATGTATTTATCTATCAATTCCAACAATTAGCCCGCTGGAGTGCCTTCCGCGATTAGGAGCTACGATTTCTGGCTCAGTTTAAAAACAGCGTATGTACTATTAGTTTCCCTATAGACATACAAGTGTTTACGCATAAGCCAGATGTTGCAGTTCCGAGTGAAATGCAGTCCAACGGACGTGTGCCCCCAACACATCCAAATGAGCTATTGCATCGGCGGTGTAATGCACAAAGTATACAACGGTGTTTCGCCTACAATGTATAAGATAGGCAAAAGCGGACGCGCGGGAGTTAAAATAGTCGCATCAGCATAGTGAGTGCAGAAGAGGCTGTTGCCTCGCCTTCAATTCACAAAATAGGCAAGACCGGATCCACAGGAGTTGAAATAGTTGCCTCCAAAATGTCACTCATCGTTTGTCGACGAATTACTCGCAATTCTTTGTGAAATCCCGATCATTTTCTAGAGGATGCCACGTACACATATGAGGGGGAGCTCTAATTTTGCATATGGACGTATAGTTTATGAAAGGCAGTTTCACTTACTTTGTTCAGCGAGTTGGACAACAATTGGAAAAAGTGCAAAATCACTCACCTGAAACAAAAAAAAAGGATAATGATATTTTAAACAATAGAGAAGGATCCAACATTTAGGAGACTAAGGTTAAAATGCAGAGTATCCGAAAATAAAAGTTTCCAAAATCCAGGGTTGCCACAGAATTTGGAAAATTAAATTTCAAGACATTTCCCTGATTTTCCTGACACATCTTGGTGAAATTCCCTGACAATTGCACACAATCCTGATTGCGAAAAGACACATCTAGTTTGGAACGTCAAACCCACTCGAGAAAGCAAATAAAGGCGACTGGACGATTTTTCCAGGGCATTTCCAGATTTTCCTGAATTTTTAAAATTCCCTGACATTTCCCGATTTTTTCGGTATTTCCTGAATGTCAATAGTATCATCCCCACTTAAGAAAGCAAATAAAGGTGACTGGACGATATTCCTCGGAAATTTTCGTCATTTTCCCTCGCATTTCTAGATTTTCCCTTAAATTTCCAGATTTTTCCTGCTTTTTCAAAATTGCCTGACATTTCCCGGCTTCCCCAGTATTCCCTGACTGTGACAACCCTGTGAATCGCCGGAATGGTGATGGATAAAACGCAGTTAGGTTACGTTTAAAAAAATGACCACCTACGCCAGGGGCATTTCAGCAGGAGACAATCCACCCAGCTCTCAGCTGTGAACCTCCGTCGTAAATATAAATGAAGAGACTAAAAGCACTGCAAGGCTACACGGAGTGTTTATGTTCTGTCGGAATGTTTGGGGCAACTCTCACGCATCCGAGCACCACCACAAACACACGAGCTTTTAATTCTGTTACCAACACGAGCGGGCTGTAATTTTGAGGACCCGCTGCAGATCGTGTGAACAGGACCGCAGTCTAATTAATTTATTGCGAGCTAAGTGTACGAAAGGATCGCTGGTCTACTTTTCACCTGAAATCCCAAAGTGGAGTAACTCAATTAGGTAAGTACTAAAACAATTATTGTTTTATATACCATGCCCGGGATTAATCGCGGGGTCTTCGGATCGGAGTAATAGCCGGAAACAGCGTTGTCGGATTTCCGAAAGCTCACCGTTCGAGCGAGTGCGGAAATCCGGCGATTTCGCACCGTCTGGCAACGCTGGTGGGAACCTGAGTCACGAGATCCTCTCTCGGATAGAATTGGAAAAGATACATTCCAATTCCCAGCGAAAACTCACCTTGGAGATTTGTCGCTTTACTTTTTCTTTCTGTTCTTTCTACTCGTCTGCTTTAATTTGCTGGATCTGTCGAGGAGCTGCATCCTGCAGTGGCCCTCGATCCCCGGTTCTACGTAGCAGCCGGAGATCTGCACAGTTTGGAATGGTCCGTTCACTCGGTAGATAAAAAATTCGGTGGTTAAAAAAAGAGTAGTGATTACAATTACAGACCGGTGTGAATGGCTCCAGAAAGTAGTGAAACACACTGCACTCGAAGGAGAGTGCACGAGATGAGCGTCGCTAGAAGGGTGGAGGCCAGTGTCGTGGCGTGCTTTGCGATTTATCGATTGATCTGCCTTTTAGACCTATGGAAAAGGATCGAAATACAGGGCGTTTGCAACGAACACCCTAATAATCGATTCTTTACCACAGCTTCAAATAGGGAAATATAGATAATCGATCATTCACTACTGGTGGAGGCCGGAGCCTCCTTGACTGCGAGGAGTGAATCCAAAACGAGTTCACTTAACTCCGAATGATTGGAACTACTCGTTATTTGAAATCGCACTTAATGGACATGTGGACTGCATTTGGACAGAGTCTAGTCTAGCAGAAAGGAACCAACCCTCATTTTCGAAAAAATTGAGTTAAGAATTTTTTTAAGTTTTACTTGCCGTATATTTTCTCCAGCCAAAAACTAAAAAGTCTAAAGACCAAAATTTTTTTTGGGAAAAGAGGAGTTAAATTTTATTTCTTACATTGAGCATGCAGGAATAAAACTTAAAACCTCTTTTCCTCAATTTCAACTTAATGTGGGTTGGTTCCTTTCAGATGAACTCGGTTCACTTTGCTATTCGGAAGAATAACGTACAATAGATTGGAGTTTTAAAAACAAGTTCTATTCCACCGGATTTTTTGTCGTGAGTTGTCGTTTGTGAGCTTTTTATGTGAGCCGAGCCTCAAGCAGTGAATGATTGATTATCGATATTCCCCCGTTTGAGGCTATGGTAACGATTTTTAAGGTGTTCGCTGCGGACACCCTGTTTATCGATCTTTTCCCATAGGTTTAAATGGCAGATCAATCGATGTATCGAAAAACTGCCACGCCACTACGAGGGATACCTATTGCCGATTTCTTTTACCGCATAACTGATGCAGTCATTCTACGCGTTTGGAGCGTTCGCATACCGGAAGTATTTTCTAGTTAAGTACAACTTCCGACAAGATTCGATACATTCAGAAACATGCGCGGTAAAAGTACACGGCGAGGTCTAATGTGCGTGAGAGAATCGGATTAGTAACAATTACAAGTTTGGCAGAACCATTATGCGAAATCCGCAATAAAATTTGCCACATGGAGCTTGTAAAAGCAGAACAGTAAAGTTTGATCCCGACTTCAGTTTGGCGCGCTCCGATTGTGCTGTGAGGCAAAAAGTGCCAAATACTAATCGCTGAATGGTTTCATTCTCGGAGAAAACGAATAAATGCAGCATTTAACGATGTAAAGCAAAAATAAAATCCTCCTCCGCAAGATGTTGTCAGATTAGTTGGATCACAGTGCAATTGAATCCCTTATTCCGTTGATAGAATTTTTCTTACTCACTTTCATAACAATCTGAATTATTCTCAATACTCACATTTTACCCCGCTCCTCTATTTCTGTTCCTCATATCCATCCTACCCCATCCTGTTCTACAAAATATCTTGAAGAAATGATTGGTAAAGCGAGTTGATCTCATTGCAAATCAAATCATGTTCCGTCGATGCATCTGTCCCCTTTAAGATTTTGGATATCACTATCGCTAAAGGCCCGTGCCGCTCCTATCTACTTTAAGCAGCTGAGATGTTCCTATCCACTTTAAAGAGCTGAGATGCTCCTATCCACTTTAAGAAATCAAAAAATTGTTAAAACGAGTTGATCTCATTGCGAATCAAATCATGTTCCGTCGATGCATCTATCCCCTTTAAGATTTCGGATACGACCGTCGCTAAAGGCTCATGCCGCACCTATCTACTTTAAGCAGCTGAGATGTTCCTATCCACTTAAAGCTGAGATGCTCCTATCCACTTTAAGTAATCGGATCCTTTTATTTCCTACCTATCACTGCTCATATGTTACCATCCACTTTAAGGGCTGAAGTGTTTCCGCATTCTTCGAGGAAGCGGATGCCTCTATCCATTAAAGCTGATGAGATGTCTCTATTCTCAAGAGATTGGCAAAGCTGCAGTTCCTGTACTTGAATAAGCTCTTTAAATTTAGCCTGACCAACTCACGTCTTTTACACCTCACAGCTTAGGAGTTTCGATTCCCCTTATACGTCAGATGGGGGGTGCATTACAGATCAGAAAACGAAGAAAAACAAAAGACGAAGAATAAGAGAAGAAGAGGAGCAGGATGAGGAGCAGGATGAGGAATGAAAAGGTAGAGGAGGATGAAGCAGAAGGGAAGAAGAAGGATAATGGAAAGAGGATGGAAGAGAAGAAGGAAAAGGAGAGGTAAAATTAGAAGCAGTAGAAGGAGAGGGGAAGGAAAAAGAAAAGAAAGAGGAAGAAAAAGCGAAGATAAATACATTACTCCTCTTTTCTCTCGATTTTTCTTCTTTATTCAGTGAACCTTATTTTTCTCCCTCTCCCTCTCCCTCTCCATTTCCTCCTTTCTTCTTCTTTTATTATCCTCTCTCTTTATGTTTCTCGTTTTCGTCCTATCCTTTCTCTGCAAACTCTTTCTCCTACCTTCCTTTCTTTTTACGTTCCTTTTTTAAATTTCTCATTGGTCCTTTTCAGACATATGAACGTATTTCAGTCAAAAGGAACCATCTTAATTATTGTAACACGGACCTTCTCATGCATGAATAAACTCTTATGGATATCGTAGTCCAAGCCCAGGTCACCATTGAGGTAGTTCCTGTAGCTCTAAATACGTCCATACATTGGTAGCCCTACGATCCAACGATAACTCAGCCCGTCTAGTTAAAAAGAATGATCGGGACAAGGCAACGCTGCAAAGTCAAAGCGTACTTTCGACACGACAGTGACGTTGACCTAGGCTTGGGCCCTAGCGCGGTCAACTTTTCACACGATTGAACCGCCCGTTTTTAGGTTGAGGGCAGGCAGGGGGCGGAGGGGAGGGAAAAGAAACAAGGAATCTCCGGCAGTCGGGAGTGGCGCGAAAGGGGGGGGGCGGATTGAAGCGCAATGACAAGAGCTTTCACCGTCGATCGGTAGAGTCGCCGAGTTTACATCATTAGCGAAAATTACGATCGACGAATAAAAACCAATAAACGTCGAGTTAACACACAATGAGCGCCGAACATCGAACATGGGCCCGAGCGCCGGGCAACGAGATGCTGATTTCCAAGATAAAATTGGACGTCCGTTTTCGTCACGTTCGCGTATCCACAGTCTCGACGCCAGTATTGCCGCGTTGCGTGGAAAATCTTTCGAGACGCATTGAGAGCTTTTTAACAGTCCGAGGTAAAAGTACCTTTGTAGGGAGATTCATTGGAGGATCCATGGCTGATTAAAGCGCGTCAAGCAGAAAGGAACTAATCCAAAGCAGGTATTGCTAAATTTAATTTTTTACGTGAGAAAGGGTGTGCCTATTTGTGTGCAAATTTCAGTGAATTTTCTGCTTAGTACGAAGCAAATTCCTTGAATATTATATATTTTATTTTAATAATAATATTCCTTATGGACATATTATAGGCCATGCCATAAGGCTGAGCCTATTTTCTTCATTTTCATGATTTACACTTTGCCATTAGCAATAATGTTTACTAAATTGCACAGGTACATTCTGTAAGAAATTGAAGTGTTTTGCCACCTTGAAATGGACCAAGTTTAGCAGAAAGGAACCACGCTACGTCAGCAATTGCTAAACTTAATTGGGTAACATAATATATTACATGAAAACGATTGTGCGAATTTTTGCGCCTTCGGTGAATTTTCTGCATAGTTCGAGGCAAATTCCTTGAAATTTTCAAAGGAATCTGCAAAAACGTTCTCAGGTAAAAAATTAAACTGCACAGTAAAATTTAGCTATAGTTGATGTGGCTTGGTTCCTTTCTGCTTAACGCGGCCCAGTTGGCTCAAGGAAATAAGATCGAGGGATACGCCGAAAGGGTGTCCCAACTGTTCCACGGTGTGCAAATTAACAGCTTTTCACTCGGATTGTCTTTATAGGCCTCGGCAAGGTGGATAAAAGAACCTCTGCTCAGGTATTCTGTTAATCTTATGAGATTTTTCAAGACCAAGATTTAGAAAATATCGCGCAAAAAGCTGGGAAAAACGGACCTTGAAGTTGACAGCTTTACTGAGGCTCGGTTCTATCATCTCCATGTCACGGGTTTACCCTCTGGTTAACATTTTAAGACTCTTAAATCTAAAATGTTCTCCTAGAACAGAACATGTCATCTGAATGGTAAAATGGATCATACTCGCCTTAAAATCCCCCAGAATAGCATTCAAAGGTTGTTTTAAACATGAGTTTAAATTTGATTAGAGGTGAAAGAACCGGACCTTATCGGAATGAGTCTCACCTCTTGTACGTTGCTTCATTTTCTCATATGTATTAATAGTCTTCCAACAAATAATTAAGCACCATTCTGCCTTGAAAATTTGAATCATACTCTTTGCAACCTATGAGAAAACCAAGAGGCTGCGTGACTCAACCCTCAAAGAACACTTTGGGCCTTTAATGTGCTTTCGGAGGTGTCATAGCTTAAATCTCTAAAGCGAGTGAGCTCATTTGGATGTTGTATTACCTGCCCATACCAAAAAAAAAAAAAATTCATAAAAATTAACAAATTAAATTCCTAGAACTGTCTTCGAGGCATCATGTTGTTTAGTTTTCGATAAAAAAGATAAGAATTTCGAGAAAATTAGGCAACTTGAAATGCAGTTAGGCTATTTCTGATTAAAGGCGTCTAAATTTTTTTTCTGCGACAATGCTTTCTCCGCCACTGATCTAAGTAAACGAACGGATAAGCTCATATATGGACACCTGATTCCGTCAAGTTTGACTACTTTACATCTTCTTTGACAAGCGTTTCGTCCTAATAGCATAACACTTCAGGTTTAGATTTCACATTCTGTCTTTTCGTTTTTGCACCTTTTTTAAAAATTTCTTTTATGCACGATTCGCAGTTTCGATACAGAAACGACGGTAGTGATTAAGACCAATGGTCGGAGGCGAGACGCGAAACGCCCATAAAAGGCAAGACGGAAAAAGTGTTGGTGACAGCGCACGGGTAAGGTACGGAGACGAGGCTGGCTCGTTTCCTATGCAGATCGGTGTTTTTATGGGCGAACCAGAAATAATGGTTTCTTTTTGCAAAATGAAGTCCAATATTGCATCTCGAACGTCGTAGATAGTCACTTGAATGCACAGAGAGAAAACTCAACACACAAGTTAGATTGATACGGGAAGTAAAGCACAAAATAATCTAAGCCTTCGGTTGACTCTCTGCAGGTTTCCCAGCCTCCTCATCGTTTTCTGCACTAAATTCACCGCAAACTGTACCGAAATAAAAATAAAATTTGGGTTGGTTTGTGTTTCACATCTTATATTAACCAAAAGTAACGCAAGAACATAAATATTTTTATCCGTGTACATTTTGCAACCCGGAGCCGCACCATTCTTGGCGCATTTTAGAATTAACGCATGCACCATTAGTTTCTCAACGTAGATAAGAGAGGCGCTATATGCGAATAGTATGACACTTTAGGCCATCTCTATATTTTACTCTTTTATTTTTAACCATTCTCCTGATTTCACTTCTCTGAATTTTGCCAATTTTTTGGTTTAAAACGATTCTTTAGGCTCTTGCGCCAGGGTTATGGTTCTTTCCTGGTTACAAATTCAAAATCTGCCGAGATCGTCGACAAAGTCGATGCGATATATCGCACGCCAGTTCGATCACGCCAGAGACCATTATTTACCTTAATTTTGTTTTTTTCCTCCACTAAACGCAGTTTTGGAACGGCAACGACGTTAGTGATTAGGAGCGACGGTGAGGCGCGAGATGCGAAGCGCCTATAAAAGGCGAGAAGGAAAAAGCGACGACGGAGGCAGGAACGGGCGCAGGTAAACCCGCGATAGGATCGCTCAATTGAGATACAGAGACGCGGCTGGCACGGCGGCGCTCGTTCGGCGGCACGTTCGCGGAGTCGCGTCGCGACGCCCGCCGAAAGCAGCCAAGCGCGGAAGCGTCGCGGCGCGCGGCGTGGGTCCGGCCCGGGCGGCGGGCCCGGGCCCGATTGTGCACTGATGATCCGTGAATGAACTGCACGCGCCCCCGGAATATATGAATCGGCGCGGCGTAATTGGCCCCCGCCGATCATGCGCCCGGTCGGGATTGGATGGCCACCCTCTTCGAAAACCCTCGCCGGATACTTCTTCGTGGCGTCCCCGATTTTGGAGCACGGAACGAGGATGCCTAATAGCGAATATAAACCACAAAGAGCAACAAGCATTCACTGGAAAAAAAAAACACATTGGATCTAGAGTCCAGACCCTAAAAAACATCGACAAGAAAAAATACTCCTGATTCAATCGGATTTAAGCTTAAATCAAGAACCAAGCCTCTTAATTTGGGCGGATTTCCTTTTGATTTAAGCTTAACTCTGATTGAATCAAGAGTCCTTTTCCTTGTCAATTTTTTCAAGAGTCTGGACTCTAGAGCCGATGTGTTTTTTTCCCAGTGTTGGTCATACATCAGTTAAGAGTTCCGCATTTTTGGCTAATTTGGGTTAGAGTTATTTTCGTTGGATCATCAATTTTTTATTCAAATACCCGGAACACCGATTAAATCACCGAAAACAATAGTTACACCGAAAAATCTCAGACTGGAGTATTTGCACAAAAAATTTGTATTGCTGCATCTGAGAGTGCTTAATAAATGATGTTCGAATAAAAATTCAGACACCTGCAAATTCTCCATTTTGTGTTTTTGGTTAGCGTTATGTGGTTGGATTATTCTAATTGTTCATTCAATCAACCTAAACATTTGATAAAGTCAACCGAAATAATAAGTCTCTCCGAGAAATGTCGGAATTTAGAGCCAGTTCTATCACCTCTGTTTAGAAGCTCTTGTGAGAGCAGAACTTTCAAAGCTATACTTATAGGTATTTCAGGATGGTTCAAATGACATTTTTGGTTCTGGTAGGACATTGTTTTGGAACTTCGAGTTTTAACCCCCGGTATAAATTTTGTAGGGATCCCGAGTGCTTGTCAAAGATGAATAACTCAAGGATGAGAAGAGGTGACAGAACTGGGCCTAAATCGACCAGAACCTCTTAGGTAGGTCCGAAACATCTGAGGATTAAGGAATACAGACCAATCAAAAGTAGGCACACAATTTATACACGAAGTTTTATGGTTCATCCGATTGTGTACAATCCAATGTGGATGAGTATTTTTCCCACGACGGAAATGCATTTCCCTACATGGCTTTTAAATGCTTCAGTTGCGAGAGCATTGTGTAGAGTGTAGGTGTGGAGAGGTGTGATATGTATGGATCCCTCTTCAATGCTTTCCTGGTATTAAGAATGATAACTGCGGAAGTCTGAGTGTCGTTTAGAAAAGTGACTTCCGCGCTGTTCTTCTGCCTACGATTTAAGAGACAACGCTTAGAGGCGCCTCCCGTCCTATTGCACCAACCAGTTGTAATTGTATGCACGATGTCATGGTCACGCGTACAGTTAAGTGTTATCCATTACACGATTATACTCCACCTATGATCCAATCGACCACACATCAAAATTGCAGCCAATTTTCACTGATTACGGAAGTTTCGATTTCAAATACGTTGATTTTTTGTCTTTTTGGAAGTTAGAAGTTTCAATTGGCTAATTTGGACCGAGTTTATCAGAAAGGAACCAACCCACATTAAGTTGCAACTGAGAGAAAGAGGTTTAAGTTTCATTCCTCCATAGGACTCAATGTAGAAAACAAACTGTGATCCCTATTTTCACAAACTTTTTTTTTATTTTTTCAACTTTGAGTCTTTGGCAAGTCTTTGTCTTGGAGAAAATATACGACAAGTTGAACTCAAAAACACTCTTAACTCAATTTTTTCAAAAATAAGGATTGGTTACTTTATTATAGATTCGGTCCATTTAGTATCAACTGTATCCGTTTAATTGCTCAATTATGGGCTAGTGCTAAAAAATTGTAAACTGTATAGTAGTTTACTATGAAAGCGCAGCTTTCATACAGGGTGTTTGGTAAAGCTAGACAACTACCCAGGATGTGCCGATCAAAGCCGCCATGCGAAGGAAAAACGATAAAGGAACTTTTGAATGTTCTAAAATTTCTCCTGATGAAAATTTAATTTATGATCAGAGGGTGCTAATTGCCTGATGATCTCTGGGAGGATAGGGGGCAATGGCGATTGGGCGTCGCAGAGCGCGAGGCTGCGCTATAAAAGCGGCTTTATGTATGTAAAAAATGTATGTACAAAGATGGTAAAATAGTGCTCGGTCCACACTATTTTGCAGGGAAAACAAGACCAACAAGTTCAAAAATTGTTCATTAGAGTAAAAATTTGAGCTCAATTGGACTTGTGCTACTTCGTTTCATAGTATATTTCCGTGAATGGTATTTTTCCTATTGAGGCTCATACGGCGTTTTTCCTTAGCTCAGCAGTGTAGGTCCGTGGCGACCTTTCAAAATCCGTTCTTTTTCAGCGTTTCCGTCCTTTCGCCGTACACCAGACACCCAGTTCCAGAAATCACCCCGGTCGATCTCCAGCTGAATCCGGGGAGGGTCCACGGTCCGAGACCCCGAGAGCCGAACCAAAAAGCTGATGCATCGGCTCAGCGTGGCGATAGTTTATCGACTAATTAATAGGTTGAGCGGCGTGGCGTGGCGAGGCGAGCAAGACAAGTGCTAAAACGTAGCCACGGGTACCGTGCTTTGCTAAGGAAAAACGCCGTGCGAGCCTTCAGCCGTTGCCAAACTTCTTTTGATAAAATACAAATTTACGAAGGAAATTGTGAACGTTTCCCTCCCAATTTTCCAGTAAACCCCCGCAATTTAATCTATAGTGACTGAAAATTTCAATCGAGAATTTGCAGGTGTCTGAAATTTTATGAATTTCGTGTAAAAGTGAAAACTACGAAGTGAACTGAACACGAGGATACCCATGGTTCATGAATTGATCAATTATTAGAGAAAATATGACAAAATGATCTAATCTGGTTAAATACACGTGTTTAAATGGGAAATGCCGCCAGATGACGTCACTAGGCTGCGCATTTTCTCACTTTTGCATCTATTTTTGTACTATTTCCCATATCAGAAGAGAATTATAAAAAATACTGTGAAATCAGCTCTTTAAGCACTTTCAGATGAAGCAATAAAAAAATTTGCAAGCAAATTCTCCATTGATAATATTCACTGGAAAAAAAACACATTGGATCTAGAGTCCAGACTCTTGAAAACATTGACAAGGAAAAATACTCTTGATTCAATCAGATTTAAGCTTAAATCAAAAGGAAATTCGCTCAAATTAAGAGGCTTGGTTCTTGATTTAAGCAAAAATCCGATTGAATCAAGAGTATTTTTAAGTTTCGATGTTCTTAAGAGTCTGGCCTCTAGATCCAACGTGTTTTTTTTTCAGTGAGTCACCGAATTCCATGACTCCGGAGCGGTGCCGGGTCACCATTTCGATACATTGTCGATAGTTTTCGACACTTTTTTGCAGTATTCATAAATTTCCTCAAATATAAATGTTTTGGGACAGAAATTTGGCAACGTTTGCATGTTCATACGGCGTTTTTCCTAAGCACGGCGATGTTCTGCTCCTGTTCCCGGCGGTGCTGGCAGATGCTGGACCTCGATAGGGCCCGCTGTAAGTCGACACGACCGATCTCCGTGAACATCCAAAATTCCCCCGTTCGGAATACGTTGAGCGGGGTCCGATCCCGTCGAGGGAGACGGGAACCTAATCTTTTCGTGTCCCCTAAATCACGTATTCGCTCTCTCCGACACCGACAAGCCCCTGTCGCGGCCCGCCGGACAGCTTCCTCCTGGAACCTGGAATTCACGTAATGCGGGAAAAGTGGTGGGTGTGGGTGCCTCCGCTTCGAGTCCAGGAAAAGTGAACGTCATTTTCGATTTCGCCTCTTGCGTAATTTGATTGAGTTATTCACTGATGTACATGGTCATCAGAAAAGGAACCGATATTTTGTGTTAATATGGAGAGTACTGCTGTGCTAAGCAAGAACGCCGTAAATCCATCAAGATTTCCCTACGTTTTTTGGAACTTAACGCTTTATAAAATAAAAAACCGTTTTATCCATGCACCTTAAATTTTCAGGTTAAGTCCTTGATAGTATTTGCGGAAAAATTCTGTAAAAACATTGTCCCAAAGTACCCAAGTTTTTCTGCTATGATACATTGTTCCCAAAAAATTTAAAATGGCGTTTACGGCGTTTTCATGTTGCACGGCAGAGTAGAACACAGAGTAACCTAAACGTGCGGTTAATATTTTTTGGTCAGCTTTTCTTTGGGTTCACGTAAAAGAGAGGTGGGGGTTAAGTCCCAACTTAGACATTTTCAGCTACTCATGGAAGTGCCTTAATTAATTGTGTTAGTAACAAGGTTGCAGCTACTGCAGATACCGCGCTCATAAAAATAATTTAAAACAAATTAAAAGTGGAGAAAATTTTCGAAAAGTCCGCAAAAAGCTGCAATAAATGTTAGATCCTGCACAATGTTTATTTTGATTTTTTGAAAAAATATTTCGTTTATTCGATTTACGATTTGACTTACCATACCTTCCTTAGAGAAACTTTAGAGTGAGAATAGTTGAAAATGTTTATGATTCCTTACCTGAAAAAAACAGAGATAAAGAGAAGTTAATTTTCAGAAACAATAAACAAAACAGAGCACTAAACAAATGAAAGATCTCACGTGGCATGACGTTAAATAACCGCTTCCCGTATGGTAATAAGCTATTTTTCAGCATGTACTGTGTTCTGAGTGAGAGCGCCAAATCACGACGATACAACTATTCGAACATGTGGGGGCTCGTACTGCCTACATTAAAAATTGAAGGCAAACTGACAGGACGTTAAGATGACCTCTTCCCGTTTGGAAAAGAGCTCCGTTTAGAGCGTATTCCAAGTGAGCATGTCGGTTATAGGACATTTCGTCAATGATTTTTTGTCCGCGCACCTGTTTTTTCCTGTAATTTACGTTCACGCGTTTTTTCGGCACGGAAGTTTTGGTCCACGTGCCAGTTGAGGCCCAAAGTTAATTGGCCCACATGTAAATACAAACGACAATTGCTCACGACGTTTTTGGATGAAAATATATGATGTCTTGGAAGAATGAGGGTTTGCTTGTTTTTTTGTTTTGTCTGTTAGGTCCAACGGAGAATAATATAAAGTTGAGAGTTTTGATAAAAATGGGGGAGCGTCAATTCCATGAGACAAAATTCACTAAAACTCTCTACACCTCTTTGGTGTAACAGGACTTAATTATCTTTCAAGAAATTCCCACCTTGTTACACCTGAACCGGATAAACCTCTATATTTGCCTCAGCTAAAGGCTCTTAGATTTTTCTTGTGTACGATAAGTATCTTGATTTATTTTGCGAGGAAAGATCTGCACTTTTAAAGGATGCCTGTCATTCTTAATACGTTCAATTTCGTATAATACTGTGCAACACCTCTGTTGTGAAATAGTTGCTTCAGGCGCCGCCGCACGGCGGGCGGGCGGCCAGCACGAAACGCGCATTGGCGCCTACAAACCTAAGTGGATACTTCAAGCAGTGTGCAATGCGCGACGTATCCACTTAGGTTTGTAGGCGCCAGTGAGCCTCTCGCGCTGGCAGCACGCCGCTCCGCTCTGTTAGGCTTTAATATTTAGCGTTTTTTAACTCATGATTTTGAAGTGTTAGCACACTGCATTGATTATTCTCATTTAAATTGATGGTAAAAAAATATGTATCTATTTATCAAAGGAGAATAATAATATGATGTGTCTTTTTTAAATATTGGTTGTTCCGTGTCACATTTAATGATTTCCACAGCACTTTAATTTTTTCTTTTACATTTTGTGCTTTTATTGTGCTGCAGCGAGATGTACGCGCAACGAAACGCTCAAAATTTGACGTATTTGACTCTAAACGATCGATAGGCAAATGGGTTAAAACTAAAGATTGCGTGCTTCTTGGTTTTTTTCCCTCTTTTATTCATTTTTGCTGTTGCTGTCGGCACAACTGCGGCTCATTGAGATTAATGTCGCTTGGAAAAGGTTTTACAAATATTTGTCACGTTTAAAAATATAAATGTTTTCAAAATGAAGTAATAATTTCGTAAAGAAAAAATAAAAAAAGTACCCATACATACATACGGTATATTGCACATTCAATATTTTAAGGATAGAAATAAAACCAAATATTCACTAATGACGATTTAAAAAGATCATTCAAAAGGAGAAAGTAATAACATTTCAATTAGAAAATGAGCAACCATAACAACACCTCCTTCTCTCTCAATTTCTCATTTCCGTATTGTCAATATAATTTTACATACCGACGAAAATATAACGCTTGGACCGAGTCACTGTTGCTTATTTTACGTGTGGGCGTAAACTACTGGACAAAAAAGGTGCGCGGACAAAAAATCGTTAACAAAATGTCCTGAAACCGAGCATGTCATTTCACTATTCAACCACTATTCAACCACGAGGGAGCTCGTGTTGCCTACATTAAAAATTGAAGGAAAATTGACATGACACGAAAGTAACCTCTTTCCGTTTGGTAAAAGCTATTTTTTTTAACGTGTTCCAGGCAAGCGAGCCTTTCAAAACGATACCGCGATTGGACCTTGCGTTAGGCTTCAACGTGCCAGCTACGAGGATGCTCAAGATCCATAGATTTCCTGCCGGATACCTTTCGTAAATCTAACAGCTCCGCAGTTGTAAATTCCTGCAACTGAAATCGACATCGAAGCCCGAATAAAATGCGGAGTATACACCACGGAGAAATTCAATCTGTTATCTTTACGCCTCGTTTAATTTGAAATTCTGCTTTCGCGTTACTGTTGCGTTAAAAGCAAAAATTACAATGCAAGAGGGAAACTGTATCGCTTCGAAATAGGTTATGAGCACGGTTGTCAATACCTCAATAACGAGTAGCGCTCCCTCTACGGTCCACGCTGATCGGTCAATACATCAACGGTCAGCACGGTGGCTGCCCGACTTAGAGTATGAGTATAGTAATTGCGTTCCCGCTCGGCAAGAGTAAGTAGGTACACATTAATAGGTCCAATCAGCAATTAGAAAGGCAGGACCGCCCCCTACGCATGGAGCAATGAAATTTTTGCGCGAGCGGGGAATAGTGTAATTTTCGATCCGGGCTCAAAACGGAGGATACCCGCAAAATAGGGGGTTAAAAATCCGATCTCTGATGATTATTAGTGTAATGATAGACGTCTGCCCGGAACAGGAGGTTTTCAGGAGCAGACCTGCGGAGGTGGGCGCGAGATGCGGTCCACCGCACTCATACTGCCGTGCTAAGGAAGAACGCCGTATGAGCATTCGAGAGTTGCCAAATTTCCTTCACTAAAATGCTCATTTTGGAGGAAATTTAGGAATATTTTTCCCTGGAATTTTCAGAATCTTTGGGTGGAATTGCGAACAAAATTGTCTGAAAAATTAGGAGGAACAGTGGCGTGGCGTGATTTGCGATACATCGATTGATACGCAACTCAAACCTATGAAAAAATATCGATTATCAGGGTGTTCGCAGCGAACACCTTAGAAATCGATTCTTTACCATAGTTTCAAATGGCGAGATATCGATAATCGATCATTCACGCCACGCCACTGGTGAGGAATATACGTAAGTTTACCAGGGAATTTGCGTTTAATCGAAGGATATTTGGCAACGCCTGAAGGTTCATACGGCGTTTTTCCTTAGCACGGCAGCATAGGACGTCGCTCCTCTAGTGTAAGGGCGTATCTTGATCTCCGCCGGAGCTCCAAAAAGCATGGATTTATATGCAAACCAGAGTTCAAGTGGAAATTGAGCTACGTTCTCACGTCAGGGGGGCGCTCATAAGAGAGCAGTCCTGCCGTGCTTAGGAAAAACGCCGTAAGAGCATTCGAATGTTTCCAAATTTCCTTGCATAAAATATTGCTTTTGGAAAAAAGTTATGCATTTTTTACCTTGAAATTTTCAGACACTTTGGATCTAATTACGAATGAAAGTCTTTGAAAAATTGGAGGGAAAATATCTACAAACTATTCTGAAAATTCTAGGTTTGTTAAATAAAGTTTGGCGACGTCAGAAGGCTCATGTGGCGTTCTTCCCTTTAGCACTGTTTCGGTTCAGATTGAGCGCTGCTCCGCGCCCTGTGTCTCGGTTACCAAAATTAATTCTCCGGCACCGTTTTTGGAAACGAAACGCTGCCTCCTTCTGCTCAGGTATTACACGTCGAGCGCAGTAATAATACGAATTATAATTTTCGGTCACGAGGTGCCGCCGTGGATTTGTTTACTACAATCATTTCAAGTAATCTCGCCCGGGGAGGACCGACTTATCAAGGAAAGATGATCTGATGTAAATGGTACCTTTAAATATATTACCATGGTCTTTAGTTTAGAACGGCTGATATATTTAAAAAAATGCATGGCCAACATCTGGCCCTAGAGGTATTGTTCACCTTCGATATTCGGCTTGAAAAGCAACCGTCTTATTAAGACGACAAGATTACAGAGAATTACAACTATCGCGGAAAGGAATTGTTCAGTCAGGAGACCTACCTATCATGGTAAAATATGACTTGATTTATGCTTTAGTATTCTTAAGTTTCCAAGAAATTCATCTCGTATAAAGCAGTTTGCTTGATCAAAGCAATTTTATTCTTTATCAAAAAAAAAAAAAAAATCCCTCCAGGCATGTTCAAGTCATTTTTCTTAAGAGATAGAGTTGCATCATGTTTAACTCTTCAATTTTGCATGATTGAATCACAAACAACTAAGTTGCTAAATGCTGAATAACGACTATTCGTTAGGTAAAAGACATTTTTTATCAATGTTATCTAGTTTTATACGTGCCTGTAACGATAAAGGCTGCACATCTGGGCTTGTGCCCTACAGCAAAAAAAAGATAAAATAAAAAGAAAAGTACAAAAGAAGAAGAAAAAAAGAGGGAATGAAGAAAAGAAGGAAGATAGGAAAGCAGAAAGAGAAGAAAAGAAGAAGAAAGAGATGAAACAAAGAGGAAGAAGAAAAAGCGAAAAAGAAGAAGAGAAAGAAACGAAGAAGAAAAAAGAGAAGAAAAGAAGATGAAGAACAGGAGAAGCAGAGGAAGAGGAGAAGAAAACGTGAAGAAAATATGAGGAAAAGGAAGAAGGATTTACACAAACCCTTTTGTAAAGAGGAATTTTGGCGAGAAGTGGCTAGGATTTCAGCCGCGGTGACACGACATCTCAATAAACAGGTGCGGTAGACATAAAGATGATGATAGGAGGATGAAGCGCAATGGCTTCTGTGCCAAGCGGGATTCCGGTTGAACTGAAACTCACTCAAGGAGAGCTGGAATGAAGCTACCAGTGCCGGTGCCGGTGCCGGTGCCGGTATTGAACTCGTTAAAATCAATGGCATAGGAGGAAGAGCAAGCCCGTCGCGAGTGGCTTAAATCGTTTGAACTTCACAACTTTCTTCGGTGCTCCGGTGGGCGGTGAGCAGATGTGCGCGCATGAGCCAACCCGGCCCGCCGCCGAAGATGTTTTTGCCTTTTTCGAATATTTGAGAGAAATTTTAGTGAAATATCGCCGCCAGTTGTTTCCGACAAATCTCCGCGGACCAATAATTTGTCTCAACGCCTGCGATAAATTTCAAGTGAAAAAGTTCACGTGAATTACGGCACTCGCGATACTTCAAATTTCACCGGCTGAAACAGGATGGGAGCAACCGTCTCAATTAGCGATGGTCTCAATATGGACTTATCCACCGCGATAACGCTTTTACAAATTCTTCGGATTATTCCACTACCTTTTGTAGATTTTCTGCTCTTCCGATGACCTTCTGCTCCTTCAGTCGAAGGAACCCTTGAAAATTGGACCGCATTTGGCGGAGAAAGAATCAAGCCACATCAGGTATAACCAAATTTGATTGGGCATTTTAATTGTTTACGTGGAAACGGCTGTGCGGATCTTTGTGCAAAGTGAAGTTTTTGCACAGAACGAAGCAATTTTAGTAAAGAATTGTAAACTAAACATTTACCTTTAGGTACCTGCAAAATCAGTCCCTTCATGATTGCCCACGAAAAAGAGGGGAAAATGAACCGAATAGTCGAATTCCAGTTACAGAAAATTTCCTTCTCAAAGCGATGCTACAATATTACAAGCAGTGTTGGACGGAATGGCATCCAACGGGGTCAGATAAGCGACGAAGTCAACTAAAGAATGGTCAGTTCTAGCGTTTCTTTTTTCGTATGCAATGACGATAAATTGTCATTTTATCCTACATCATGATTACACCCTAGATGATAGCATTAAATAACCCCTGGTTTTGATGTTGAGACGCGATACGTATCAGTTTAGTCGTTGCTAAGTTGCAATTCCTACAACTGGGGATATAACCGGGGACCTAAGATGCCGTGCTAAGGACAAACGCCGTATGAACATTCGAGAGTTGCCAAGCTTTGACTCAAAAAATCGTTATTTTTTAAGAAAGTTATGAATATTCTCTTTGAAATTTTTAGGAACTTCAGGTGAAATTGTCAACAAAATTACCTGAAAAATTGGAGGAAAAATATTAACAAATTTTCCCCAAAATTCGTGATTTACCGAAGGATATTTGGTAACGTCTGAAGGCCGATACGGCGTTCTTCCTCAGCACAGCAGTGAGCATGTATCTTTTCAAATTTTTCCAGGAGTATCCTCAATACGCGAACCCGCTTTGAGGCGTCTTGCTGTGATAAAGCCTAAGCGACGTCACACGGGTCACAGTGGACCACAAGGTTTATTGATAAAAGACCCGTTCTATTCGGTTAGGATACAAGATATTCCTTGTTTATTGCTACCAATAAAGTAGCAATAAAATTTACATACACATATTACCGCAACATTGATGATATTTCAGACTTCAGCGTCGCCAAATTTTTCATGAAATTCATGCTCAGGAGTGGGTTCTGTTGAGTTTATGCGGGGAAATGGCAATACTAGAGGCGCCGATTAATGAGATTATCAGATTATGTCCGCAAATTGCGATACTCCGGTACTTTCGCATAGATTGGATGGAATACAGATGGTTCAAGTTCGACCGCTAACCAATCAAAAGTTTCTTGTCCATCAAAGTTATCACTCGTGATGACCCGCAGGTCGAAAAGACGTAACGGTAGGTTTCATTTATAACTTAATATAATTTTTTTCCTCCACCATGCCGTGATGCTCTTCACCGTTTTTGTTTCGTTCGTCTCTGTGGTTTTTCTTATTCGTACACTGCAGAGAAAAATAAACAAGATTTTTGGCCGCGGCTGTACCACCTCCAAGTATCCGCGACTTGTGCCGCATCCGCGTTTTGCTCATCCGCGGTTTTTGTTGATTCGCGATTTGCACTCGTCCATAATTTTATCGCATCCGCGGTTTTCGCGAGTACCTACGCGATTTGCACTCATCCGCAGGTTTTACTCATCTGCAGTTTCTGATAATCCGCGTTTTCCACAAATCCACATTTTTACTGTTCTGCGTTTTTCACTTATCCACTCAGGACCATCGAGATAAGCTACGGGGGAAAAGTAGATTTTTAGATCAGCGGCTGTGTGATATCAGATAATCCGCGTAATTCTCTCATCCACTGTTTTCATTCAACCGCGATTTTCACTTATCCGCGATTTTTGTAATCCACGATTTTTTTTTCCAACCACGGTTTTCATCAATCCACGGTTTTCCCTGATCTGCTTTTACCGGTGATCCGCGATTTTCACTCACACGCGGTTTCTTCTTATCCGCGAGTTTCACTAATCCGCGATTTCCGCAGATTTGCATATTTTACTGGTCTGCGGTTTTTACTTATTCTCTAGGTACTACCGGCCCCGATCTCCGCGAATAACCGAGGTTTCACTACATTCAAATTCCAACACATCCACCACGTTTTCGTCTTGGAAGTGTGAGCGATCTAGCAGATTCAGAATAGTGGCGTGGCGTGAATGATCGATTGTCGATATTTCTTCATTTGAAGCAGTGGCGTGGCGTGCTTTGCGATACATCGATTAATCTGCCATTTAAACCTACGGAAGGGATCGATTAAGAAAGTGTTCGCAGCAAACACCTTAAGAATCGATTCTTTACCATAGCTCCAAATGGGGAAATATCAATAATCGATCATTTTCGCCACTGGAAGCTGTAGTAAAGAATCTATCATTAAGGTGTTCGTTGCGAACACTCTGTTTATTATCGATCTTGTTCAATAGATTTAAACTGCAGATCAATCGATTTATCGCAAATTACGCTACGTCACTGGTCCAGGATGCTTCGCGGATAACCAGAACTCCATACCATATTCAAATTCGAACATATTCGCCGTGTCTTCGCCTTGGGAGTGTGTGCGATCCAGCACGTCCGGGCTGCTGCGAAGTGGAGGACCAGGTGAGCGGTGGCAGGAGCCTCGCCTCTACCTTCGGTGATAATCCTGGTCCATCAGATGGACGCATTTTAACCATAAGGACATATATCCATTCTGACATGAGACCTGAGATCCATAAGCGTAAATGCATAACAGGACTCATGTCAAAATGTAAAAAGCGCTTTTTGATTCAAATACGTCGGATGTTAATCGCGCCTCGAGCTGGGCGTCTGCGTCTCCCCGCGGGGCATTCTGCCGTGCTAAGGAAGAACGCCGTATGAACATTCGGAAGTTGCCAAATTTCCCTTGATAAAACCTATATTTTTGACAAAATTCATGCGTATTTTCCCTTGAAGTTTTCAGATATTTCGGATTTAATTGTGTATAAAATTGCCTGAAAATTTGAGAAAATAATATTCACCTTTTTCCCAGGAACTTCGGTTTTTATCGAAGGAAACTTGGCAACGGCTGAAGGCTCATACGGCGTTTTTCCTTAGCACGGCAGCATTGGTGTGGCGCGGATGATCGATATTCGATATTTCCCCGTTTGAAAGTATGGTGAAGAATCGATTATTGAGGCGTTCGCTGCGATATCGATCCTTTTCCATAGGTTTAAATGGCAGAGCGATCGATACATCGCTATGCAGGCCACGCCACTGCCACTGCCGCCGGGCACTATGGCGCTTCACTCGTTGTCCACCTTCCATCGAGCATCGAGCATCGGCCGACGGCGACCAGCGACCGGTCCCCTGATAAGAGGCCCCTTCCGGAAGACGGCAGGGCAGACAGTAGACAGCGAGGCGGCTCCCGCTTTCGGCCTCGGGAGGGTCGTCCCGTTCCTTTCCGATTCCTCGTTTCATCGTCCCTCGCAGGGCTGAGCACCGTAACTCGAGACACCGCCTCCTCCTCCTCCTCCCTGCCCAACACCCTCAGTGTCTCCTCACACTCGACTATCTTGTCGCCTCAAAGCTCGTGCGAGCTTTTGACAGCGCACCAGGGGCACGGTGCACAGCGCTGCCGTGATAGCGAAAAGTTCAGTAAGTATGCACAAATGAAGTTTTGAGAAAAGAGCTGACTATCTTTTCCGCACGAAGTACATTTGTGGTAATTTTTCCGATTATCGTTGTCCAGAGGCGGATTCAGCAATTTGGCAACACCGGATTCCCTCCGTTTAAACCTATGTTTAATATTCGATTCTTGTCAAGGGAACTTGGCCCCACCAAGAATCGATACATTTCCATAAGTTTAAATGGAGAAAAACAAGGTTGCCAATTTGCTGGATCCGCCAATGTCGTCGCCGCACAAAATTATTTTCGCACAAAACATTTTCTGTAGTATGTGGCAACGTCGAGAAAAATATGAGGCGTATTTAAGAAAAATGAGTGAACAAAGATTGGAAAACTTATTTCTTAACTTAATCAGCAGTCCAACAGGGATCATCAGGGTCCAGTTGCTGCGCGATGTTGCCAGATGTTTGAGATCTGATTTGTCCGAAAATAATTCTATCCGGCAAGGATAATTGGAAAAATTACCACATATGTGATTTGTGCGGAAAAGATATTCTGCATGCCCTTGGAAGCATCTGACCGGAAAATTTTATTGAAAGAAGCCCAATCTTCCTCAGCAGCAAGATGGAATGAAGAAGACAAAACACGGTAACGACCGTTGACAGTGTTTCTGTGCACTTGCCTACTTTTCTACTCCTGCGTTTAAGTCTCCAGACATAAGCATTGTCAAAAGAGCGGTAATGCTGAGAGATGATCGCTATGCATGATTCCTCATGAAAATTTTACCGGATCTATAACTGATCTCCAGATTAGTCTATTTAATGAGTACTTTTCGTCTTGGTGATCGTGCTCTGTGCCACAATCATAGACAGAGCCGACGCGTCTCACCAGTGCGCCGCGCCGCGCGGTGGATCGAGTCAATAGGAGAGGTCGGACAAAATTTGGAAACTTTGAAATCGCATAGCTCCATCTATACAAAATTTTGAGGTTTTAACAGTGAGCCCACTGGTTGCCTCGTGGAATCTTCTTCTGGAGACACCCCTTAAAATTTAAAATGTGACGTAATTAACATCAAAATTTGCAGTTTTAGTCAAAAATGTGATATCCGACCTCTCTGATTGACTCGATCCATTGTGCGCCGTTGACTTCAATTCCAAAGGATCGCATTCCTCTGTTTACGACTTGCTAGATCCGCCCTTGGTCCAGGGGTCCATCCCCCTTTTCGATCTCAACCCTCAGTTTGGACGCCGTCTTGTTTCATCATAACTTGTTTTCAGTGTGTATTTTGTGCCTCCCATCCGTGTGTTTAATAATAATTCGACCAGATTTTGCAACAAGGAACCATTATTTCTGGCTCATCGAGAAAAGCACTTATCTGCATAGAGAAACCACTGACATATACGTTGATTCTAAAATGAGCTAGAGATAGCGGTTCCTTATTACCATATAATACCATATAATATTTAGTAAAATTTGCCTCGGGTGACCCCAACCAAGCACATCACGGTTTTTCCGTCCAACAGTCATATTTCCTTTCATTGGCGGATCCAGCAAATTATTGACAATATTGTTTTTCTCCATTCTAACCTATAGAAATGTATCGATTCTTGGAGGGGCTAGATGCTCCGACAAGAATCGATTGTTTAACATAGGTTTAAATGGAGGGGCCAGGTGCTCCGACAAGAATCGATTGTTTAACATAGGTTTAAATGGAGGGGCCAGGTGCTCCGACAAGAATCGATTGTTTAATATAGGTTTAAACGGAGGGGCCAGGTGCTCCGACAAGAATCGATTGTTCAACAAAGGTTTAAATGGAGGGAACCCGGTGTTGCCAAATTGCTGGATCCGCGTCTGTTTCCAATGCGAAATATTGCGTGAACGTTGAATGCGAAAATCCGAACAAGAGGTTTGGCACGAGTGGAAATGGAAGTTGGCGATGCGCNGGGGGGGGGGGGGAGCGGGCCCACCAGGGCGATCGGCGTGGCGCGTGGACGGTGCAGCGTTGGCCTGCAGGGTTGCTCTTCCTCCAGCTGGATCAGTGGCGTGGCGTGCTTTGCGATGTATCGATTGTTATTCCCTTTAAACCTATGGAAAAGGATCGATTATTAGGTTGTACCTTAATAATCGATTCTTTACCATTAGTTCAAATGGCAGAACAATCGATGCATCGCAATTCACGCCACGCCACTGAGCTGGATGCTGGATGGAGCCACCACGGAGCGCATGACATCGTAGGCTGCACTCCCCTGCCCGCCAAAAACCTCATAACTCCGATGAGAAAACCCATGTAGATCCGCGGTTTTTCCTTCAGGAGCGAGGCAAGGGCCTAGTCGTTGGTCCAGTGCCTCGTTGCCCCCCCCCCCCCCCCCCNGATGTGTTGAGCCCGATTTGTGTTTTCAGCATTTCAGCGTTTTGTTTATGCCAGGCCCGCGCGCTTTTGTATAATTTATTAGCCGAGAGCCGGTGTTTCCGTTCCGCGTCTCGCATGGTGTATAGATAACTGCCGTCCCCTGGCCGTCCCGAAGGAAAACGCCGTATGTACATTCCAATGTTGCCGAATATCCTGTGGTAAAATACGTATTTATTTTTCGGAAAAGTTACGGGTGCTTTTCCTGGGAAGGCCCGGCCCGCTGAGGTTTTTTTTTTTTTTTTTTTTTAAATTTTATTCAAAGTGCCGGGAAAATTTTACTTTTTAATGACAATATTTTCGACCCTAGGCCAGTTTTGAATCTTTATTTTATGATAGGGGTATTACTCGGTATATAAAGTTGGATTTTCTCGTGTTTTTTCCTTAAAAATAACTATTTTTTTATGGATTTGCTGTAATCCAACTGAGAGCGTATAGGGGGCTATTTTTTTCTTTTAAACATTTCACCCATTTGTTTTTCTTCGAATGTGCACTTAATACCATACTTTAAAAAGAAAATAACAAACATTGCGCTCGTAGTTCAATTACACGACTGTATCGGAAAATTAGCGATTTGGGGCTATTTCCTGAAAAAATCTCGGGAAGACCCAACCTCGGACAACAAATACTACCCTTATCCTGAGATACAAATTGTAAACTGAGCCAAAGTCTAAAAGAGGGGTTTTGAGAGATTTTTGCCTCCAAACAAATCTCGTTTCAAATTTTTGACCATAGGGCAAAAAAAGCCTTCACGGCCACCTATCCTGTCCCCCTGAAGTTAAATGGTACAATCTTGAATAAAATTCGATGCAAAATTCAAGGATAAATGTTCTTAAATTGTCCAACAAATTGGGATTTTGTTAGAGTACCTATATAGGGAGAGTATGGACAGCTCGAGATATGTAAATCTTAGGGCCAAAAAGGGTAGGTACTAGGTAACCTTTGAAAACGAAAAATGTCACTGTCAATCTCCAGACTCCCATATCAAACGACAATGGACAAGAAAATTCATAAGTAAGTATTCTTCCGCAAAAATGAGTAAGTTGATGCAAAAAACAAGTCAAATACGTGCTTTACCAACGACAATTCCCAACAATTGTGATTATAAATCACTCTGGATAATTTGAATTCATAGATTGCCTACCCTTTTGGGGTCTACGAGCTCCATCACCTAACCTCAAAATTTTTGACATGCCCATACGCTCCCTATGTAGGTACTCTGGATTTCATTGGAATCAGAAATTTGGCAACGGCTTGAATGTTCATACGGTGTTGTTTCTTAGTACGGGAATATAGATAGGTGACGCGGCCGAGGTCATCGAGTGATCAACTTCGAATCTAGCCAGATAGTTCTTCGGCCGCTCCTCGGATCCTTTCCCCTTTGTCCCCAGCTCCGTTCAGCGATTTTTCGTGTTTTCTCCGACGGATGCACAGCCACAGCAACAACCTGCTCGGCTGAAAAACTCCCCGCACCCGCGGCCGTTCCCTCTCGGCCTTCCCTTGATTTTTATGCCCGCATTTAAATATTGCATGACCCGGGTTGGTCCCCGAGCGCTCGTGACTCGGGCTTGTGGAAGGGCGACGCTTATCGAAAGGTTTCGGATCGAATATTCGAGAGGAGAGGCAGCGAAAGTGTCGTCAACAGCGATTGAAGCAGTGACACATCGCACTTGCTGTGGGACAAAACCAGAGACAAGAAACCCTCCACGGAGAAAAAAACTTCGTGCATGGGACCCGAAGTTGAGGTCATATGGATCTCTAAAGTTTTCTGATCACGCATCCGAAAACTTGAGGTCGAGCTGCCGAAGTTCGGTTCAGACATCGGGGCACTTCGGTATGCACCGGAGTACTTCAGATGTGTGATCCGAACCCTTCGGTATATATCGAAGTGCTTCGATCTCTGATCCGAACTTCGGCAACTGGACCTTAAGTTTTTTGATACGTGATCCGAAAACTTCAGAGATCTATATGACCTCAAATTTGGGTTCCACGCACGATGTTTTTTTCTCCGTGGCACTTGCTGTGGGACACAGAGACAAGAGACCCTCCATTGCTTTCGTGGCAATGCTACCGTGATAGCGAAGAGAGCAGTAAGTGCAAAAATGAAGTTTTGAGAAAAACGGGCTCAGAAGCTTCTGACTGGAAAATTGTATTGAGGGAAGTCTCCG
Organism: Bemisia tabaci; assembly: GCF_001854935.1. Taxonomy (NCBI): domain Eukaryota; kingdom Metazoa; phylum Arthropoda; class Insecta; order Hemiptera; family Aleyrodidae; genus Bemisia; species Bemisia tabaci. Next base: position 1,850,471 of record NW_017547132.1, read on the forward strand.
TTCTGAGTCAAATTGCCACTAATTGGCCTTGTGTGCTTAGAGCTTAGTGTGCCAAGTGCTTATCTTGTCAATTATTTTCGAAAATGTTGATTTTTCCCGATTCTGAATGAATTGACGCTTCCACTGATTTCGACCATCGTCTCGCAAAATATCGGATGACCGGCTAATCTTCTCGTTGATCTAAAAAACCGTAGGTTATGGTTCAGTTTTCGCTCTGTCACTCTCACACAGTTCCTTATCCGCACTCGAAGGTAACGCGAGTTGGTGTCGGACTACAGATCGGCGATTCCTTCCCGGAAGCACACCTCGCAGCCGTCCATCATCTCTCCACGCCAGACGTCAGAACCGGGGGGTTCGGAGTTGTCAGCTGTTGTCACTCCTCTCGACGTCCCCCGTCGGTTATGGATACCGACGACGACACTTACGCGGCTCTGCCACGAAACCACGGCGTGGTCACAGGTCGCACCACGCCGGTGTGTCCTATCCTGTACTGCCGTGCTAAGGAAGAACGCCGTATGAACATTCGAGCGTTGCCAAATTTCCCGTGATAAAGCATGTATTTTCGACGACAATTATGCGCATTTTTCTTTGAAATTTTCAGATATTTTAGATAACATTGCGTACAAAATTTTCAGAAAATTTGGAAGAAAAAAATTCAAAATTGTACCGGTAAATTCGGATTTGAGTGAAGGAAATCTGGCAGCGTCTAAAGGCTCGTACGTCGTTTTTCCTGAGCACGGCGGTGTAGAGGTCGCACTAAATGGGCTTCGAGTATTAAGAAATCGGTTCTTTGTATAGGTACGGCCGCCGTGCCTTGCCGTTGCCGCGCCGCGTTGTCGGACTTGGAGAAATGCCGGAAACGTCCCGACGTCGGGCCGACGCGACGTGACGCGGTGACGTCCGACAACGCGGCGTCCCGATCAAGCAATCCATCTATCAAGCAATGCCCTTTTTCTTGCCGCGCGGATGTTGTTTACGCCTTTTCAGACGAGTCTCTTTCCCAAGTTGAGTTAAGTTTGCACTTGCGCGCAGTGGCGTGGCGTGAATTACGATATATCGATTGTTATGCCATTTAAACCTACGGAAAAGAATCGATAGATAGGGTGTTCGCAGCGAACACCTTNACTGCTTGCGCGCCTGCGCCTCGCTCTCGGCTCGAGCTCTCCTCCTTTTGTTGTTTACCTTGCGTTAGCTCACATGATCCCCCGATAGCGTCCAGGCCGAGCGCTGTAATGTTCGTTACGGTGCGGATCATGAAACCCCCGGCTTGCCAGACCCAAATGAAAGGCGCTCCCATCGATGTAGGATATGAACGATCAGCCATGACTATATATAATTGGATAACAGTGGAAAACAAGGATGAAAAACGGGAAACAAGGCTATAAATACACAATTAATGAAACTCGAGACGTTTCGACTCAAAACTGAGTCATTTTCAGTCGGAAACAATAACAATTTAAAAGAAAAAAGATAAAAATTTTAAATTTTTATTGTTTCCGACTGAAAATGACTCACTTTTGAGTCGAAACGTCTCGAGTTTCATTAATTGTGTATTTTTAGCCTTGATTCTCGTTTTTCATCCTTGTTTTTCCACTGACATCATTGTCTTGGGCTGCTCTTAAAAATGTGTATCTATATATTTGGATGGATCCAATCCCGGGCCAAATCTTGTTGGTCAGCATAACCATCAAACGAGAAAATAGTACTAGAAACGTGGCCCGAGCTGTATGTAACAAGGTTGTAAAAGCTCTCCCCCTTAACTTTGTATTGGTACTCGTTAAAGCCCAAATTTTTGACTCTAATGGGTCAGTTGCGCTGGTCACAGAATCGTGTTTTGATGATTGATTCTTGTAAATTAGATATAAATAATAAGGTTTGTCCAAACTCAAACTTTATTCAACGTTCAATATTAACCGAGATATCGCCCTTTGAAAAGTTGGGGTTTTGACGTCATCCACCGCTGTAGTGATACCCTTGGTTTCTTCCACGTTGCTTTCATTAGTCGGTGTGGCGCACATTTACACCGTTTATTCAACGTGAAAATCGGAGTAAAGCAAGGTGGAAGAAACCAAGGGTGTCGCTGTCCCTGCCGCGCGCCGCGATGGATGACGTTCAAAAACCCAACTTTTCAAAGGGCGATATCTCGGTTAATATTGAACGTTGAATAAAGTTGGGGTTTGGACGGGTCTTATTATTTATATCTAATTTACAAGAATCAATCATAAAAACACGATACTGTGACCAGTGCAACTGACCCATTAGAGTCAAAAATTTTGAGCTGTAACGAGTACCAATACAAAATTGAGGGGGAAAGCTCAATAAATGTACTGGAATCGCAATCCCTGACACATACAAGAACTCCATTCAAGCTTATAACCAGAGATAATGTTTTAGAGACCCCTTCTTCCTAGTGTTTGAGACTAATTTGTAGGTCTTATGGAGCTCTTTCCTACTCCGTTCTCTGGTAAAAATTTTCTGAAATAACGAAAAACGACGTTTTCGGGGGGAAATTTTCAGGTGGTGGGTGCGTGGGTGTGAAATGGTTCAGTCTCCCTGAACCACCTTCCTCGTTACGCCACTGCGATTAACTCGCTAGCAAATCCTCCTCTGTGCAAAACACCAACGAAGGATTAATTAAACGTCATCAAGTGTATCTACAATGACAGTTCTGAAAAACCATACGTATATATACTGAAGCACCATAATGGACTAGTTGTTGGAAACTGCCTTCGCGAACAGATCCACTGTATTTGATAACGTCTATTAAGCGTGCGGAGTACGCTTCTGGAATACACGTCTGACGTAAGAGCGTAGCTCGATTTCCACATGAGCCCCAGAGAGCATGGATTCGAATGTCAAACAGGGTTCGCGTAGAAATCGAGATACGTCCTTACGTCAGAGGTGCGACGCTGTAACTGACCCGAGCAGATCAAATTTCAAAATGCCCCTGACGAGTGGTATTCCCTTGCCAGTAAAGTCTGCCCAAAAATAATGGAAGTGTGTTCAGCAATTATTGCTCCAATACATCTTACGCAACGTGTTGGGCCTACTATTGCGAACAAGCCACCCGTAAAGGGATCCCGTCGCGGCACTCCCATTCTGCCTTGCTCAGGAAGAACGCCGTATGAGCAATCGAGTGTTGCCGAATTTCCTCTCGAAAGTCATTTATTTTGGAAGAAAATGGAGATGTTGCATGTATGAGGGATTCGCGATTTGACTGTTGATTCTTATGTAAAAGTTCGCGAGAAACACGATGGTGTCACCGGTTTTCTCTGAAATCAACTCCCAAGCTCAAAAAAGCCCTCAAGTTGAGGCCAAAATGGAGGGGGTATCCCACGCTATCCTGAGAGTCCACGTCTACATCAAAACAAACTCTCCATGCAAAGATAGGGAGCAAATACATTGACAGGGCTGCCACTTCATTTGGGGACTCTAAAATTGAAAACACGACAACCCTGCTAATGTATTTGCTCCCTATCTTTGCATGGAGAGTTTGTTTTGATGTAGAGGTGGACTCTCAGGATAGCGTGGGATA
>NW_017547132.1:1854177-1864261 GCF_001854935.1 Bemisia tabaci
CGTACAACGTCGAGATGTGTTGAGCCCGATTTGTGTTTTCAGCATTTCAGCGTTTTGTTTATGCCAGGCCCGCGCGCTTTTGTATAATTTATTAGCCGAGAGCCGGTGTTTCCGTTCCGCGTCCCGCATGGTGTATAGATAACTGCCGTCCTGAGAGAAAACGCCGTATGTACATTCCAATGTTGCCGAATATCCTATGGTAAGATACGTATTTATTTTTCGGAAAAGTTATGCATACTTTTCCTGGGAAAGCCGGGCCCGCTGAGGATTTTTTTTTAGATTTAATTCAAAGTGCCTGGAAAATTTTACTTTTTAATGACCATATTTTCGACCCTAGGTCAGTTTTGAATCTACATTTTATGTTACGGGTATTATTTGGTATATAAAATTGGATTTACTCGTGTTTTTTCCTAAAAAATAACTAATTTCTTTTATGGATTTGCTGTAATCCAACTGAGAGCGTACAGGTGGCTATTTTCTTTTGAAAATTTCACCCATTTGTTTTTCTTCAACTATGCACTTAATACCATATTCAAAAGAAAAAATAACAAACATTGCGCTCGTAGTTCAATTACACCACTAAATCCGAAAATTTGCGATTTGTGGCTACTTACGGGAAGAAATTCGTGAAGACCCAACTTCGGACAACAAATACACTGCCCGTATCCCGAGATACAACTTGTAAACTGAGCCAAAGTCTAAAGGAGGGGTTTTTTAGAGGTTTTTGCCTCCAAACAAATCTCGTTTAAAATTTTTGACCATAAGGACAAAAAAAGCCTTCATGGGCACTTATCCTATCCCTCACGAAAAGTGTTCGAAACTCATAGGCGCCATCGCGCCAAATGCGCCTAAGAAATCAGTCATGGCGCCTAAAAAATGAAGGCTCTGCGCCAACGTGGCCCCTAAAAATTGCCTTCTCCCCCCCCCCCAAAAAAAAAAATTCTAATTTTTCTGTTTGGTGATTTTTCAAAATTTCCCCCAGTTACAGTCACCAGTTCTGTAACTAAAAAATCTTGCGTCTAACTTTTCACTAAATGCGCCGTGATATATAAGCAAAAAGTGAATCTGGCCCCTAAAAAACCTTCAATGGCCCCTAAAAATTGAGCTTGATGCGCGACATAGCTCCTGAAACTCAAAGGTGAGTTCCGAACACTGCTCACGAAGTTAAATGATACAATCTTGAATAAAATTCGGTGCAAAATTCAAGGATAAATGTTTTTAAATTGTCCGAAAAATTGGGATTTCATCGGAATCAGAGATTTGGCAACGACCTGAATGTTCATACGGTGTTGTTTCTTAGTACGGGAATATAGATAGGTGACGCGGCCGAGGTCATCGAGTGATCAACTTCGAATCTAGCCAGATAGCCCTTCGGCCGCTCCTCCGATCCTTTCCCCTTTGTCCCCAGCTCCGTTCAGCGATTTTTCGTGTTTTCTCCGACGGATGCAACAACCTGCTCGGCTGAAAAACTCCCCGCACCCGCGGCCGTTCCCTCTCGGCCTTACCTTGATTTTTATGCCCACATTTAAATATTGCATGACCCGGGTTGGTCCCCGAGCGCTCGTGACTCGAACTTGTGGAAGGGCGACGCTTATCGAAAGGTTTTGGATCAATTCGAGAGGAGAGACAGCGAAAGTGTCGTCAACAGCGATTGAAGCAGTGACACATCGCGCTTGCTGTGGGACAAAACCAGAGACAAGAGTACCTTTTTACCCAGAATTACGACATCTCACTTTTGGTTGGGCTGAAAGTGGCCTAAAAAAAAATCCAATTCTGATTGGTTCTCGCTCATGGAGTCACAAATGAGTGCCGGATTTACCTACTTGCCGCCCATGGGCCGCCTGTATTTTGCCGCCTCCTTCTCATTCGTATTGAAACATCAATAAAAACCATCAAGTGAACGTGCCACCGAAGGAGGGGTGTATAAGACGCGTTTACTCGTGTTGAACACATGTTTTGGGAATGCCCTGTCAACACTACGAGCAAAAGTTAAGTTTCATAAACCTATCTCTGTGTGGATGAGGCCTTTTATTCATAAGAAATGAACAAAAAAATTGTGAAAGAGCAAACATGAATGTGGTTTAATGATTTTAACTTCCGCCGCGCCGCGCTGAACGCATTGTGTTTGGCGCAATGCGTGAAGTATTCGTGCAGTCTTGTAGGCGCTAACATGTGTTACATGCCGATCGCCGCACCGAGGGCTTCTCCTTTTCATCTCAAGTCCTCGTCTTTGCGCCGCGCGGTTCCAGGCCAAATTGCGTGTTTGGTTTCTCTCTTAACTCGACTACTTGAAGATGCTGTCTCTTGTATCACTGAAAGACGACCAAATTAAAAATTACTATACTCTCAGGCAATGAGAGATTTTGTCGCCTTTTCTCGTTTGTAATTTTTTTTTTCTAAATCGGATATTTTTTCATACCTACATTTAAAAAATATTGCAAAATTTGCCGCCCTCTAGATTTGCCGCCATGGGCCGCGGCCCATGTGGCCACCCCCTTAATCCGGCCCTGAATCGTCGATTCTACCGATTTCAACCATCATCTCGCGAAACAAAAACGGATGACTAGAAAATCTTCGCGTTGATCTTAAAAAAAAAACATGGGTTATGCTTCAGCTTCGCTCTGTCACTCTCGCACAGTTCCTCATCCGCACTGGAAGGTAACGCGAGTTGGTGTCGGACTACAAATCGGCGATTCCTTCCCGGAAGCACACCTCGCGGCCGCACATCATCTCTCCACGCCAGACGTCAGAACCGGGGGGTTCGGAGTTGTCAGCTGTTGTCACTCCTCTCGACGTCCCCTGTCGGTTATGGATACCGACGTCGGCACTTACGCGGTTCTGCCACGAAACCACGGCGTGGTCACAGGTCGCACCACGCCGGTGTGTCGTATCCTGTACTGCCGTGCTAAGGAAAAACACCGTATGAACATTCGAGCGTTGCCAAATTCCCTGTGATAAAACATGTATAGTTGACGACAATCATGCACATTTTTCTTTGAAACTTTCAGATATTTTAGATTATATTGCGTACCAAATTATCAGAAAATTTGGGGGGAAAATATTCAAAATTTTGTCAGTAAATTTGGATTTTAAAGAAGGAAATCTGGCAGCGTCGAAAGGCTCATACGGCGTTTTTACCTCAGCACGGCGGTGTAGAGGTCGCACTAAATGGGCTTCGAGTATTAAGAAATCGGTTCTTTGTATAGGTACGGCCGCCGTGCCTTGCCGTTGCCGCGCCGCGTTGTCGGACTTGGAGAGATGCTGGAAACGTCCCGACGTCGCGTCGGGACGTGGCGACGTCCGACAACGCGGCGTCCCGATCAAGCAATCCATCTATCAAGCAATGCCCTTTTTCTTACCGCGCGGATGTTGTTTACGCCTTTTCAGACGAGTCTCTTTCCCAAGTTGAGTTAAGTTTGCACTTGCGCGCCTGCGCCTGGCTCACCGCTCGAACTCTCCTCCTTTTGTTGTTTACCTTGCGTTAGCTCACATGATCCCCCGATAGCGTCCAGGCCGAGCGCTGTAATGTTCGTTACGGTGCGGATCATGAAACCTCCGGCTTGCCAGACCCAAATGAAAGGCGCTCCCATCGATGCACAATACTAACGATCGGCAAAGTCTATACATTTCGAGAGTCCCTATTTTAGAGTAGCTGTCCCTCTCTTAGAGGGCAATTCTACGAAAACTGTCCAATTCCAGTCATGATCGTTTTTTTTTGTAAAATTTGTGATAAAGAGTCTCACATTTCAACAAATATGATGGAAAATGAGTGTTTTTAACGAATTATAACCATTACAATTGTGTAAATTGATGGATTACGCTTTATTTTTAGCTTATACTGCTTAAAATGGCACGACCGTCCCTGTCATGCTTGGTAGGTTCCAATGTTTACAACCTCATAACTTTTGTTTGGTCTGATACATTTTTCTGATTTTCGCACTAATTTCATCAAAAATGCTTGCAGTTGAGTAAACAATGTGTTTGATTACGAAAAACATAAGTCATCCACCAAAAATATTTCGAAAATATGCTGTCATTAAGTTTCACGTCACGACCGTCCAAGGTATTTTTGCCTGTCAAAACGGCCGCTAGGAGCTATTAAATTGCTGCGAAAATGATTTGAGGGTGTACAAGTGAAATGAAGTGAAGTGTTCCTATGGTGCAAGCTTGCACAGTAATCGCCCAAAGTCATTTTGAAGATTCTACAACGATTTGAAAGGAAATTATACTACTGAACCTTTTTTTGCGTCACGACCGTCACGTCCTTTATTTTATGAAGCGTGTGATATTCTGAAAAATCTTTGTGCCCACTTTATAGCCCTTAATACCAATTGCAAGTTCACCAATTTTCGAGAATGTACCTCATTGCTGTTGAGTACACCCGCCGTTTTTGTTTAAAATTTGTCACGACCGTCACAGTCACGACCGTCGCACCGCATCGGATATTTAGTGAAAATTTCTCATAAAAAAAAATGCCTGATAAAAAAAGGTACTCGTACAGAATTTTTAAGCCTGATACTGTGCTGAACTAAGAAAAAAAACTCTCGATCCAAAGTAACATAGTTGAATTTTTAGTTTTTGAGAGGTCAAATTGGACAGTTTTCGTAGAATTGCCCTGGAGTGAAAACGGGGTGTTTTTCGTGTATTTTTTGCCCGTGTGCTAAATTTATGTAAACTGAATATAGGGAGAAAAAAACTTCGTGCGTGGGACCCAAAGTTTAGGTCATATGGATCTCTGAAATTTTTGGATAGACCATCCGAACACTTAAGGTCCAGCTGTCGAAGTTCGGGTCAGACATCTGAAGTACTTCGATGTATACCGAAGGTTTCGGGTCACACATTCGGAAAAACTTCGGTTCTCACATCTGGAGTACTTCAGATGTAAGAACTGAAGTTTCAGATGTGTGATCCGAACCTCGACAGCTAGACCGAAAGTGTTCAGATGCTCAGTCCGAAAACTTCAGAGATCCATATGACCTAAACTTCGGGTCCCACGCACGAGGTTTTTTTCTCCGTATACACAGATACAGGGCCGGATTAAGGGGGTGGCAACGTGGGCCGCGGCCCATGACGGCAAATTCAGGGGGCGGCAAATGTTGTAATTTTTTCAAATGCAGGTATCAAGAAAAAAATCTGATTCAGAAAAAAAATTACAGTTGAGAAAAGGCGAAAACATCTCTCATTTCCCGAGAGTTAAACTATAGTAATTTCTATTTTTTTCATCTTTTGGTGATACAAGAGACAGCGCCTTTCATTAGTCTAGTTGAGAGAGAAACCAAACACGCAATTCGGACTTTAGCGGCGCGGCGCAGAGAGCAATGATGACGAGAACTTGAGATGGAAAGAAGAAGCCCTATCGGCGCACCGGTAAGCATGAAACACATATTAGCGCCTAAAAGACTCCGTGAATACTTCACGCATTGCGTCAAACGTAGTTCAGTCAGTAACGGTAGGCGTGAAACTCATAGTGCCTACAAGACTGCATGGATAATTCACGCATTGCGTCAAAAACAGTGCGGTCACTCGGTCAGCAGCGGTCAGCGTGAAACGCATAGCGCCTACAAGACTGTAGGGATACTTCACGCATTGCGCCAAACACAGTGCGGTTGGCGCAGTGGCGGAAATTAAAATCATTAGACCACATTCATGTTTATTCTTATTCATAATTTTTTCGTTCTTTTCTTATAAATGAAAAGCATCGTCCACACAGAGATAGATCTACGGAACTTAATTTTCGCGCAAAGTTCCGTGGACTTTTACTATTGTTGACAGGGCTTTCACAAAAAATGTGCCCAACACGATTAACGTGTCTTATGTGCCCCTCCTCCTCCGGCACGTTCACTTGATGTTTTTATTTATGTTTCAATGCGAATGAGAAGGGGCGGCAAAATACAGGCGGCCCATGGGCGGCAAGAAGGTAAATCCGACCCTGCATAGATAGGGGGAAAAGATTTCGAACTCAAAAAAGCTCTCAAAAATCTGAAATCAATTCGGATATTGATTTCAGAGAAACACGGTGGGACCATCGTGTTTCTCGCGAAATACCGAATGAAATGTACTCAAATCGCAAATCCCTGACACATGCAAGAACTCCATTCTAGCTTATAACCAGAGATAATATTTTAGAGACTTCTTTTTCCTACAGTGTTTGAGACAAAAGAAGTCTCATGGAGCTCCTTCCTACTTCGTTCATAGGTAAAAATTCACTGAAGTAACGAAAAATGACGTTTTCGGGGGGAAACTTTCAGGTGGTGGGTGTGAAATGGCTCAGTCTCCCTGAACCACCTTCCTCGTTATGCCACTGCGTTTAGCCCCTGGCAAATCCTCCTCTGTGCAGAACACCAACGAAGGATTAATTAAACGTCATCGAGTGTATCTACAATGACAGTTCTGAAAACTATACGTATATATACTGAAGCACTATAATGGACTAGTTGTTGGAAACTGCCTTCGCGGACAGATCCACTGTATTTGATAACGTCTATTAAGCGTGCGGAGTACGCTTCTGGAATACACGTCTGACGTAAGATCGTAGCTCGATTTCCACATGAGCCCCAGAAAGCATTGATTCGAATGTGAAACAAGGTTCGCGTAGAGATCGAGATACGTCCTTACGTCAGAGGTGCGACGCTGTAACTGACCCGAGCAGATCAAATTTCAAAATGCCCCTGACGAGTGGTATTCCCTTGCCAGTAAAGTCTGCCCAAAAATAATGGAAGTGTGCTCAGCAATTATTGCTCCAATACATGTTACGCAACGTGTTGGGCCTACTATTGCGAACAAGCCACCCGTAAAGGGATCCCGTCGCGGCACTCCCATTCTGCCTTGCTCAGGAAGAACGCCGTATGAGCAGTCGAGTGTTGCCGAATTTCCTCTCGAAAGTCATTTTTTTTTTGGAAGAAAATGGAGATGTTGCATGTGTGAGGAATTTGTGATTTGACCATTGATTCTCATGTAAAAGTTCGCGAGAAACACGATGGTGCTACTGGTCTTCTCTGAAATCCACTCCCAAGCTCAAAAAAGCCCTCAAGTTGAGGCCAAAATGGAGGGGATATCCCACGCCATCCTGAGAGTCAACCTCTACATCAAGACAAACTCTCCACGCAAAGATAGGGAGCAAATACATTGACAGGGGTGCCACCTTATTTGGGGACTCTAAAACTGAAAACACGACAACCCGGCTAATGTATTTGCTCCTTATATCTTTGCATGGAGAGTTTGTCTTGATGTAGAGGTGGAATCTCAAGATAGCGTGGGATATCCCCCCATTTTGGCCTCAACTTGAGAGCTTTTTTGAGTTTGGGAGTTGAGTTCAGAGAAAACCAGCGGCACCATCGTGTTACTCGCGAACTTTTACAGAAGAATCGATAGTCAAATCGCATATTCCTCACATATCGACGGTGAAACTACCAAACCACGTATCTCGGTTTGCGACGTCGCAGACTTCCTGTCATACTTTATTTTTTAAATGAAAAACTACTTAACATCCAGTCTTGAAAATTTCTGTGATTTTTCCTCTTTGTGCGGAGAAAATTCCGTGAAAATTTCAAGAAATGATATTGATTTGGTCTACTTCAAAAAAATAAAATGTGAGCGTAGATTTTTAAACACCGCAAACGAGATACGTGGTTTGATAGTTTCACCGTCGATATGCGACATCTCCATTCTGTTTGGTAGAAATACGTCCAATTTGGCGACGTCCGGGGGTTCTTACGGTGTTTTTCCTTCGCGCGGCAGCATTCTCGTCGCGAGCCGCGCTTACGGCCGCGACACGTGCGGTCAGCAATAAGTTACCAACGAAAACTGCAAAATTCAGCAGCGTGTGGAGTCGGTTACCATTTAAAACAATAATGTAATAGCTCCCTCACGCCCGCAACACTGATTTAATGGCGGCTGGGTCGCGGTGCCGGCGCGCCACTTAGCGGTGAAAGGGAACTTGGACTTGGGGCAGAAGACGGCAAAAAAGTCTATTGGATTCGCGTGGGTTTTGAATTGTGGCCTAGCCGTTTGCCCATTTCGTCGGCCCGCGGACGAAAGGCTGTATCTCAATTTCCACGGGAGCCCTGTTTCATATATGGATCCATGCTTTCTGGGGCTCATGCGCGAATTGCGTTACGTCAGAGTGACGGCGATTTGTCCGTCCGCGACTTGGGCCCATTGATGTGGGTTTTTGCTCATTGATTGGTCGAGCCTTCCTTTTAGCGCGCTCTCTCGAGCGTTTAAGCCCCGATGAAACTGGGCTCGTCGTAGTAATATCACTGTCAATTAGTGAGCAGAGCTCATCATCATCGCAGCCGCATAAATACAGGTAACGCGTCTTTAATGGCGGAACGTATTCTATGGATTGAAATTATACATTTTCCTCGTGTGTAATTTTTTCTTTCAGGAGGGCCTCTCCTTGCAGCTACTGCCCCTAAAGTCCTGAAAATCCACTTATATTCTGCCGTGCTAAGGAAGAACGCCGTATGAACCTCCAGGCGTTGCCAAATTGCCTCTGATAAAATAGAATTTATTGGAAAAAATGTAAATATTTTTCTCCCAATTTTTCAGCCTATACTTTCCTCGCAAAAAGGCCAAAATGGAGGGGATATCCCACGCTATCCTGAGAGTCCACGTCTACATCAAGACAAACTCTCCATGCAAAGATAGGGAACAAATACATTAGCAGGGCTGCCGTGTTTTCAGATTTAGAGTCCCCAAATAAAGTGGCAGCCTTGTCAATGTATTTGCTCCCTATCTTTGCATAAAGTTTGTCTTGATGTAGACGTGGACTCTCTGGATAACGTGGGATATCCCCTCCATTTTGGCCTCAACTTGAGAGCTTTTTTTGAGCTTGGGAGTTGATTTCAGAGAAAACCAGTGGCATCATCGTGTTTCTCGCGGACTTTTACATAATAGTCATAAGTCAAATCGCCAATTCTTCACATATGCAACATCTCCGTTGGTAGAAATTAGAGTTATTATAGGGAGAGTACGGACCAGAGACAAAACACTCTCCACTTGTATCTCGGCTATGGCGGATGCTTTTACTTTCGGGACTAGAGCATTAAACTGTTGACTTACCTACATGGTTTATGCTCAACAACGTGTTGACAGTTTCATTTTGCAAACAAGCCGAAGTTTGGGAAACTTGTTTGGCTCATAACGTCACCCGAAGCTCATCGTCCATCATGTAGGTAGGTCAACAGCCAACAGCCATTCCTCGCGTATGCAACATCTCCATTTTCCAAAAAATTTTCGATTAGTCTAGGAAAATTTGACAACATCAGAGAGCTCATACGCGATGTTCCTTAGCACAGGCGATTAGACGTCATGGGTGCACCGAGCCCATACTCGGGCTCAGCCGCGGAGGTGTGCGCGGACTCAGGTGCGCGCGCCAATCGGCCAATGCCACGCTCGAGCGAGCCCTCCTCGCCGGCCCGGGATGACCGGCGCCGATAAATCAAAGCCGGGAGAGGGCTTATCATCCGTGACAACTTAATTCGTCCCCTTCATTCATAAACGGAGATGAAGGATGACTCAACTCGATGAGGACGAGCGCTGCCGTGCTCAGGCAAAACGCCGTATGAGCCTTCAGGCGTTGCCAAATTTCCTTCACTAAAATATTTATTTCTGAGGAAATTTATGAATATTTTCCCCTGAGATTTTCAGGAACTCCGGGTGAAATTGCGAACAAAATTATCTGAAAAATTGGGAGGAAAATACACATAATTTTACCGGGGAATGATGTGTTTTATCGAGGGAGATTTGGCAACGCCTGAAGGTTCATGCGACGTTTTTACGTTTACGTTAGCGCCGGCGTTGGACGCTAATTGTTGAGCGGGTGAATGAGACGAACCGCGGACCGCGGGGACGGAGGACAATGGTAATACAATTACATTGAGGGAAAATATGCGCATACAGAATATTGTTACGATATCCGCTGCAAAAGCAGAAACTGGGCGAATCGCCGTGATTCAGGTTCCTGATTTTGCAATGTCTCCGCCCCCCCCCCCCCCCCCCCCCCCCCCCCCCCCCCCCCCCCCCCCCCCCCCCCCCCCCCCCCCCCCCCCCCCCCCCCCCCCCCCCCCCCCCCCCCCCCCCC
>NW_017547132.1:1872345-1890170 GCF_001854935.1 Bemisia tabaci
TTTTTTTTTTTTTTTTTTTTTTTTTTTTTTTTTTTTTTTTTTTTTTTTTTTTTTTTTCTCCAGTGAACCAATAATTTTTCCAATATTTTTAAAAAACCAAAATTTTGAAAATTCCTTAAACTTTAAAAGCAAAATAACTTTTAATTTTGATTTTTTCCTCCTCATAAGAGAGGTGGGCCGTAATAACAGTCCTTTCCCCGCGAAAGATCAGATGTCAAGTCCTATTATTTCTACGAGACGACAGTGTAGTGGAGGTAGCCAGTGCCCAGACTGGATGACACCGATGCCACCGGCGAGTGGTTTCCCATCTCGACCGCCACCGCGCGGGAATCCGAGCGTGGTCTCCGACGACGGCGACGCGACGCGGCCGGAATGAAGACGTCCGACGCGACGGCGGCGACGTCCGGCAACGGGAGACACGGCAGCGCCACATGCGTCTCGCCGTTTCCGATGATCGGTGAGTGCGGATTCGCATGCGAGTTGCGAGCGGGGATCCTGCTTGCGCCTCTCGCGATTATGGATAGCCGTTATTAAATCTTATCCGCGATCGCCTCTCCGAGCTTGCTTTTCATATCGGGGCGTGCCCGGGCCTGGGCCTGGATCCATGCCGGGCTTCTGGTCCCACTCCCACTGTACTGCCTGCCGCGCGCCGCTTTCCAGATAATGCGGGTTTCGGATGAACGGGGATAAATGAGTGGTCATCGCGCGGATCCTCCTGCTTGACCTAGACCCAACGTTTTCTACTGGTCGAGAGGGGTGATCGCTGGGTTTTGACTTCTTCCACCCTCGATCAACCGGTTTTTTCTAATATACACTGGAAAAGAAACCACATTGGATCTAATCTAGAGTCTAGACTCTTGAAAACATCGACAAGAAAAAATACTCTTGATTCAATCAGATTTAATCTTAAATCAAAAGGAAATCCGCTCAAATTAAGAGGCTTGGTTCTTGATTTAAGCTTAAATCTGATCGAATCAAGAGTACTTTTTCTTGTCGATGTTTTTAAGAGTCTGGACTCTAGATCCAATGTGTTTTTTTCCAGTGTACTTTTGTCTTATTCATTTGTATCATTTACGGCACTGAAAAAAAATACGGGTTATATAGGCGTACCACCCGTTCCGGGTGCTGGAGCCGTAGCTTCGATTGCTCCGGGTGCTACGCCCGGAACTTTCGGCCTTAGAGCTCGGAAAGGGAACGGCATATCTGTACAGCCCGTAAGTACGGCTTCCACGGCCGGAGTTCTTTTTCATTAGGAAAAAAACCTGCGCATGGCTACAGGAGTCACCCAAAAATGGGGTTATTGACGTCATTCACCGCGGTGGTGACACCCTGGGTTTCTTCCACCTTGCTTTCATCAGCCGGTGTGACGCACAATTGCACTGGTTACTCTACGTAAAACTGAGATGAAAGCAAGGTGGAAGCAACCAAGGATGTCACTACCGCGATGGATGACATCATGAACCAAATTTTTCAAGGGACGGTATCCTTGCTGATATTGAACGTAGAAAATTGCTGATTGGACAGATCTTATTATGTTTACAAGAATCAAGCATCAAAACACGATTCTGTGACCAGCTTAACCGTCTCATTAGGACTTTTCCCAACAGTTTTCGAGGTTCTCCCTCTTAGTTTTCTGACCACATCCCCCTCCTAGAATTCGCCTGAGCTGACACCTCCGAGCATTAAACGATGGGCGCACCTTTCGCCTTACGATTCTCTCGTTACCCTCCCATTTCCTCCCGGCTGCCGGCGGCCGAGGAACTCCTCTGCCTTTCGAGAGCGACCCTGAAACGGTAGTCGTGATTACGGAGTCACCCGAGGCGTCAACCTTGATTCCGGGACACCCGGCCCGTCCGATCGGGTTTGAAGGGCCCTCGGCCCTGGCAGGGACGGAGACGCAACGGCTCATCGCACCGCAACGGCGCAATATTCAGCCGGGCCGGGGGGCCGGGGGGGCTCGCGATGGACTCGGATCCTGAGACTCGAAACCAGTTCTAATGAGAAACGCCGTTAGCCGTTATTTCGACTTTCCAAGAACTGGTTTGAAGCCGTCGCGCTGCGTGGAGCGTCGCCGAACGCAATACCGCCGCGTTAAGGAATAACGTCGTATGAGCATTCGAGAGTTGCCAAATCTCCTCACTAAAATGTTTATTTTCGAGGAAATCCATGAATATTTTCCTCTGAAATTTTCGGAAACATCGGGTGAAATTGCGAACAAAAATATCTGAAAAATTCGGAGAAAAATATTCAAAAATTTACGGAGAGAGTCGAGTTCAATTTAAGGTAATTTGGCAACGCCTGGAGGTTCATACGGCGTTTTTCGTAGAATATTCGAGTGCTTTACGCAGACACGGCTGTCATGTCTCGTGTGCATCGGCATCGTCGTCGCCTCCGCCCCCACCCCCCACCGCGGGGCCGCGGTGCGTTGCCCGACGCTGCAACCCCGCAAAAATCCGGGATTCAGGTCAAGGGCTCAAAGGACATCTCGCCTGGATTCCTCCACCGCCACCGCCGTCGCCGCGGAAGCTACGTCACCAGGGTTGCGCGACCGAAATGGGAAATATGACAGAGTGGGAATTTCCGTGGAAAATGTCATGCAATTTTGCAAATCTGCACAAAATATGGACGTATTTCTGCCAAACGGAACTATCTGCATTAAGACATGAGCCCTAAGACCCATAAGAATGTACGCGTAGCAGGGTTCACGTCATGATGCACATGGTTCCATTACGCAGAAATACGTCCGTATTTTGTACAGATTTGCGAAATTGCATGAAATTTTCGCCCTCCGAGGACTTTGAATTATTTTGGAAAGTTCGCTTTCAAAAGTTGGGAACGGACTAGCGATCCACTATACGATACATCGAACTACAATCGAATACGATCTATTGATACGGAATGTCTGCGTTGATGGAGGGTCGGTCAGTGTTGCGTTTTTCATTTCCCGCTTTATACGCACAGATTGTATAATACGGTGAGGATGCGTAACGCACTTGAGCAGAGCGTACACCGGATTTTACACAACGATTGAGTTAAGAGAGGAAAAAGTCGAGTGGAGCGTTACGCAATGCAAAAAATTGGAGAAATCGGAGGTTATCTACTCCAGATAAAAAAAAAAAAAAAAAAAAAAAAAAAAAAAAAAAAAAAAAAAAAAAAAAAAAAAAAAAANAAAAAAAAAAAAAAAAAAAAATCAAGCCATTTTTGGAGGATTTGGAAGGAAGGTAGAGAATATGGCATTGTGTGGTTGCATCATCGTTTTGGGCCGCTTAAGTTTTAATTGAAGCACTTACGGGGATCGAAGGTTCTTTATCAGTTGTATACTCTATTTTAGATACTAGACCTCCCCCCTTCCCAACACCACCAGCCACTTTGCCGTGTGTCTGCGACGTCATATCTGTGTGCTCCGACACCTAGAAGGTTATTTGGCGGCTGTAAAGAATCTGGATCCCTAATTCGGAAATATGAGGACATTATATTCTCCATAAAGTATCAATTATCCAAAAACATTTTTCACATTTTTTTTTCGCTTTGTTTTTTGTTCTTTTTTAAGGAGGGAAAGATATGTTCGGAACTCTAAGCTCAGATTCGCTCAATAGTAACTGATGACCAAAATGCTCAACAGTTGGTTCGGTATTTTTACCGAGAAGCTGGTAAAATGATCATGGCATGTAAAAAATATCATTATTATTGGTTATGGTTACTGCCGAGAAGAATGTCTAAGAAGACAAAATGTTTAATGTGCTTAAAAGTTTGTCAAGTTCATAGACAAAAAGATGGGATTTTTAATTCTTTGCACGCCCCCCCCCCCCGGCTCGGATTTGTTACGTGACGCTGAGCTTGACTCCCCCTTCCCCCTTGTAACGCACCGTAATGCTGGATCAAACCCCCGCCCTCCCCCGTGAATGCGTTTCATAATACTTAAACGGCCCCTCGGCCAAATTTTTTTTTAAGAAAAGTATGATGTTCTGTCGCGAAAATTCGCCTTTCATTGCTTATTTGGAGTTTCTGAGATAAACATATTGTCTCCGATCACAAGCACGAAAGACGCGGGCCCAACTCATGCACTGGAAAAAAAAAAAAAAAAACATTGGATCTAGAGTCCAGACTCTTGAAAACATTGACAAGAAAAAGGACTCTTGATTCAATCAGATTTAAGCTTAAATCGAAAGGAAATCCGCTCAAATTAAGAGGCTTGGTTCTTGATTTAAGCTTAAGTCTGATTGAATCAAGAGTAGTTTTTCTTGTCGATGTTTTCAAGAGTCTGGACTCTAGATCCAATGTGTGTGTTTTTTTTTTCCCAGTGTGACGTAGGCCGCAGAAAGACGAGCAAGGCAAAGGCTTTAGAACTATCGGGGCGTGAGAGTCTCACGCCACCACCGAAACCACTTCCTGCGTCCGGTCGGAACCGAGCAAAAACCACCCAAGTCCCATGAACATCCTACGAGATAACGCGGTTTTTACTCAGCTCGGCCGAGTGCGTGGGTGCGGGTCCGGTCCGGTCCGGGGGCCTCCGAAAAGACGCTCTTTCGGCGCTCCTCGGCTGACCCGCGCGGGCGCCGCCGCCGCCGCTTTCCAATTAACCCGCGCACTTTTCAACCGCCGCCGCCGCGGCAGGAAGCTCAGACAAAACATCGAAAAGCATAACGTGATCTGACGTGACATGAGGACCCGACTTAAGGAGGTGAAACCCGGGCGGTTGGCTTTTTAATTTTTATAGCGTGCGCCCCGGCGTCCCGCCGCGGAGGCCTGGCAGTTGGCCCCTTCCCAAACGTCCGATTTCCTGACTCCCGAAGATGCGCACGCGGCTCGTGATAGAAATTGCCCACTGGAGACTGGAGACGCGAGAGTGGCATCTTATTAGGAACGTCCGAGATATTCCAAATTGAAAACAGCGCCGGGCGGCGGCTCTGCCTTCGCGCCGATACGCCACGAGGAAGTTTCCGGCTCACGAACTTTGCCGAGCTTTGCCTGTTGGAGAGAATTTTTTCGGTACTGCGACTTTACAAACGGAGACAACAAGAGACCTTCCACCGGAGTACCTGCGTGCACGGAGAAAAAAACCTCGTGCGTGGGACCCGAAGTTTAGGTCATATGGATCTCTGAAGTTTTCGGATTGAGTATCTGAACACTTTAGGTCTAGCTGTCGAGGTTCGGATCACAAATCTGAAACTTCATGTTCTTACATCTGAAGTACTTCGGTTTTCACATCCGAAAAACTTCGGTTCTCACATCCGAAAAACTTCGGTTCTCACATCTGAAGTACTTCAGATGTAAGAACTGAAGTTTCAGATGTGTGATCCGAACCTCGACAGCTAGACCTAAAGTGTTCAGATGCTCAATCCGAAAACTTCAGAGAGCCATATAACCTAAACTTCGGGTCCCTCGCACGAAGTTTTTTTTTTTTTTCTCCGTGTAGGGATGGTATGGTCATGTGTACCGCTTTTTGCACGAAAAAAATGAAATTGCTGATTCAACAATTTTGTAATTAAAAGTGTCCGACATGTTTCAATGTGGATTTTACCATTAAAAAAATGCTAATTTAACCACCCCCGTGATTGAATTAGCTCTTCACTATTGTAAAACGTTCATTTGAAACATGTCGGACGTATTTTTCATCAATTTAATTGTTAAATCAGCAATCCATTTTTTTCCGAGTGAATGGTCGGGAAAAATAATAAACCTTTATGATAGGCCGCTCTCAAAGTACCTATGGGGCCGACCATAAAGTACGTCACCCAAGTAGGGGGAGGGAATCTACCGTTGGATGACGTTGGGTGATGGAGAAGGGGGAGGGGTCAAGCCAAAGATGACGTAAGCTCCCTGAAGGCATAAATTGGTTTTCTGTACTTTATTTTTACTCGATTTTTACGATTTTTCAATAAACAATTCCAAATTTTCTCAGAACAATAAAGCTTGCGTATTGTTTCATTTTTCAGCTGGTAACATATTATGACCTTAATTCTTTTCCGTTTTAAAAGAGCGCAATATATATTTACGGGATATTTTCCGCTAACATTTTTAGTGATATACTCACAATTCTACGCAATCTCATAAGATTCTGACAAACACGTAATAAACTGGCATTATAACGTACTGCTCGAGCACTTCACGCGGTGCAAAATAAAAACACAACTATTATCCTTCTGACCGACATCCCACGACGTTTACACGCGAAGAGTCAAACATAATAATTACCGCTACTATTGTAACGTGAAAACACCTCAGTAAAGAGAACTTGTTAATTTCTACCCTTTCAGTATTCGTAAGCTTGAAGTGATAAAAATTAAAAGCACAAGCAATTCCCTGCGAGAATAAGTAAGATAATAAAATATTTTCCGAGAATTTTATTCGAAACTCCGCGGATACCGCGCATGGAACGAGAATTTCGCGATGTGAAAGTGCCGGGATGAGAATACTTCGTCAAACATCCCATGCTGCTACCCACATTAAAATCCTCGAAACTTGGCCTCATAACTAATAATGTAAAGCTTTTTATGGGCGCTGGATGAACTGCTCGATGTGCACTGCCGTGTTGAGCAAAAACGACATATGAGCCATTAGGCGTTGCCAAATTTCCTTCGACGATTTTTCAGGAAAATTTTTGAGTATTTCTCCTCCGGTTTTTCAGAGAATTTTGTCTGTAATTAGATCTGAGAGGTTTGAAAATTTCAAGGAAAAATATTCATAACTATTTCCAAAATGTAATCTTCTCTGAGAGGAACACTGGGAAAAAAAACACATTGGATCTAGATTCCAGACTCTTGAAAACATTGACAAGAAAAAGGACTCTTGATGCAATCAGATTTAAGCTTAAATCAAAAGGAAATACGCTCAAATCAAGAGGCTTGGTTCTTGATTTAAGCTTGAATCTGATTGAATCAAGAGTATTTTTTCTTGTCGATGTTTTTAAAAGTCTGGACTCTAGATCCAATGTGTTTTTTTCCAGTGAATAGGGTACTTTTACGTAATTAGTACTTTTTCAGTACTTTCTCGAGAAATCCAGTGCCTCCTCAACAAAAAAATTCAGTACTTTTTCAGTACCTCCATTTGACGAAATTCGAAAAATTTAAAAAATTTGAGTTTCTCGCTGTAAAATGACATAAAAATGAAAAAAATTCCGGACCTCCTTGTGGAATTTCCGCACTTTTTCATCACTTCCAGACCGGCCTTATAAAATCAGAGCTATTTCCGGACTTTCCGGAAATTCCGGACTTGTAGACACCCTGAGGAAATTTGGCAACATTCGAATGCTCATGCGGCGTTTTTGCACCTCAAGTCAACCGGTTACGAGGGAGTTCCGGGCGAATTCTCAATTTGACTATTCATGCCAAAAGGAACTATGTTACACACGATCCCTATGCACATAGTTCCTGTTGCCATAAATATGTTCAATTTGAAAATTGAGTAAGCTCGAACCGGTGAGTGAAATTTCAATTTGCAGGCGGCGGCGCGGGATTAAGGGTCAGCTTCGTTAGCTCCAGTTTATACTTCACCTTCCACGACTCGTATCGTTAAACAATAGCAATAACCATTTCTGAATGACCATTAATGCATTTATGCGGCGACTGATTGTGAGTACTTGACTGGTATTCGGCCGTTAAAGCTAAGGTCAAATGCACTGCGTGAATCCCGAGGTAATTCACAGCATTCCTCTCGTAAAAGGAGTTCCTCGAGCCTGTGCTGATGCCGTGGCATGTGCTTTGTGCTATGCGTCCGAGTGAGTAATACCCTTCCGATCAAAGCATCTTGCATTTTTGACGAGTCATGCACAAGTGCATTCCTTTTTCAATTTCTCCTCGGATGCATGTTCAAAAATTCCCATCGGGGATACGCTACGACCCGGTGGGACGAGATCAAGGAGCAGAGGTACAATTCTTACGATAAACCCTAAAAAGTTGATGGCAGTGCATTTTGATCGTTAGCGAAAGTTAAGTTGATTCGATGGACGCCATATTTTGTGTCAGAACGGCATGCGATATATCGCATCAATTGGTTCCAATTTTTCAGCTACTCGTCATTTTTCGCCAATTTTGAGATTGCAATTCTGTTGTCAGGAGACTGAAGCACTCACTTACCAATTTTAACAAAGAAATTCAACGTAACAAAGGCGTGGTTTTTTTAGAGAGAAAACATAGCATTCGATACTGATATCGGAACTGCACTCGAATGCGATATTTTCTCTCTAAAAAAACCACGCCTTTATTACGTTGAATTTCTTTGTTAAAATTGGTAAATGAGTGCTTTAGTCTCCTGAAAACCGAATTGCAATCTCAAAATTGGCGAAAAATGACGAGTAGCGGACAAAATGGAACCAATTGAGGCGATATACCGCATGCCGTTCTGACACAAACTATGGCGTCCATCGAATCACCTTTTCGGGCGTAAGGGTTCCGTTTTTGCCAAAAATTTAGAGTGAATCAGTACTCTAGCGGAATTTCCATTGGATATTGAAATTCGCTTACTCCCACTATCGGTCTTAAGGTAATACCTTTAGAGTTTAGACATAGCCACCTTACACCTAGAAGCACATTTAGCTTGACTCCTTCACGAATAACGCGAGCTTTTGAGGCGACGATAGGACATGAGGAATCGGAACAGCTGATTTCTCCTGATGACGAGATGATCGTTTCGCGGAGTTCATTCCCTTTCTATAGACTTCCTGAAATAGTATCAAGAGACAACCAGCTCGGAAAGAGAAAGGACTCCGCACTGCATAAATAGAAAAAGTCAAAGAAAAGTAAGATGAGACCGAGACATGAAAGCACGGACAAAGGAGCCGTCCGGGCTCCGTGGCTCGAATTTCCTTAACAGTTATTGTTACACATTCTAATTGAAATGTAAACTAGAAATGTAAACTCCCTCTCCGTTTCTCGAGCTCCGTTTCCAACTTCCTCGGACGGCGGAGACGTCACATAACCATCAGCGAAATGGACCGTTTTATGACTACGTCACCCATCGAGAACATTCAGTTAGGATTATACTGCCAGACTGCCGTGCTAAGGAGAAACACTGTATGAGTCTCCAGACGTAGCCAAATTCCCTTCGACAAAAAACACATTTTTGGGCATTTTTACTTAATTTTTTTGGACAGTAAGTTGGAATTAGTAGTATTAGTAGTAGTTTTCTTAGTGCGGTATCATTTTAAACATGAAATTCACAAAATTTGGAGATGTTGCATGTGAGAGGAATTTGCGATTTGACTATGAGTTCTTATGTAAAAGTTCGCGAGAAACACGATGGTGCCACTGGTTTTCTCTGAAATCAACTCCCAAGCTCAAAAAAAGCTCTCAAGTTGAAGGCAAAATGGAGGGTATATCCCACGTTATCCTGAGAGTCCACCTCTACATCAAGACAAACTCTCCATGCAAAGATAGGGAGCAAATGCATTGACAGGGTTGCCGTGTTTTCAGTCTTAGAGTCCCCAAATAAAGTGGCAGCCCTGTCAATGCATTTGCTCCCTATCTTTGCATGGAGAGTTTGTCTTGATGTAAACGTGGACTCTCAGGATAGCGTGGGATATCCCCTTCATTTTGGCCTCAACTTGAGAGCTTTTTTAGAGCTTGGAAGTTGATTTTAGAGAAAACCAGTGGCACCATCGTGTTTCTCGCAAACTTTTACGTAAGAATCAATGGTCAAATCGCAAATTCCTCACACATGCAACATCTCCATTCTCTATTTCCCCAGTAAATTCGTATTTTATCAGAGGAAATGTGGCAACACCTGGAGGTTCATACGGCGTTTTTCCTCAGCACGGCAGAGCTGGAAGATGGACTTTTGATAGACGAAGATGTGCGATGCGGTCTGCGAACGCTCCAGCCGATGGCTGACCAGCTGGACGGACAGTCCGCGTGGCGCGCCGTATCCCGGTGGCGCGCGCCGTAATCCGTAATCATATCCTCAAGTGAAAGAATACACCTTTACGTCCACAGCCACACCTCCAGCTTCGGCCCGCGTTTCTAGTTTCAACGAGTCTACGCCTCTCTATTCCTCGGGACTTCTCGCGAGAGAGAAAAAAAGGGAAAAAAGCTCCAAGAACATGAAATAGTGCGCTATGCGCTGCACCAAGGACTGGAGTATCGCATAATCCGCCGTGTCGACTCGCGCGCCAGAAATAAACATTTTATTTTCAACTTCTCGAATATCGCACATCGCGCCGCCCGCGTATCCAGTCGCTTCATCGGAGAAATAGACAACGGGTGGAGTTTAAAATTACCACCTCCAGCCAAGGAGTCTGGAAGCAACGCTGAATGGGTTTATTTACTATTGAAAATTGGACGCATTTAAATCAAGAGGAACTGTATCCTTTCTGACATGAGCCCTAGAAGCCGTGAGAATACATGCATGACAGGGATCATGTCACAGTGGATATGGTTCCTTGTAATTTAAAATTTAAATTCGTTCAGTTGTGAAAATCTATGCTCTCGAATGCATGGCCAAGGTGCAAAACCACGTATCTCTATTAAGGTTTTTTTTTTGGATTTCCGCTCTTTTTTTTTTTTTTTTTTTTTTGAGAAAGAGAAACAATGTCGGTTTGTGCCTTGAAATAAGTACAGAATCTTCCGCTGACTGAGAACAAAAGTTAAAGAAGTTTTCAAAATATTACTTTGACTATAGTTTTCCGAGGATAAAACAAAGTATGACAGGAAGTCTACAACGTCGCAAACAGAAATACGTCGTTTTGCACTTTGGCCGTCGATATTGAAGATCCGTTGAGTCGATTTACGCGTTGATCGAGTTGAATGAGACTACAACCCAGAGACAACTACTGTAATTGAGCGTCAAATTGAGTCTCTCAATAGTCAATCAAAGTCACGAGGATTCAATCGGAGTCAAATGAATTGAAATAGTTAAAGACTCGCAAAAGTAGATTCAAATTTGACTGAATCTCATCTTTAGTTTAGGGACAGAATATTATGATTTTCCATCGTGTGCGGCAGTTTCAGTGGGCAGCTGTCAACTGTTACTTAAGTAAATACACCAGGTGATTGATTTTGTGCTCTTTTTCCGAGTTTTTTATTGCTTCCAAAACGAAATCTTCTCTGACCTGCGTGAAACTTTTGACTATTCTGACTTCTGTAGACCCGCTTTTGCCTAGTTTGCGACTTGAAGGTGAAACAACGGTCTCTACCGCGCTCACGGTGCTGATGCGACTATTTTAACTCCTGAGTCCCCACTTTTGCCTATCTTATGCATTGAAGGCGAAATAGCGTCGTACACCTCGTGCACTAAACCGACGTCATAGCTCATTTGGACCGAATACAGTAAAAACGCACGAAGATGCATTTTGTAAAAAATGAATTAGGAATACAGTAAATTAAACTACTCGTACATTTTCTCCTGTTTAAAATTCAAAGTCAAACAAAAATATTTTTCCTCTTATATTCGGATTTTTCCAGTACTTCCGGACTGCCACACAGTGGATCGAGTCAATTAGAGAGGTTGGACATGAAATTGTTGACTGAAACTGCAAATGTTGATATCTTTTTCGTCACATTTTAAATTTTAAGGGGTGTATCTAGGACAAAATTTTACGAGAAAACCAGTGTAACCACTTTCAGAACCTCAAAGTTTTGTATAAACGGAGTTATAAGCGTTTAAAGTTTCCCAATTTTGTCCGCGACCTCTCCTATTGACTTGATCCACTGTGCGCCATTAAAAAATCATTAC
Source organism: Bemisia tabaci (assembly GCF_001854935.1). Lineage (NCBI taxonomy): Eukaryota > Metazoa > Arthropoda > Insecta > Hemiptera > Aleyrodidae > Bemisia > Bemisia tabaci. The sequence goes on from NW_017547132.1 coordinate 1,884,013, forward strand.
TATTTCCGAGCTTTCCGAAAATTCCGGACTCTAGTCCGGATGTCCATTCTAATGGACATCCTGGAGAATTCCAACAGTGCAGCTTGCGTAGTGTGTAGCGTAACACACATGAATAAAAAGGATCTTCCAACCTCACGCTGACACGGAAGACGACTCAAGCGTGCAGAGGGAAGAAAAAGGAGCGAGGATAATGTTACAAATCTATTCTACGAGCAGGATTAAACGATTTAAGTGTAATGACTTTCGCGGCTTAGCAGTGAAATATTCGGGGAGCCCGCTGCATGCGACATCCATGCCGTCCTCTAAAATCAACTAATGGCACCAGGAAGCAATCCGCTGTGCTGAGGAAGAACGCCGTATGAGCCTTCAGACGTTGCCAAATTTCCTCCGATAAAAACCGAACTAACTGGGTAAATTACGAATATTATTTTCCAAAATTTTCAGACAATTTTGCACGCAGTTTAATCTAAAATATCTGAAAATTTCAATGCAAAACACGCATGAATGTTGTCAAAAATACATGTTTCATTGAGGGAAATTTGGCAACTTTCGAAGGTTCACACGGCGTTCTTCCTTAGCTCGGCAGCAAACTCATCGAGAGGGACCCGCGGCGGACTCTTTGACTGCAGTTGGTAATTTTATCCGATTCATTCTTTTCCTGAACTAGTTTACGACCGCAGGACGTTAATGATCGATAATCGATATTTTGCCATTTAAAGCTGCGGTGAAGAATCGATTACTAAGGTAACACCCTGTTTACCGATCCATTCCCGATGGTTTAAATGACAGATCAATCGATATATCGCAAAGCACGCCACGCCATTGACTTTACGAGGGTATCGTGTGTTTATCGCAAGCTTAAAGTTCGCGCTGTCATTACTTCAGAACTTGGCTCAACGCATACTGCTACGGTGCAACGAGATATTTTAAGTCGGCCAGTTTCGATGCCTGTGATCTTTGCGATGTGAATGATGTTATGCGATGTCGTTTATGCTTAATCTTGCGATGTTTCATGCGCCGGGTGCTTAAAGCTCTCGGTTACACTTCCTCATCTGGAGGTATGAAAGGATCAGATACGAGCCGTACTGAGGAGGAACGCCGTATGGACGTTCGAATGTTGCAAAATTTCTCTTCCGATGAAATACAGCGATGTCCAGGGTTTAGCCACTTGACTATAATAAGAGTGTTCTACGGGTCGAAAGAAAACTTGTTTTGGTTACGGGTTGTTTTCTAAAAGTGCCCCCCTCATCACNAATTCATTAGAAAAATCCTCGTATTTTCTGGATTTCGGAGAAGTTTGCGGGCTAAAACTAATGAAACATTGGCTTTTACCATACATTTCGGTACTGAATTCATCCTTACTCTCAAAACATGTTGAAATTTCAAGTTAAAGGGAGATTTTAAGGTAGCAGAATTTCATGAAAATAAAATCTTGAAATTTTACGTAAAATATTTCATGAAATTTCAGGAAAATACCGGCGCCTCTTCATGTTTCGCAAAATGTAAAAAATTGTGACTTTCCTCTAATTTGGTGTGTTTGAGAGCGGGTTGCATGCTCTAGCCCCTGAAAAATATGAAATATTTCACAGCCTCGTGAAATTTCATGAAATATTTCACTGAAATTTCCAATCATTCGTTTCTTTCTTACGTTCTATGCCACCCTACCCTATATTCATTTTCCCGACATGTTAAAGGGATTTTCCGTTGAGATCATATGCGATGGATTGAGGAGGGAAGTATTTGAAAAACTTAAAGAAAAATATCTGCAAGTTTTCAAGAGAAGTCTTACGTTCAATATTAGGAAATTAGGCAACGTCCGATGTTCATACGGCTTTTTTCCTTTGCACTAAGTACAGAATAGAGCCGACGAGCGTGTTCTGAAATCCTGCAACTTGAGTCCTAAGGTCTCGACAGATCAGACTCATTCCCGTGTAGATTAATTAAGACACGAGTTTATTTGCCTGTACTCTCTGCACTGAAAAAAAGGAACACGGGCATTTGTTTCGCACGCGATTTATATTAATCTCCGCGCTTTTACAGTAAATTTATCGTGCTTGACTCCGGAAATGACATTACTGCCACGCATGGCAAAAACACCGAGACTCCATTCTAAATTTCGCTGTTATTTTCCTGACAAAATGTTTTATTTCAAGGAGACCAGCAAAAATTTACTCTAGGTGTATTTAGGATTTCGAGGTGACTGTATTATAGGAACTTATACTGGAGGAAAAACGCATGTAAGGGTTGAGGTATTCTTTTATCAGCGACTTCGGTTGAAAACGCGATTTGAAAATCTGGAATGGACTTACGGTGTTCTTGCTTTGGACGGCAGATTGACCTCCTGAGACCCGGAGATTTCACGATTTATATACAGGGTTATTCAAATGTCACGCACCACTGGCCATGAAGGGGTGGCCATTTGAACTTTTTGAGTTGCCCCCCGCCCCCCTTCCTCACGAGGGGATCAAAAACTGGAAAGTACCTTTAAAAGTTTCTCCCTCGATATAAGGAAAAATGTCTTAAACCGCAAGTCGATATCTTAATTAGAACTAAAGTTATGGTCAGTGGTGCGTGACTTTTGAATAACCCTGTAGTGCTCCATTCCTGAGTCCATTTTAACTTTTGGATTTTTACTCTTCACATGCACCGTCAAAAATTGCAAAAAAGTCAATCCATCTTTTGAATCGCAAAAAAGAACATCAGAGCTCGCCTATAAGTTACTCAATGCTGTCAGTGCACCGCTATGGCGACTCAAATTAGAACTTGAAATGGAGAGTCGATTCGTCACTAGGTCTCTAGCATTACTAAAATAAATGGCAAGACCTCTAGCCTTGAAAACTTAGGAGGTTGAGGTTTCTTACGGGATGATCAGTGCCTCTTACGATAGACTTGAAAATTCGTCGATACTGCTTCTGCTGTTGGCTGAAAAAAATTGCCTAAACGCATGGCAGATTTACAGATGTTTAAACATCTTTTAAATTAACAGAAATCTTAGTGTTTCCATTGATAAATGATCAAGAATTCTTCTCTCGAGAACAAATAATATTGGTTAGAGATGTTTCCCACCCTCCGGAGTGTATTTACGTGCCGTAAATTTCTTAAGCTTGTTCGTATTGCTCTCACGTTTCATTTATTAGGAATTTTTCATAATTATTCACTTCTTGAACCAAATTAAGCAACTTTTTCTCATGCGATTCGAGTCATATCAAATGAGCTGATCGATGGTGCGAAAGTTCCTCGGTGAACCGCGAAATGCGTCACTGCATTAGCCGTCAAGTACATGTTGCAAAAAATTTCTCCGCGCTCAAGCATGTCACTGAACGAGGCTACTCCGAGACTTTGAAATGCTTAAAAAAATACGACCTTGCTTTTTGATTCACGGATATCATCCACGTGAAAAGGCTGTTTAAGGTCTTTTTTTACCAGAATTGGCGGGGATCAGGAAGAGCCAAAATGAAGATAGGAGGAATAGACGCTTCCGAAAATTAGCGAGTGTCTTTTCGATAAGAATCTTGAGAATTTCTATCAGGGTCATTCTCATTATTACTTTCACAGAAAGCTTGTTTCAAAATTTTTGGACAAAAATGGGGTAATCTACACACAACAACCTCCTTTCTGTATTCTACCTGGAGAGAAAAATTGACTTTCACACTTGTAAAAAACCTTCACCGATAGCGCCGCGCCGTTACGGCACTATAGGAAATGGCTAACCCCGCCACAGAAATTTGGCCTTTTTCTGGATGATGTTGACGAATTAATCCTTTTTTAATAATTTTCTGAGGTTTGACTCCTTCCAAATGCATCGGAAAAGACGCCTTTTGTGTAGTTTGGAGGTAAGAGACAGGATAAAAAAAAATGAAGGAGTCCTTGAGAGCTAACGATGAGGTTTCATTCCTTATTTTGATATTGACGAATCATCCATCGAATAATATCAGTGAGAAAGTATTTGATAAAGTAAAGCTTCACTCAAGCGCTATTTGCTTTGGATGGTGGCGCCTACAGCTGAGTCATACCCATACCCGTACCTGCCATGATTTAAAGGGGGTGGGAGGACAGATTCTTTATTCTCTTGCATGAAAGCCGGTGAGCTATGCTCCCGTCCCTTGGAGAAACGTCGTGTGAGCAGTCCAAGACTGCCAAATTTCCTCTCACAAAATGTTTATTTCCGAGGAGAATTGCATTTTTTATTTTTTTTGAACTTCACAAACACACTAAATGATATTGTGGATAAAATGGTGGGAACATTTTTGGGGAAAAAAATTATGTCATTGGCGAATCATCTGATCAGTCGTTTCATCAAATTAGATTAATACTTTGTTTTCAAATTTCGAAAAATTTCTGGGGACCCTCTTCCGCCTTCCCCCGTTTGAAGTATCTGAATACACCTACGTAAAGGAACTTGTTTTTTTACTGCACTGGAAAAAAACCAGATTGTATCTAGAGTCAAGACTCTTAAAAACATCGACAAGAAAAAGTACTCTTGATTCAATCAGAATCTAGCTTAAATCAAGAACCAAGCCTCTTAATTTGAGCGGATTCCCTTTTGATTTAAGCTTAAATCTGATTGAATCAGGAGTCCTTTTTCTTGTCAATGTTTTCAAGAGTCTGGTCTCTAGATCCAATGTGTTTTTTTTCCAGTGACCTTTGTTCGATCATACCTCTGACTAGTGTAACAACTCTTATAACCGGCGCCAAAATAATTCTTTTTCCGTGAATTGGCAACAAATGGAGGAACATACGGCGTTTTTCCCGAGGATGGGAGTATGAAAAAGTCTGGAGTGATGGGGAGATGCGGGCGGCGCAGAAGGAACCGATCGCTGGGGGGCACTTCTTGCATGATCAAACAGGACCGCGGTGGTCAAACGGTCAGCGAGCAATCCACCGCACTCAAGGAGCTGACTTACGCCCGATCAAGGAGGTCAGCTTTTTTTCTTTTTTGTCATTACTAAAATTAAAGCTCTCCGAATGGGCACCCGGAGCACTTTTCCCGCTCTTTGGCAGCTACTTTTACATGGGAAAGTGACTATAAATCCTCGAGTACGATAGTTATTACTCCAATCATCGTAACCATAGCATTCACGATAAATCGCTCAATTCTAGTGCTGTGGGTGACTTCGGACCCCTCTCGGCTCGTGCTCCGCGGACCGGCTCCTTGCTTTATCGCTCTTCTGCATTTATTCGGTGGACCCCCTTAAACTGATTGTAAGTTGGAGCCGATCCTAACTGTATCAACTGCTACGCTGCTCCTTCACTCGAGAGAGACTAAATTTTTAAATTTTAGTTTTCATCAAAATGAGTCAGTTGCAAAATGAAAAAATGAGATGATCCTCGCTTATACGATACTAGCCGTTCTGGACGCGCTTTGCGCGTCCAGAACGGCCAGCCGAGGGGCNCCTGGACCCCCGATCACTCGCTACGCGAGCCATTTTTCTCAGTGATTGGACGTTTGATCGCTTAGATGTATACATTTTGGAGACGCTGGAGGCAAAAATGATTTCGTCACAGAACCTTGTTGCCGGAGCGTGCCATTATTTGCACATGAATAGATGTGTGGAGATGAAGCGATGATGGGGATCGATCATTTCTTCAAAAACGCATTTGACTGGGACGTCATCCCTTCGGGTGGCGGAAAAAGACAATCCATGGATCTCCTTCCGCGATTTGACTCGCTGAAGTGGCAAAAGTTCATCTTTACCTCTTAAGAAGATTATCGGTAGCGTGGGGGTCTAAAAACTGCTCAACGATAGTATAGTTCGAGTTCCGAATCGCAATGAGCCCACTCGTGTTTTTTTCTTACATTTTCATCGCATATAAATTTCTCTGATGTTTTTATTTTACTCTCTCTGATTGCATATTAGTAATCATATCCTCATTTCATTTCCTTTCCCTTTCCTTTTTCCTTTTCTGTAGCATCTTTGTCTATTTACAATTACTATTTTAAAATAGTTTTCCCCTAGTATACAATTGATGCTTCAAATAGAATCAATTGTTTTAATGACCTTCCGGCTAAATCATGGGTTTTCCCAGGAAGGCAGCCTCTCGTCCCTCCCGGACTCTATTGTTGCCAGATAAGTTGTTTTTTTAGCACTTTTCCCAATTCAAATCCATGTAAAATATTCACATTTATCGCACAATCTGGCAACCTCTCGAGTGAAATA
>NW_017547132.1:1890973-1910887 GCF_001854935.1 Bemisia tabaci
GCAGGAATTTCTAGGAGAGATCGGGTCCGTAATGATAGAGTGCGTCAGATAATGGAAGTCGAAAATGACATCGTGTTCGACGTCATGACCAAACAACTTGTTTGGTATGGTCATGTCAATAGGATGACGGAAGAGAGGCTGCCAAAAAAGATGCTTGATTGGGTTCCTCCTGGGAGGAGGCGTAGGGGACGCCCAGTGAGAGGTTGGCGACAGGGGGTATTAAGTGAGATGAGGGAGTGTCAACTCCCTGATAACCTGTGGGAAGACCGAGCTTTGTGGCGTTTAGGTGTCGCAAAGCGCCAAAGAGCGCTATAACAGCGACTCGTATGTATGTATGTATTTAGGATTTCGAGGTGACTGTATTATAGGAACTTATACTGGAGGAAAAACGCATGTAAGGGTTGAGGTATTCTTCTATCAGCGACTTCGGTTGAAAACGCGATTTGAAAATCTGGAATGGACTTACGGTGTTCTTGCTTTGGACGGCAGATTAACCTCCTGAGACCCGGAGATTTCACGATTTATATACAGGGTTATTCAAAAGTCACGCACCACTGGCCATGAAGGGGTGGCCATTTGAACTTTTTGAGTTGCCCCCCGCCCCCCTTCCTTACGAGGGGATCAAAAACTGGAAAGTACCTTTAAAAGTTTCCCCCTCGATATAAGGAAAAATGTCTTAAACCGCAAGTCGATATCTTAATTAGAACTAAAGTTATGGCCAGTGGTGCGTGACTTTTGAATAACCCTATAGTGCTCCATTCCTGAGTCCATTTTAACCTTTTGGATTTTTACTTTTCACATGCACCGTCAAAAACTGCAAAAAAATCAATCCATCCTTTGAATCGCAAAAAAGAACACCAGAGCTCGCCTATAGGTAAGTTACTCAATGCTGTCAGTGCACCGCTATGGCGATTCAAATTAGAACTTGAAATGGAGAGTCGATTTGTCACTAGGTCTCTAGCGTTACTAAAATAAATGGTAAGACCTCTAGCCCTGGGGGCTTAAGAGGTTGAGGTTTCTTACGGAATGATCAGTGCCTCTTAGGATAGACTTAAAAATTCGTCGATACTGCTTCTGCTATTGGCTGAAAAAATTGCCTAAACGCATGGCAGATTTACAGATTACTAATCCTTTGTTACTCCAATCCTTAATAATAGATTTACAGATGTTTAAACATCTTTTAAATTAACAGAAATCTTAGTGTTTCCATTGATAAATGATCAAGAATTCTTCTCTCGAGAACAAATAATATTGGTTAGAGATAATTCCCACCCTCCGGAGTGTATTTACGTGCCGTAAATTTCTTGAGCTTGTTCGTATTGCACTCACGTTTCATTTGTTGGGAATTTTGCGTAATTATTCACTTATTATGAATCAAACTTAGCAACTTTTTCTCATGCGATTCGAGTCATATCAAATTAGCTGATCGATGGTGCGAAAGTTCCTCGGTGAACCGTGAAATGCGTCACTACATCAGCCGTCAAGTATGTGTTGCAAACAAATTTCTCCGCGTTCAAGCGCGTCACTGAACGAGGCTACTCCGAGACTTTGAAAGGCTTAAAAAAAATACGACCTTACTTTTTGATTCACGGAAATCATCCACGCGAAAAGAAGGATGTTAAAGCTCTTTTTCGCCAGAATTGGCGGGAATCAGGAAGAGCCAAACTGAAGTTAGGAGGAATAGACGCTTCCGAAAATTAGTGAGTGTCTTTTCGATAAGAATCTTGAGCATATCAATCAGGGACATTCTCATTTTTATTTTCACAAAAAGCTTGTTTCAAAATTTTTGGACAAAAATGGAATAACCTACCCACGACAACCTCCTTTCTGTATCTACCTGGAGAGAAAAATTGACTTTCACACTTGTAAAAAACCATCACCGATGGCGCCGCGTCGTTACAGCACTATAGGAAATAGCTACCCTCGCCACAGAAATTTGGCCTTTTTCTAGATGATGTTGATGAATTTAACTGAGGATTTTTTTAAAAATTTTCTGAGGTTTGACTCCTGCCAAATGCATCGGAAAAGACGTCCTTTGTGTAGTTTGGAGGTAAGAGACAGGATAAAAAAATGAAAGAGTCCTTGAGAGCTAACGATGAGGTTTCATTCCTTATTTTGATATTGACGAATCATCCATCGAATAGTATCAGTGAGAAAGTCTTTGATAAAGTAAAGCTTCATTCAAGCGCTATTTGCTTTGGATGGTGGCGCCTACAGCTGAGTCATACCCATACCCGTACCGCGTACCTGCCATGATTTAAAGGGGTGGGAGGACAGATTCTTTATTCTCTTGCATGAAAGCCGGTGAGCTATGCTCCCGTCCCTTGGAGAAACGTCATGTGAGCAGTCCAACACTGCCAAATTTCCTCCCACAAAATGTTTATTTCCGAGGAGAATTGCATTTTTTTTTTTTTTTTTTTGAACTTCACAAACACACTAAATGATATTGTGGATAAAATGGTGTGAACATTTTTGGAAAAAAAATTGATGTCATGGGCGAATGATCTGATCAACCGTTTCATCAAATGCCCAAGCAGCGCCAAAATTAGCCGGGAGTACGATTGAGTCAGCAGAAAGTGTGGTTCGAATCGAGGAGGCATGAAACGTTAGAAAGAAACGAAATATTGGAAACTTCAGTGAAATATTCATGAAATTTCGCGAAGCTGTGAAATATTTATCAGGGGCTAGAGTACGCAGCCCACACTCAAGCACACACAAATAGAAGGAAGTCACAATGTTTACATTTTGCGAAACATGAAAAGGAATCGGTATGTTATCATATCTTTCAGAAATTTCTGATGTGTCAAGAAATATTTCACTTGAAATTTCAAGATTTTATTCATTATCATTAAATTTTGCCACCTTTGTTCAATCAACTATACACTGGGAAAAAAACACATTGGATCTAGGGTCCAGACTCTTGAAAACATTGACAAGAAAAAGCACTCTTGATTCAATCAGATTTAAGCTTGAATCAAAAGGAAATCCGCTCAAATTCAGAGGCTTGGTTCTTGATTTAAGCAAAAATCCGAATGAATCACGAGTATTTTTTCTTGTCGATGTTTTAAAGAGTCTGGACTCTAGATCCAAGTGTTTTTTTCCCCAGTATATACCTCTGACTAGTGTAACAACTCCATAACCAGCGCCAAAATAATTGTTTTTTCCGTGAATTGGCAACGTATGGATGAACATACGGCGTTTTTCCCGAGGATGGAAGTATGAAAAAGTCTGGAGTGATGGGGAGATGCGGGCGGCGCAGAAGGAACCGATCGCTGGGGGGCACTTCTTGCATGATCAAACAGGACCCCGGTGGTCAAACGGTCAGCGAGCAATCCACCGCACTCAAGGAGCTGACTTACGCCCGATCAAGGAGGTCAGCTTTTTTTCTTTTTTGTCATTACTAAAATTGAAGCTCTCCGAATGGGCACCCGGAGCACTTTTCCCGCTCTTTGGCAGCTACTTTTACATGGGAAAGTGACTATAAATCCTCGACTACGATAGTTATTACTCCAATCATCGTAACCATAGCATTCACGATAAATCGCTCAATTCCAGTGCTGTGGGTGACTTCGGACTCCTCTCGGCTCGTGCGCCGCGGACCGGCTCCTTGCTTTATCGCTCTTCTGCATTTATTCGGTGGACTCCCTTAAACTGATTGTTAGATGGAGCCGATCCTAACTGTATCAACCGCTACGCTGCTCCTTCACTCGAGAGAGACTAAATTTTTAAACTTTAGCTTTCATTAAAATGAGACAGTTGCAAAATAAAAAAATGAGATTATCCTCGCTTCCTTGTCCACACGAGCGCGGTTCGCGGAACTTTTTTCGAGGAACTTGTTCCCAGAACAAGTTTTAGCTGAGCTGAAAACTTATTCCTCCTAAACCCGGAACTTCGCCCGTACTCCGAGCTTTTACATACGTTTCTTTTATGTGAATTCGTTCGTTTTTGTTTTTTACGTCCTTTACATGTCTTGACATTTATTTTTGTTACTTTGGCGGCCGTAATAATCTATTATTTTGCAATAATTGTATAGTTTTATTGAAGTTCCGGTTCCAGTTTGGGCGAACTCGTGTGGACAGCATCCCTCCTTTCAAGGAATAAGTTCCGGGAACTGAGCAGTTCGAGGAATAAGTTCCGCGAACTGCGCTCGTATGGACAGGGCCTTAGACATGTAAAATTTTTGATACAACTTTTTCGACTCCTGTGTGCCCGCTTTTGCCTATCTTATGCATTGAAGGCGAAACGGCGTCGTATACCTCGTACATTACACCGATGCCATAGCTCATTTGGACCGATTTAACGGGAACGTGCGAAGTTGAATTTCGAAAAAAAATCTGAGTTAGGAGTAGTTTTGAATACTACTAATTGTAAATTTGCTCCTGTTAGAAATTAGACCTACTTATGCTGAAAGGAACTGTGTTGCAAGCAAACTCTATGCACAATTGCACACTCAATACCATCATTTTCCTCTGACTATTTTTAACTGAAAATATTACAGTTTGTTGGAGTTTTTCAGCCAACGTGCGTTAAAAATACACTAAAAAACTGTCTTACGACCCGTGCGTCCACCGCAATCAGTTTGTGAATATATTACTGTTTTTTTCTCTCGTATAATGGAAAACTCAAATAAATTTTGGACAAAAATGCACAGGTTCATTTTTCTGAAAAATTAACTGTTTGCGCCAACCCTGGCAACCTTCGTAAAAAAGCTACGTTTTTCGTCCGGGATATGATAGTTCCTTTCAGCTAAAATAATAGTCCAATTTGAAGCCGAAAAAATAAAGTTTGAACGTAAAAACAGTCCTCAAACTTGACATTGAGCCTCGTAGCTTGATACATGCGTTTCTATGAAACACGGTCCGCGAGTGGCTCAAAACCGGCCAATTATCTCAAGGTATCATGTACACGCCTGTTCATCTATTATGAATATTGCATGTTATCGCATTGCTTGAAAACTAATGATCGCGGGGGTCGGACCTCTGGCACTGCGCATGTGGACAGCGAGGTAAAAAACCTGGACATAAAAACAAGACTCAATATCCATGTCGCTACCACGGGCGGCTGCACGGCTGCAACCTCAACCTTTTTTCTACCCACCGCTGGATACGTAAGTGCGTGAGTGGTAGAAGTACATCCGCTCAGCCGGGCGCACCACACGGTGGGGCGAATCAATTGGTGCAGTTGGACGTTGTTTGGAAACTTTTAAACCTAATAACTCCGTCAGTACGAAACGTAGAGGGTTAAGGGGAGTCAATTTTGGTCAAAAAAGTGTTTTACAGATTTTGGTCTGATGTCACCAAGACCTAAATTAAATCTCTCGGTTCGAAAACCGATCGACTTGGGTTTTTTACAGTGTTAATTTTTTGGCTTAGAAACATCCCTTTCCTGGCTGTTACGCAGTTTTTATCGTCTTCTGAAAATGTCATTTTTCCAAACTGAGAGATTCAATTTAAGATTGATTTTTTTTTTTCTTTTCTTGCATTTTTCTTTCTTTCTTTAAATCTAATTATTATTTCATCAGTTATCCAAAGTTCTGTGACACACAGAAAATTGCAATTCGTCACCTTGACGACGCCATTCGCATGTGCAGGTATTCACAACTTTTTACAGATTTTACTCGCAACAACGTTAGCATACTTTTCTCAGAATCTGAAAGTTGGATTTTCAACCAAAAAAAAAAAAAATGTTGGTCACGGCAGCTGAAGGAGTGCAGTTTTTGCTATTTCGAGAAACAAGCGTTGGAAGTTTCGAAATTACACGGATCCTTATGACAAAGAGAAAGTTCAAACTGACCATTCGATGCTTAAAAATTAGAATTTGGGAGCGAACTTTGCGCCGAATACCTATGCATTAAGACAAGTTTTACTTGAAATCATTAATACCTCAATTTTTCTCAACTGTGGCAAAATTGAACTGAGTTCATCAGAAAGGAACCAACCCTGATTAAGTTGAAACTGAAGAATAGAGGTTTGAAGTTTTATTCCTGCATAAGGCTCAATGTAAAAAATAAATTTCAACCCTTCTTTTCAATTTTGTTTTTTGTTTTTAGGCTTTCAATTTTTGGCGGGGGAAAATATACGGCTAGTGAAACTTAAAAACATTCTTAACTCATTTTTTTCGGAAATGTGGATTGGCTCCTTTCTGATGAACTCGGTCCAATTAACAAAAAAAATTAATAGTTTTAGTAAACAATCGTTTGTCCGCACTGAAAAAAAATTCTCGGCGTTTTTACCAAGGTCCGTTGGTACCTTTACCATCTCACTTTTTTTACCAATTATTGGTAATTTTACCAAGACAGACTAGTAAGCTTACCTAAAAACCGGTATTTTTACTGTTTTTTTCAGGTAAGAATACCACTTTTATTGGTAATCAATTCCCGCTAACTTTGCCATTTTATCTCGGTAATTCTACCACAGTCGATAAAAAATATTGGCGTTTTTACCAAGGTCCAGTAAAATTACCGAGAAAGCTCAGTAATTTTACTGAGATTTCAATTTATGAACAATTTCATAAATGGTAATTTTACCAAGAAAAAACTGGGATCAAATAGAACCCTGAATTCTTGGTAATATTGCCCTTTTCTTAGTAAATACACCGAGATTTTATTTCAGTGTTCTCCTGTGCGCCGCGGGTGAGGAGAAGGGACGCGCTCGAGTGACATGGTCAAATTAGAACCAGAGTCAGAAGAGCGTAGAATCCCCACAGGACACAGGTACCATCCACCGACGACTCCTCTGCATATCCCCTTTGCCCCCGGGTCCCGCTTAATAACTTTCGACTTCCTATTTCCCAAGTTCCGCAATGTATACTACCCACTTCCTCATCCGTTCGCCGCCGCCGCGCTATTAACGCCGCCTTTGCCTCCGACCCTCCCTTTGTCCGAGTCATTACGATTTTTTAGTTTTGATTATGAATGAAATCCTCATTGTTTCACCGGTGAATCACGACACCCTTCCTTGACACGTCACCGCGCGTCGATCCCTTCGCCACCCTGGGTCCGATTTCGTGGGGGATTCATCGAGGGGGAGATGGGTTTTTTCGGGGAGGGGTTCATAATTTCCGACATGTAATCACTTCTCTTTGATTTGAATTGTTGAACTGTGGGATGTGGTGCCATTACTCGAGCATACCGACGATGAAACTGAAAAAAAAGGTATCTCGATTTGCTTCCTGTGATAACTTCATTTCTGAATGAAAAACTATTGAGCGTCATGTCTTGAAAACTTCCCGGCCGGTTTTTTTTGTTGAGGAGGAAAATGTTTTTTTGGGAATGGGTTCATCATTTCCGACCAGTAATCATTTCTCTTTGATTTGAATTGTTTTCACTGTAGGATACAGTACCATTACTCGAGCGTACCGACGGTAAAACTAAAAAAGTGCGTACCTCGATTTGCCATGTTCCATGTTTCTTGTCATAACTTAGTTTCTGATTAAAAAACTACTGATCGACATTTCTTGAAAACTTTCCGGTTTTTTTTCCGTCTGCGCGTGAAGATTATTGTGTGAAAATTTCAAGCTATATTGTTGGGTTCATTTGAAATTTTGTTTAAGAAAATAAGTTTCCTAAAAGTGAACGAGGGAGGCCATCGAAAAATAATATGCAGCACTGAGCTATACACTGAGAAAAAACTATGGTTTATAAACCTATTAGAGGTAAATATGGAACACCTATAATAGTCGTAAATAAACTAATGATTCTCGGTCGGTGAACCATACTAAGGTCTCTGTACCTAATTAAGGTACAGAGACCATAACTAAGGTATATGTGCTATTATTATATGTAGAGGTACTACTATTAGTGGTGTTCCATATTTACCACTAATAGGTTTATAAGCCATAGTTTTTTCTCAGTGTACTACACTGAGTGCGTACAAAAAAAAATTGATTTTTAAACCAAAGATATGGCATCATATCACTGTACAAAACCGGCGAATTAATTATTCATGATACGCATTCTTTTCCGTCCGTTAGCCTGCCGCTCCGAAATTTGGGTCTGGGCGGCCTTATTTAACACTTTTGACCCGAGAGATGCATCGGTTCTTGAAGGCGGTCGTTACACTACTTTTCCGAGGAACTTTAATTTCTTCACTGATTTTTACTTGCCTCTTTTCCGCTAATTACACTATGATCCAGTCCTTCTGCATCTCTAAAAATTTTAGGATTATCAGATGCGCATACTGCGTATCGATTGCTGAAATTGAAAAATAGTGTACTTTCTTCGGAAAATACGCTAAAAATGCGTTTCTCCGCGCGTTACAAATCTACACTGCGGCGCTGAGAAAGAACGGCGTATGAGCCTTCAGACGTTGCCAAGTTTCGTTCGATAAAATTCTGAATTTACCAGGAGGACCACTGATTGGTTTACAAGCCCTAGATTTTTCTCCGTGTACAACGGTATTATAAATTCAAGATTCTGAAACAGTACGATGGAGATACGTACTATTGGGTACTTTTCGGCTGACTCAGAGACTTTAACGCAGAGCAGTATAAAAAGTGAATGAGGCAAAACACGTGCTACAACTATTTTGACTTCCAAGAAGGTAAAATTGCATATCCACGAAATGAAGGAGAACGTGAACTCTTTCCGGCTGACTCAGAGACTTTAACGCGGGGTAGAAAAGTTATATAGGGCGAAACACGTGATATACAACTATTTCAACTTCCAGGAAGATAAAACAGCATACCCACAAAATGAAGGAGAACATGGTGTTCCATACTATCCCAACTATTCGGTTCGTCAAACCCAACTTTCCCTCCCTCGAAGAGAAACCAAATGGTAATGCCGAGGAAAATCAACCACAACATTAAACTAGAGTCTGAGGAACTCAAGATACAATTATTATTAACTTAGAAATCTAAGCTTCCACGGGACAGGGGGGAATTATAAGTAACAAATAACTGTATTATTTAGGAACTTTCTTTTAAAATGTAAACAAGGCCTTCGGGTGATATTCTGTTAAATATCATTCCACCCTGTAAATAAACATAATAAAATAATTGATTTTCGTTTAAAAAAAAAANCAAGCTAACGGCACCTCTTAAGTTTCCGACTGTATGTCGATCATTCCACCTGACAAAGGCACGATAAAGCAGCGATAAGACATAGCCGACCAATCACGCTCCGCCTTTTAACCTATGTCATTTATGTCGTCCCGACGAACAAGAAATTTCAATAATCGCCCCGCTGAACTACTACATACTGAGTGAGTACAAAAAAAAATTAATTTTTAAATCATAGATATGGCATCATATCACTGTACAAAACCGGCGAATTAATTATTCATGATACGCATTCTTTTCCGTCCGTTAGCCTGCCGCTCCGAAATTTGGGTCTGGGCGGCCTTATTTAACACTTTTGACCCGAGAGATGCATCGGTTCTTGAAGGCGGTCGTTACACTACTTTTCCGAGGAACTTTAATTTCTTCGCTGATTTTTACTTGCCTCTTTTCCGCTAATTACACAATGATCTAGTCCCTCTGCATCTCTAAAAAATTTTAGGATTATCAGATGCGCATACTGCGTGTCGATTGCTGAAATTGAAAGATAGTGTACTTTCTTCGGAAAATACACTAAAAATGCGTTTCTCCGCGCGTTACAAATCTACACTGCGGCGATGAGGAAGAACGGCGTATGAGCCCTCAGACGTTGCCAAGTTTCGTTCGATAAAATTCTGAATTTACCGGGAGGATTGTGAATATTTTTTCCCCCAAAATTTTCGGACAATTTTGTACGCAATTTAATCCATAATTCCGAAAATTTCAAAGAAAAATGTGCATGAATGTCGCCAGGTATTCATGTTTCATCAAGGGAAATTTGGCGACTCTCGAATGTTCATACGGCGTCCTTCCTTAGCACAGCAGTACACTGAGAAAAAGCTATGTCTAATAAACCGATTAGTGGCTCATACGGAACATCGTTAATATAGTTGTATATGAACTAATGATTATCGGTCTGTGAACCATACTGTTGTAGCTCGTACCATAGTATGGTATATATACCATAACTATAGTATATGTACTATTGTTGCTGATCGTCGTAAATTAAGTAACTAAACAAACTAAACTATTATATGTCGCATTCACTACTATTAGTGGTGTTCCATATGCACCACTGATTGGTTTACAAGCCCTAGATTTTTCTTCATGTACAACGGTATTGTAAATTCAAGATTCTGAAACTATTCGATGGTGATACGTACATATTTGTCGACATTAACCATCGTTACGTACTATTGGGTACTTTTCGGCTGACTCAGAGACTTTAACGCAGAGCAGTATAAAAAGTGAATGAGGCGAAACACGTGCAACAACTATTTTGACTTCCAAGAAGGTAAAATTGCATATCCACGAAATGAAGGAGAACGTGAACTCTTTCCGGCTGACTCAGAGACTTTAACGCAGGGTAGATAAGTTGCGTAGGGCGAAACACGTGATGAAACTATTTCAACTTTAAAGATGATAAAATTGCAGACCCACAAAATGAAGGAGAACGTGAATTCTTTCCGGCTGACTCAGAGAGACTTTAACGCGGGGTAGAAAAGTTGTATAGGGCGAAACACGTGATACAACTATTTCAACTTCCAAGAAGTTAAAGTTGCATACCCACAAAATGAAGGAAAACATGGTGTTCCATATTATCCCAACTATTCGGTTCGTCAAACACAACTTTCAGTTTGTGTAACCGAACTTGTGAGGTTAAAAATGAAAGAAGTTCGCTTGAACCAAACGTCCGCTTACAGGAATAAAAAGAATAAAATTCTGTTCTAAAGAGCAAACGCTCAACGAAAATTATGACAAGGATGTTGATGTTTTGCTAATATCAGTGCGAGCGCACAAACTTTTGCAAAAGTAGGACGAAAGCCATGCATTTTTGTGGATAATTAATGCACAAGTGCTGAATTTTTTAGAAAACAGCTTAAATGTTGAATTTTTTTACATATTTACTGCAAAAGCGTTGAAATTTATGAAATTAAGGCAGCCACGTTTAAATTTGAGATTACTACTGCGAACGCGCCAATTTGTGCTAAAAATTACCGCAAACGCGTAATGTTGTGGTGAGTAGGCTAAATCCCTGATTCCTCAAAATTGCGTAGGCCGAAGAACTTTCTGTACACCTGGCCTGCCGCGAAAATTAAGGACGAAATAGCAATTCAGGCGACCTGAATACCTCCTTATTTTTAATTTTGTTTCCTCTGAATTTTCAGTCAAAAAAGATCGCTGAAACAGTATAAGTGGAAAACATGTCAAATTTCAGCTCCTTTTCCGCGCACGAATCACACCGGAGTTACCCATCGATGCCCAAGGTGCAAATCCACGTATTTCCATTTCCAACGTTGTAGACTCCCTGTCAAACTGTATTTTTTCTTTGGAAAACTACAGGTTTTTTAAACGTAATTTCTTTAAAAATTTCTTGATTTTCTTCTTTGTTAGCAGAATATTCAGAATTTCAAGCTGTAAAATTGTTTTTTTTCTTTGAAAAATAAAACCAGCGTATTTATTAAAATTGAAAAATGCGCAATGTTGCCGTTCTGAGGAAGAACGCCGTATGAGCCTTCAGAGGTTGCCAAATTTCTTTGATAAAATACAAATTTTCAAGGCAATCTGTGAACATTTTCCTTCCAACTTTTCGGAGGTTTTTACTTGCGGTAAGCTCTAAATTTTTAGAAAATTTCAAGAGAAAATATTCGTAACTCTCCTTAAAAATAAATCATTAACTAGAGGAAATTTGACGACTCTCGAATGTTCATACGGCGTTTTTCCTTCACACGGCAAAATGAAGGTACGTGGTTTCCGATTTTGGCCATCACTGTCCTATTCATAATGATGGTGAAAAATTTAAAAAAAAAAAAAAAAAAAAAAAAAAAAAACCAAGTCGTTAAAACGCCATGGATATTGAAGACACTAACATTCTTGTTGATCTTGTAGGCACCCTTGTCTATCTACAACAAGCACAGGCGAGAAAAATCGGTTTTCTTGTGCTTGAATGAGGTTTGAGATTCAGCAAATTTGCAAACTTTCAACTTTCGAGCTTAATGGCGAACAGAGCTGACTCAGCATGGTTTCAGCTGCACGTTAAATGCCGAGGGATCTCCAGCAGAGAGATCTATCTCCCACTGCAAGGAGCTTAACTCAATTTGCGACTTTGCGAATTTCTCATAGTGAAAATAAAGTAAGCAGAGACATTTTTAGGGCGTTGCAATCGAAATGATAAACACGAATTTGGAGTTTATGCAATAAAAACTTTTATAACTCATTCATTTTGCAGCGATCAGAGTTTCCCATCATTTAACGAGACCTTCGGTTTACCTATCTGAAATTTCCATCGGGTATTAAAACCGGCCAACTATGTATGCCTCTTAATATTGGACACTCAGAAATCTAGGTATATATTCTGCGTACTAAAGTTGATAAAAGGCGTAATGTATTATTTTTTTTGGCTTGGTTAGACTGGGTCAGACCAAGCAGTTCATTAGCAGTTGTATCTTTTTCGTGCTGAGAAAACTTGACATACCTGTATTGCCAAACGAGAAAATCCGAAAAAAGCTCAATCCAAATATCCGGACCGGTACGTCGAAAATCACTGAACTATTCACAATATCAACACGCTTAATTAGAAATTTATGTCACTTCAGGTTTATGTATTTATAAACGGAGATTAATTAAAAGATGAGAATCTGAGATTGATTAAAACGACCATACGAAAATTCTTATTTAAAACTGTGCCAGGCCTGTCCGGGCGTGTTTATGCAGTTTAAAAATTAAAAAAAAACCAGTGCGAACTAAGCTGGAAGCACAAATCGCGAAGCTATTGTCCGGGAAAACCGCGAAAGCTGGAGAGGACGCGAAGCGCGAAAACCGGTGCCGCGCTATGCGGCGAGGAAGAACGCTCGACACTTCCCTGCAAGCGTCTTGCTTTGACTAAAAACAACCTGTTTGATTTTTTCTCAGTCCAGCCCACACCCGCTGCGCCGCGGTCCCTCCCCTGCCGGCCCCCTCCGCCCCCCCTCCCCCCGGTGGCGTGGCCCCCCAGGCGTACCATCAGCTTACTCAAGCGCGGAGTTTTAGCCGCGTTTGTCGGGATTCTCAACCTCCTGGTCGAACCTTCAATTAAAAGGCTCCTCTCCAGGTAAAAATTGGAGGCTTCGTCGATGTGGTTTTGACCGTTGCCTTTTCGATATCGACTACCTGGAGGGTGACCGAAGTGTTCGGGATACTTCATTGATCAGATCTTGAGATTTTCGGAGAATTTTGTGCGGACAAAGTCGAGATGGTGAAGAATTGAGCAGAGGCGGGTCCAGAAATATGGCAACACCGGATTTCCTCCATTTAAACCTATGGTAAGTAATCGATTCTTTTCGGAGCATCTAGCCCCTCCAAAATTCGATACATTTTCATAGGTTTAAATGGACGAAATCCGGTGTTGCCAAGTTGCTGGATTCGCCAATGGAATTGAGGGGCTTGGAGGACAAGGCGCATGAGTGCAGTTTTTGAAAAAATTAAGATAGTACAATTTCAAGTAAAACTAGTCTTAATGCATATTCTGTGAAAAATTCGCTCCCAAATTACAATGTTTAAGCGTCAAGAAGTCAGTTTGAACTTCTTTTCCGCCGTAACGATCCACGTAATGTCGAAACTTCAAACACGTATTTATCAGAATACCAAAATTTGCACGTTTGCGCCTTGTCCTATAAGCCACTCAATTGGAGCCAGTTAGAGAGCTCCAGCTTCAATTTCGCCTTCAATTTTGCTGACTACAAACCTACCTACGATGTTAGGGTGGGTATTGTCATGTCCATCGCCTTCAATTTCGTGGACAACGCACATACTGAGGTGCGAATAGTAAACCGGCAGATATCGTTCGTTTTGGATTCGCCTTCAATTTCGCCGCCTAGGCAACAAACCAATCGCGAGTAATTTCGATGGAACCTATCAACGATGCTACAGTATCGTCCATCAGAAGTTCACGTTCAATTTCGCCGCATGGACAATCCACATACAGGAAGTTGTATATTTGAGAAACACACAGTTATCTTGTCCGCGCAAACGCGGTGTTTATAAATCTCCGTTCCTGTTTTATTTGTTCGAAAACGAGAAGAAATCGACAATACTCCTTGTAGATTTCTCAGAATTTTCTTCGCACAGAGAAGAAAAATCACGTGAGTTTTTAAGAATTGACTTGCAGTATAGTTCTTCATTTAAAATCAAGCATGACAATACTGCCGTGCTCAGGAAAAACGCCGCATGAGCCCAGGGCCGGATTTTCCTACTTGCCGCCCATGGGCCGCCTGTATTTTTCCGCCCCCTTCTCATTCGTTTTGAAACATCAATAAAAACCATCAAGTGAACGTGCCAGCGGGGGAGGGGTACATAAGGTGCGTTCACTCGTGTTGAACACATTTTTTGGGAAAGCCCTGTCAACACTACTAGCAAAAGGTCACGGAACTTTGCGCGAAAGTAAAGTTTCGTAAACCCATCTCTCATGAACAAGGCCTTCCATTCATAAGAAATGAACGAAAAAATTAAACACAAAATTTGGTTCAATGATTTTAACGTCCGCTGCCGCGCCGTGCCGCGCCGACCGCACCGTGATTGGCGCAATGCGTGAAGTATTCACGCAGTCTTGTAGGCGCTATGCGTTTCACGCTGATCGCACTGTGTTTGCCGCAATGCGTGAAGTATTCATGCATTCTTGTAGGCGCTATCCGTTTCACGCTGACCACGATAACCGCACTGCGTTTGATGCAATGCGTGATGTTTTCGTGCAGTCATGTAGGCGCTAATATGTGTTACATGCCGACCACTGCGCCGAGGGCTTCTCCTTTTCATCTCAAGTCCTCGTCATCATTTCTCCCTAAGTCGCGCCGTTCCAGGCCAAATTGTATGTTTGGTTTCTCTCTTAACTCGACTAATTAAAGAAGCTGTCTCTTGTATCACTGAAAGACGACAAAATTAGAAATTACCTTACTCTCAGGAAATGAGAGATTTTGTGACCTTTTCTCGTTCGTAATTTTTTTTTTTTTCTAAATCCAATTTTTTTATACCTACATTTAAAAAATTGCAAAATTTGCCGTCCCCTAGATTTGCCGCCATGGGCCGCGGCCCATGTGGCCACCCCCTTAATCCGGCCCTGTATGAGCTCTCAAAAGTTGCCAAATTTCCTTCTATAAAAACCAAATTAACTGGGGAAATCGTGAATACTTTTTTCAAAATTTTCAGACGATTTTGTACGCAATGGAATCTAAAATATTTGAAAATTCCAAGGAGAAATGTGCATGAATGATGTCAAAAATATGTTTTATCGATGAAAATTTAGAAACTCTAGAATGTTCATGCGGTGTTCTTCCTTAGCACGGCAGAATAAGTCTCCAATGTCGCAAACCGAGATACGTGGTTTGGTAGTTTCACCATCAATGCATCGTCCCCCTTAGATTCGCCTTCAATTCCGCCGCGTAGGCAACAAACCTACCACGAAGCACGATTAGTTACCTACATTAGAAGTCGGCCTTCAATTTCTCTGCATGGCCAACACACGTACCGGAAATTGCGAATAGTTATCTACTTGAGGAACACGTCGCTATCTTTCTCCACCGACTTCGATGATACAGCCAGTGCACTTTACATGAACCTGACGGCAGAAAGCGTCTACTTTAGATTCGCCTTCAATTTTGTCGTATAGGCAACAAATCTGCCGCGAAATGCGAATAGTTACCTATCTGAAAAACGCATATTTTTATCGCTCCATAATGTGCTTTGACTGATCCTATCGCCGATGTTAGAGTGCGTATCGTCCAAAGGCGCAACAGAACGCTAAGGATCGCGAATAATGAAGGCGTTCCAAGACGTAGCCAGCTATGTAAAATACGGAAATGGCTGCGAGAGTCAACTCGCAATCTGCTCCTGTTTTTTCGATAGGCCAAAAATTCGATCCTGTAGATTTCGTCACAGGGGGGGGGGGGCAGAAGGCATTAAATAGAGATAAGTGTAAGGTAAATATTTTAATATGTAATTCGACAAAGAAATCTAGAATATGTAATGCTTTTCCTGATTTTCACGTCTATATTGCAGAGTTGAATAACGGTACAGTAAATGTATTAGTTAAAAATAAATTATCACCATAAGTACACCTTACCATTTTGACTTGCTTGAGGGGATAAAATTTTGCGAAACATTATTTGGACCGCGTTAAGCAGAAAAGAACCAAGCTAAATCAGGTATTGCCGACTTTTATTGGGCAATTTCCTTTTTTACATAAAAACGGTTGTGCGGATTTTTGTGCAAGTTTCAGTGAGTTGTCTGCACACTACAAAGTAATTTCTTAAAGTTTTCAAAGGAATCCCACAAACGTTCTCTTGTAAAAAATTAAATTGTTCGATTAAATTTGGTAATACCTGATGTGGCTTGGCTCCTTTCTGCTAAACACGGTCAATTTTGAAAAATTGAAATATTAGCACGTGAAAAGCAGGAATGAATATGTGACCTGACAGTAAGAGGTCTTGAATATAAGTCATCTTTCTAGGAAAAACATACCTTTTCTTCGTAGACACTGCTTCTCATCAACATTCAACAAGGTAGCACAGCTCAGATCTCATACCTAATATCTACTCTAAGACGTCTTGAACATAAGTCACCTTTCTAGGAAAACATACCTTTTCTTAGTGGACACTGCTTTTCATCGACATTCAACAAGGTAGCACAGCTCAGATCTCATACCTAATATCTACTCTAAGTCTTCTATACTTGCAGGTAACCTAGCTCTACTCTTCTAATGGTGCCTCTATGTATTTTATATCAATTTGAGGAAAGAAGAGAAGGCTACTGTGCAAGTCGACAGTGTAAGTCAGCAATCACATAACTCGGTTTGCGACGTCGCAGACTTCCTGTCATACTTATTGATTTTTTAAAAGGAAAACTAGGTACTTAACGGCAATTCTTTAAGACTTCCGTGATTTTTCTTCTCAGTGCAAAAAAAAATTCTACAAAAACTTCAAGGAAAAATGTCAATTTGTTCTCCTTTAAAAAAATAACATAGAGGTGGAGATTTTCAGACACCGCAAACGAGATATGTGATTGCAGACTTACGCCGTTGAAGTGTAATGAAATTTTAGGAGTGAGGTAGGCTCATTTTAGCATTACAAAATGCTAGTGAAGGTGAGTGTGTGGATATACAGGAAAACTGTAATCTGAATTTGTGATTGCATTTCAAATATTCCTGATGACTAACCCTGCGCTTTGATTCCAAATCCCATCAACAGTAACGAGCAATTAGTGTCGGAGGCTAAGAATCCAACCTACGACCTCTCTGACATAGGTCAAGGGTCAAGCACTACAACCGCTGCACTACCAAAAATCACAGGGAAGCGTCTTCATAGTATTGCACAAATAAAAATATTCATTCTAACCCCCAGTTAAAAATGAAAGGGAATGAACAAAATAACTGCACAGAGATAAAACTTAAAAAATTTAATTTGATTCGTCTTTGATGAGTAAAATGCAATGACATCAAATCAAAAAGATTAAATTACTGGCAAAATGGCAAGCTTATCATACGCAAACATCAACTTCAGAAGCCAACATAAGAAACGCACAAACACAATGGTAAGCTGAAACAAAGTTGTACAAATCGAAATTGATACAACTTAAAGAAATCTAAATGACTGACTAAAACTAGCTCTCTTGAGCAAAATTAAATAAATGCTACTAAGATTACTTAAAATAATTTTCTAACTAGCAAATACTGCAATGATCAAGGTACTTTTCTCACCTTCTTAGAGAGAATCGATAACCAAATTGCGAAAGCACGTATCTCCGTCTGCGACATTGCAGACTTCCTGTCATACTTCATTTTTTCTTTGAAAAACGAGTCAACATGATTCCTTGAAAACTTCCATGATTTATCCTCTTGATTAGCAAAATACTCTGCAGAAATCTCAAGCAAAGAGGAGGGCTTGTTGCTCTCAAAAAAAAAATAAAATAAGAGCGGCAACTTTGAAACACTGCAATGGAGACATGTGACCGCGCACCTTGGCTATCGAAATATTAATATATACAATTGAAAAACAACAAAATAAAACCACACAAAACAAACGAGAGAAGAGGAGCAATTAATTAAAACAAAATAACAAAATAAATCACAGAAACTTTATAAGTCATGAAGTCTTTAAATAGAGAGAAGAGACGGAGAGTTCAGAATTTCAAATTCTATCCGTAGGTAAAAGAAATGCTGCTCAGTCTTGACAGGTGACTGTTAAGTTTCGACGTTTCAAATAACTGCAACTATTCACATCATTGGAATACAAAGCAGCATCTAAAAACAGAGGAGTAAAAATAGCAATTTAACTAACCTGGTAAACATGGAAGCAAGAAACTCTACTTACACATAACAAAAAATTAGATTCATTTATAATTATTGATGAATTAATTTTTGTGAGATTAATTGTAACATTCATAAAAAAAATGACACAGTCTCATATATTCTTCATTTGTCGTAACTGCATCTGGAGTTTCACCATCTGGATCTAGATTCCTATTATTTTTTCAGCCATTTACAATTTGGAAGTAACTCTACCTTCTTAGGCACCTAAAACCTGATTATTGATAATGATAGACAAAGTGAGGGACAAAATAGACATTAGGAAAATAGAGCAATGCTGTGGGTAGAAACTTAGAGTTGCAATAGGCAAAGGATATCTATAGGACAGTAATGGACCGACTGACTGCAAACCACGAGAGACCCTACAATTAATCCCTTTTTGTCTATAAAACCACCTGTTTCAACCAATAGGATTGCTCCATTTTCCCTTCGTCTTTTTCATTTGTCGCTTTGTCTATCAATATCAATAATCAGCCTGCTGACTAATATTTCATCTACTTACATCTCTTGCAATCATATCTTACAATCTTCTTGCTTTTGCATAGTACGGACACTTTTCATTTTTCGCCCGATGTGAATTTTGGTTGTCAACTTAAAACTTAAAACACTATGTTTTGAGTGTTTTAAGTTTTAAGTTGACAACCGAAATTCACATCGAGCAAAAAAGGAAAAGTGTAAGTACTATGCTGATACAACTCGATAAAGGAGGGAAAAAAAACACAACTTCTTGCTTTTTACATGTACATACTAATTTTAATTGTTTTCTTTTCGACGATGATTTTATTTTATGCTCAACCTATCAGCTGTATCAGCTGCATTGTTAATTCCTAGGAAGTGTCTTTCTTGTAAATTTTGTATGATCTTTTGAGGAAATGAATAAAATAAAAAAAATAAACCTTTCATCTCAGAGACACATTTTTATATTATTTTACTAAAGGTTCTCCAGAAAAATTAAAAAAGTACAAATCCCTCTTATGTCAACTCTTCTCTTGCATTACATTTACAGCAAAGTTTTAATAGTAGAAAATTACAAACTTCAAACATCATTTTACTCACCTTCTTCGTTGGTCGAGTTTGAATCTGGTGTTGTAGGTTTTATCAACCGAACTGGAGATCCGTCCCAAACTTCTTTGGAACCCTGAAATAAAAAGGGATGAATTAGTTAGTTGTAGTTCATTATTTTTATGTGATGTGAGGTCAAATAATTGTTAAAAAATGTCAGAAGTTCACAACTTTGACTGAATGTATGGAGACAAGAATTTCCACTCCCTATCAAGCACATATAGTCATTTTCACAAATTAAAATGCACTCGATTATTCTCTCACTAAAGTATACCAATAAAACTTTTTTGCTTCGTTAAAAGCACAAAGTAAAAATTGCGAGCTCATTACATTACATTCTTGTACAGATGTTCGCACTAGAAATATTAATTTTTAAATCTGAAAAAGACCGTATGTTTAATAACTTCCTAATTTTACAAGATTACATAATGAGGTAAAAACTATCAACATTTTGTTAAACAAGAGAAAATTGAGATAAGTGA
>NW_017547132.1:1910903-1941644 GCF_001854935.1 Bemisia tabaci
GGGGAGAAAAAAAAAACTTAATTTATTTCCCTATCATCATGGGAACAAAGCACAGAGAAATCAAGGATCACTATGAGTGACAATATTCGAAGTTAGAGTTCTGTAGAAAAAAAGATGGTTACTAAGTGTACCAAGACCAACTGGTGAAATTATACTGTAGAGCATCATACATACTGACACATTTTTTAAGACTTAGTTTCTGATAATAGAACCAAGATTGAGAAAAAGATGAAAATGTCGGACTAAAATAGTCTCTGTTGCATGGTCATAACTAACCTAGAGAAAATAAATTTCTGAGTAAAAATGATTCTAATCTTTACCTCAAAATATTTATGCCACAGCACACACCCAGAGATGCACAGCATCGTCGCAAAAAACATGAAAATGAACCATACGATAATATTGACAGTTTTTGTGTGGCCGAAAAGTTCTTTTCCATTTTTAACACACAACAGTGTTTCACAGAGCATTATGGCACCATAAACCCAGCACTGAGTTCCTAGCCGCTTACAGCTAGTATCCGTAATAAAGCTGTAATATTGTCTGAAAACAAAAATATACAACTAAAGTAAATGGCGGGAATAATAAGTAGAGTGATAAAAAAGGATATGATGATGATTATTTTTTTCTATTAGTAATTGTCAATTAGGTCAACAATCCTCTGTCGAATCTTCGCTCAGTCATTCATTGATGTATGACCGCAGTAAAATTCTACAAAGGGTGTCCCAAAATGACCCTGTCTGGCGCTCTAATTCATAAACTAACAAACTTATTAAGCAAATCTTGGTCTCTTTGTAAAAAAAAACTCTAAAAAAAATTGATTGAGACCTTGATCAGCCGAGTTGAACAAAAATTGGGCAATTAAGGATCCAGGGAGCTGACTTCTTACTGGGCCAGAGGTAAACAATCTTGTGTCAGGTAAATCGTTGCTAATAGTCAACAAATATAACGTTCAATTCCGCGTTCATCACTGACATTCAGAGCTGTTCGCCGAATAATTCTTTGCAGTAAATTTGGAAATTGAAATGGATATTCTCTGTAATCTCAGAATTGTCCGAAAAATGAAAATTTTCTCAAGAATCGACTTTCCCAGAATTAGATGTTGCGGTAAAATTTGATACTCTGAAATATCCTTAATGTTTTTGAAATGTCCAAGTAGACATTGGATCAAAGTGAGAGTGAGAAGACAGAAAAATAAAGAACCAGTGCAAATGCAAAAAAAAATGAAGGGGAGGCAGAGAAAGAAAAGTTGTGAAATGTACTAAGAAACAGAGGGAAAAATTAAAAGCTAAAGCTTAAAGCACGGTCTTACCCTTTAATGAGAGGCCACAAGGTAGCGTACATGCATTTTTGTGCTCCGGGTCCCAACAGGCTGCAGTTTCTCGTCCAAAATGCTTTAGTCGTCCATGCTAAAGGTTATAGAAACGAGAGGGAAGAGAAGGCTGGCCGAAAATATTAAGGGTAAGGGTATAGGGCACTAAAACTATACAGAACCGTGGTAACACTACATAGCAAAGCACAAAGTCTTAAGTAGAAGCGTTGCAAAATCAACAACAAAAAACAACACAAAGCTGGGTGCCTGTTGAAACGATAACAGCGAAATGAAAAGTGCGCACTTTTTATGTTTTCATCAGACCGAATTTTGGGCACCATTGCTAGGGTTCTCAGTAACTCGCTCATGCTTTTTGCTACGGTGCAATAACCTTCGGAGTAGGTAGTTATTCGACAGATTCACTAAGTTGATGGAAAAAATGGTTACAGTAAAAAAAAATCTGCCTGGCTTCAAAATTTAAAACAACAACTCATAGCCAATGGAGAAATCATATGCAAAATAAAAAAAGGCGAAGTAATCAAATTGACAAAAAATTGACTAACCTGGCAGATGGAGCCACCATTATTCCAAGAAAACCAAGCCTGGCGATGACAAGAGGATGATTTGGAGGCATTTCGAAGATATGTTTCAAAAAGAACGTGTTCAATTCGGAGAGCTGCCAGAAAATAACCATCTGACTAAGAGCAAAAAATCTCATGTATGAGCAGGTTGGGTCAAGCCATCGAACATGGGTCCAACTTTCGGGCGTGAACTGAAGCATGACTCTTTTCAATTTTCCTCTTGTCGAGTGAATGTCTTTGATGCTCACCCATTTGTATTCTCGCATCTCTAAACACTTGCAGATCTTCATTCCAACCCAAATTCCCAAGCCATTGCACACCAAGACATCTAGGATTAGAGCATCCCACCAACATTCTTTAAAGTTTGGTAGCAGATGAGTAAACTGAATCTGAAAGCAGAAGTAAAAGAGTGAATAGATAAATTGAAGATCAGATCATGAGTACTGCAAAAAAGTACTGCGGAGTGCTTTCAGAAGTTAAAATACCGCTGGAATAAGTGCATTGTGTCTGGTAGAGAGTACTTCGAGGGAGATTAAAGTTTCAAAGCCCCAGGTTAGCTAGTTTCCTTTAAAAGTAAAAAAGCTTGATACTTTCTAGACAGACCTTATATTAGGTGTATTTTTTTAAAGAAATTTTCCCTACTGATTGTGAGTAACAAATTTCACTTTTGACCCAGATTGAACATCATTAATCTTTGATGTTTCCTTTCTTACGTTTTAGTAACACAAATGGTTCACATATTGGTAGCTTAATTATACCTCTGTTATTTCCCACATGATGCTCATGGCCCATAGAATCCCGTAATGTCGAATTAGGACAGCTTTGAAGGCCCAACCGCAAAAGTGACCAGCAGCAAAGACATCAAGATGGGCCCAGATTTTTTCGAAAG
Organism: Bemisia tabaci; assembly: GCF_001854935.1. Lineage (NCBI taxonomy): Eukaryota > Metazoa > Arthropoda > Insecta > Hemiptera > Aleyrodidae > Bemisia > Bemisia tabaci. The sequence continues at coordinate 1,913,686 of NW_017547132.1, forward strand.
TGATATCTGAGCAGTTGACACCATATTGCTGAAAAAATAAAAGATAACAAACAAAATGAAAAATCAGTAATGAGGGGTTTATTCTACAAAATGTTTGGAAATGTAAGGTTACCTACTTAAATGGATTCTTTGAAAGGTTCGAATAGAGTACTTTATACAAATTTTTCCAGTTCTGCCCTAGGAAAAGTGTTTTCAAAATTTCTGGCAAAGTTTTTAATTGGGCTTTTTCAAATACTTTTTCAAGATTTTACTAAATTAACAGCGATACAAAAGTATCAATGGAAAGATTTCATAGTAGGAAAAGTTGTTTGCTCCCGAATTTCAGTCAGAATTTTTCACAGTGGATCTTGGCTTTGTGCTCCCCACACTCTTTCTAATTATTTCCACACACGATACTTTTAATCTTTTCTGTGTGGAGCTCAAGCTTTCAAGTAATTACCTCCCCCCCCCTTTTTTTTAACACCCTCTTTAAAAATAAAAATGACAAAAACTTCTGAATTTGTTTGAATTGGTTACAACAAGTGGTAGTTCTAGACTAAGGGGGAAAATAATGGACTTGCTATGTACAGGGTCTCTCGTAGGCTGCCGTTAGTAAGTCTATTACTTACCTCCTTTGTCCATTGCAACCACCCGCTTCTACCAATAGAATTGCTTTATTTTCAGTTTGCCTTCTTTGTCTATCAGTTTTAATATAGCCCGCTGACAAGGTTAATGGCTACCACTTATACTGTTGAAAGGCTAACTTCTAGAGCAAAATCAAAAATTACTTATGGTAGGAATACAATACTTACTCGATCCATATCTATGTGGAAATTTTTTAAATTTGGGTCCAACCATTGATGGATGCCTCGCACAGTCTTGAAATTTTGGAACAGTAAGAATAGAAGACACAGCAAATAGAGAACACTAATTCCAAACACCATCCTCCATACAGCTGGGTGAGGTCTTGTAAATGGTCCGTTAGGAAATGCTAAGACCGATATGATGAGGAAAAAGAACAGGACGCACCAACAGCCAGCCNAAAAAAAAACAAGAGAATTACAATTAAACAATCGAAATAAATAAAATAATGAAATAAAACAAAAAATAAAATAATATAATTAATTTTAAAATTAAATAATAATAGAATAGAAACAGTAAAACCACAAATAGAAATAAATATGTACGATAGTAAAATGCTGTCGGTGAAAACTGTCCAAAAATTGCGTTCAACTTAACGATCCGTTCAAACAGACGCTATACACAGGTTTTTCATCCCACCGAAACAGGTTCCTTCGTTGCTCGGTCGGTAAAGGGTTAGGCTAGTGTTAGGTAGGTCGCAGGTTCGATCCCCGGTTAAGGCAGGAAAATTTCTATCAACAAAATGCCAAAGGCAAGCATCCGCACGTTTCGTATATTTACTTTTTTACGATTTTGGTAGTTGTTCTCGCGAGTAATCATTTTAAAGGGCTCTTTTGCATGTTCCGCCACTCATACTCCCAGGATACAGCCACAGAGAGCGAGAAACACAAAAATGCCGCATTGTGGGCCACGCAGCAAGCGCACGGTGCGCTTCACCACAGCGGGACCATGCATTCAACAATGCTACAAAGTTACCTCCACAACTTAACACGCACCTTCGAAATTACAATGCTGACATTGTGCGGTACGACGTGGCCAATGTTGGGCCTGTGGGTGACAATGTAACATTGTTGAACGGAGCGGAATCACTGTCGTCAGCATCATTCATTTCTCTCCGTGTACAGGGTCTCTAGTAGGCTGCCGTTAGTAAGTCTATTACTTACCTCCTTTGTCCATTGCAACCACCCGCTTCTACCAATAGAATTGCTTTATTTTCAGTTTGCCTTCTTTGTCTATCAGTTTTAATATAGCCCGCTGACAAGGTTAATGGCTACCACTTATACTCTTGAAAGGCTGACTTCTAGAGCAAAATCAAAAATTACTTATGGTAGGAATACAATACTTACTCGATCCATATCTATGTGGAAATTTTTTAAATTTGGGTCCAACCATTGATGGATGCCTCGCACAGTCTTGAAATTTTGGAACAGTAAGAATAGAAGACACAGCAAATAGAGAACACTAATTCCAAACACCATCCTCCATACAGCTGGGTGAGGTCTTGTAAACGGTCCGTTAGGAAATGCTAAGACCGATATGATGAGGAAGAAGAACAGGACGCACCAACAGCCAGCCCAAATATTATCGTCAACATTTTGTTCATCTCTGTGAAAAATAAACGAGAAAAATTATTTCAATGAATTTTGAGTTTTCAATGAAAAAATAAGTATTTAATTCAATTAGAGGGGATCTTGTTTCAGGCAATTCTTTAAATTGGAGGCTCATCAGAGATCTCAGTGTCTCACTTGTTTAAATTATAACTAAGTCATTCTTTTTTTTCTACAACTGTTTTATTACTATTCCAGAGGAAGGGAATGTGAATGAGTCGAATCAATCAAAATGTTGAAAGGTAAAAATACCAAATGATTTTTTCAGAAAATAAAATAATATCTATGGTCAAAGTGCAAGGCCATGTATCTCCGTTTGCGAAGCTGCAGACTTCCTGTTGTTATTTATTTTTTCTTTAGAAAACTAGTTAACATAATTTCTTGAGGACTTCCTTGATTTCTTTTTTCTGTTAGAGGAATATATTCAGTATAAATTTCAAGCTATGATGTTGGCATGTTTCTCAAGGAAATAATAACATAGGAGCGGAGAGTTTGAAACAGGACGTAGGATACACGCAGTTTCACACTATGCCCATCCATATAGCTAATGGTATATTTTTTTTTATTCATAATGGACAGACCATTGGCCAAGAGAAGAGAGTGCAAAAAGCCATCGGTTGAACATCTGATACCTGTGGATAGGTACATAGAGCTTGATTCAGATAACTTGTCCTTTTTCATTGTATGCGCAGAATAGGGAATTCCCTATTCTGCATAAAAACAGAGCAAAGAAGAACATTCATCCAAAACGGGCTCCAACAGTACAAGCAGAAAGAACACAGGATACCATTCTTGGTTTGGTTAATTCAGTTGTTTGAACTAAAAACCTGATATGCCTCACACCAGTTAACCTTAAGTATTCTATATTTCGAACAGCAGTTGACTTTGACTACTGGATGCATTCAAGGTAACTTCATTGCAAGCTGAAATATTACCCAATCGGTGTTTTAAACTTCCTTTATCATTTTAAAAATAAGACTTTGTTGATGTATATGAAAAAAGGAGTAAAAGTAAGGATCTCATCAATTAATCTTATCCATTCATAACTGGCTGTTACGTGTAAGAGTAATATTTCAGTTACACAGCTCAAAGCTATGATCGCTACCTCCAATTGAAACTTCTGAACTTACCTCACAAATGATAAATATATTACAGCAGTAATTGAAGCAACCAAGAGAGTGATTGTATGAGGGGTGTAGAAAATATCCAGAGAAATATCATCGACTGGCCTCTCATTTATGGTGCTGAAAGCATCGGCAACTTGCTCCTTATCTTGATCCATGGTTTGGAGTGGTGACGCTCACGATTCCAGAAGCTTTAGGGCAGGGCAGAGGCACACAGAAAAACTGCTCTCTCGATGGTATATATTGATTATAAAGAAGTTTTACTACGGCAAAGAATAAAGAGAATTTGACTCATTGAAGGATGAGATGCTGTAAAACCCGCTTCTCTGGGTGAAATAATTGGAGGAATGACCATAATGAAATCACACAAGGCTTACAAATGGCACTTGATCAAGCACACGACAAAATAGACGGTAGAATGATCATTTTCCGAGGAAACACACGAACTAATTACTTAAATTGGTATGGTTGAAAATGCTGCTTGGGACAAAATAAAATAAACAACCTCGGAGAATGATAACACAAATCTGTAATCACATAAGGCGCGACGTTGCCGCAGCCGTTCAACCTTGAATAAAAAGAGCGTGAGCAACCAATCACAACGCGAAGCGTCATACCGTATTTCGTTTCAGAAACACAGCGCGAAATTCAAACTTCGTGAACTTGTACTACATATTATATCGATGGCGAAAGTGCAGAAGTGCGTAATTCGATTTTTGACAGTTTTGAGTTAGCTAGCTGCATAGACGTGTTGTTGAAGATGTCGTCTATCGGCAAGCAAGAGATCGAAAAAAATCGGGAAGGCACCTGAAACACTAGAACTTTTTTCTGGCTAGACTTCATGGATGCCAGGGGGAGCAGCTCCGAGTGTTGGGTTGCTTAGATGTCAGGTGGGCGACCCCTGGGGTTTGGGCTTCTTAGATGCCAGTGGGGGCAACCCTGAGGGTTGGATTGCTTAGATGTCAGGTGGGGGAGCCCCGAGGGTTGGATTGCTTGGATGTCAGATGGGGCACACCCCCCCCCCCCCCCCNTGAGCATATGGTCCCTAAAAATTACGTATCACATTCATGGCCGGATTTACCTACTTGCCGCCCATAGGCCGCCTGTATTTTTTCGCCCTCTTCTCATTCATTTTGAAACATCAATAAAAACCATCAAGTGAACGTGCCGGAGGGAGAAGGGTGCATAAGAGTAGAATCAAATAAGTTTTGCTCTTGGAGCCATCGTTTTTTAAAAAAGTGACTTTAGTTATTTTAAAACTTCAGCATGTTTTCTGAAGTCCTCATACTCTATGAAAGTCGATTTTAATAGTGGTCAATCTTCGTTTTCAAAAAAAAAAATTTTTTTGGCCTCCTTTATCACTGGAAGTTAAATTTTTTGTCCGTACCGTAGACCAACTAAACAGGCTTGTTTTTCCATCAATACGTGCAATAATACTACCGTTTTAAGTTTTTTTGCACTCATTGAGCTATATTCTTGTAGAAGAATAAAACAAAATACCCTTCAAAGTTTTTACTTTCAAAATTTAGCCCCCAAATTGCTCTAAAGTCCGATTTCTAGAATTTTGCGCCATCATTTTTCTCCTAAGAAAGCCAGGAAATGTATTTAAACGCTTAATTTTAATTAATTTCTTTAGAACTAACTTAGAAGATGTGGTANGAAATTAATATAATGAACTCTCAGGAAATAGAGATTTTGTCACCTTTTCTTGTTTGTAATTTTTTTCTGAATCCGATTTTTTTGTACCTGCATTTAAAAAAATTTCAAAATTTACCGCCCCCTAATTTTGCCGCCATGGGCCGCAGCCCATGTGGCCACCCCCTTAATCCGGCCCTGATCACATTGCTGAAACTCGCACCCTGTTGTCTGTGCCGATCGATGAGACTTGAAAGAAGCGCTCCATAGCCATGAAACGTTAAATAATCGTCTCGGGAGGCCACTTTCAAGTCCCATAGAAGTAATTTTTCGACTTTTTACTATGTTTTAAAAACATAATCTATCAGAATAGATACATTCAACCTCAAGTTAAATAGAATCAATTCAGCCCAAATTTTGTGACTGAAAAAGGTAAATTATGCAATGCTGTGACTTTAAAAGTGGATTTTTTGGAAAATATTACATTAGCATTCTTGAACGCAGCATTCCAAAAAAAACCCTGGTTACGCATAATGCAATGTTTCGCATACTGATCTGATTTAATGCCGCTTAAATCGAGCTATGGGACCATTGTGCGCCGCGTCGCTTGGAAACGAAATCGCTGATAGTGCGCCTTTAAATTTGGCGATGCAGCCCAACCCCACGCAGAAGTTAATTAAGTTGCATCCTCCGATTGGTTGTATTCTGAACGTTTCTAAGTATCCTGAATAAGTATCTATTACATACATTTGAGGAATTGTCAATTAATTGACAGACACATAATGCCAGACTCGCTGTATGAACATTCAAATGCTGCCAAATGCCTCTCGATGAAGTACTATTTTAAAGTATAGTTATGAATATTTTTCATTGAAAGTGTCAGATGACTTAAATGAAATTGCAAACAAAGTTTTCTGATAGATTGGAAAACATTTTCAAACATTTCCCAGAAAAACCTGTGTTTTATCAAAGCAAATTTGGCAAAAGTCGAAAGTTCGAACAATTGAAAGGAAAAGGAATTTGATTTTTTTTTTAAAACAAATCGTGCAATTTCTAGTATATAGTTACACTTCACTTTTTCCTTTCTTTTCCTCCAGATTTTTCAGTTAAATGTTTTGTAAAACGTATGTGATGTGCAATTTGAAATTTTGGTCTTCAGACATTAACAGAAAGCCTTTATGGTCTCTAGAAATACTAAATAAAAAATAAACAAATTTGACTTGAGACAGTAGCATTCTCTTTTAAACAGGGTTTCATCGAAAGTTATTTTTCATTGCCAATACTGGAAAGGACGAGATGGAAAAAAGAACACAAGTCATAAAATTCAAGAATGTGACTTTATAAAAAATAAAATACTTAATAGATAATACTACAAACTCAATAAATAAATTACAGTAATAAATAATCATATTGGCAACACACTATTATATTAAAAATCTTATACAAATAATTTAAGAAAAGATACAAAGACTAATTTATCCGTTTAGGGATGAGTGAGGCGTCAGTAAGCAGACTTATATTCCACATCAGAAAAGTGGAATACGATACAAATTAACCAATTAAAAAAACATGTTTCACGGCAAGAAGCAAGAATACAGATGGAAGTACTTCTTAATGAAATATTGGTTTTCTTAGATTGATAAAATTGAGCAAATGAATTCAAATAGAATTTCATGGTGCACCTGGCTAATTGTAAGCTGAAAGAAAACCAACGGATGAAACCAAAATACGAGGATTGAGTCGTTGCATATCCTTCGCATTTTGCAACTTGGAGAGACAAAAAACTATAGGCAAGGAAAATTTGAGTGTTGCTTAGGCTAAGTGACTAATGTATTAGGAAACTTTTTCCAATCACCATTTTTCTCTCCTGTGTTCTTGGCTCAGGACACTTGCCATTTAATTACGTTTTTTCTCCCAAAGGTCTTGCCAATAAATTTTTGGTTGCTTCAGTGCTCATGGAAAAAGAAGGTTAGGAAATTGAAGTAACGCCTAATGTACCTCACTCTACCCTAATGTTTGTGCAGTCATGATTAAGCACTTCATGAAAGATTCTTTTCTTCTTTTATTTTCCTTTCTTCTTAAGTTAACCTATCAAAATTAATAAGATACTGATTGCTCATATTTGTAGTACCGCCTCATGGAAAAAGAAAAAATAAATAAATAATAAATATTACTTTTGAAAACCATACGGTGAAAAATCAACAAGTGTTATAAACAAATATTGAACATCTTTACTAACTCCTCCAACTTGAAATGAGAGGCTGTTAGAATGACTTTTTCTGCATCCTTCGAACATGAATGGCATGTTCACTAAAATTTTTCACTCGAGGACATTCCAGACTTGCCACAGAATTTGGAAAATGAATTTCTCTGATTTCTCTGGCCAAATATAAATGCCAAATGATTAAAAAGACAAAATTGGAAATAGTTTTCAGGCAATCTTTGTTGTTCGAAACGTTAACCATTCTAAAAAGCAAATAAAGGCGACTTAACAATTTTCCCCTTGTGCTCTCATCATTTTCACTGGCGCTCCCAGGTTTTCCCAGGCTTCTTAAAATTCTCTGATATTTCCCGGTTGTTCCAATTATCTCTAACTGTGGCAACCTTGAAATCCAATGAGGAAGTGCCTCTAAATCATATGAATGAGAACGAGATGAGAAATTTTTGACGAGTTGAAGTAAGAGGTTCTTAAATTATAATTAAGGAAGCCCTTAAGCTCTACCGGCTAAGTTTGATTGAGATGGCAACAGCAGAAGTGCATACAGGGCGACTTTTTGACCCGCATGCATTTATTGGAAAAGTCTTAATTTAAGCAACAGCATTTCTAAGGCATGCCAAGTCAGCAAAACTCTGGAGAATAGAGACATGGTCTGCATGACAAGTGAGAAAAAGCAAGCATTTCTACCATTAAAATTTCAAAAGACCTGACAATTTAAAGGAGAGACAGATTTTTCAGGTTTGATACCTAAACGAGAATGAGTTTTGCAACTTTAAGTGTAACTTAGATACAGATTATGGATACCAAGTTTTAGGTAGAGCTCAAGGGTGTCCTGCATTAATACAAAACTGATAAGAAACCCGATCGAAACTTGCTAGGGCCGTTTGTTCATATTGTGACATTCATAGACTAACTTTTATGAAAATTCTTTAAAATATTGATAAGTAAAAAGAAAAGACTGCAAGAAAAAGTGAATTTGAGTATAGAAAATGATCTGATTGCTTGAACTACAAAAAAACCATAAGCAATTTCAATGTATGGCTTGGAAAAAAAATTGGCACTTCTACGTGAGGATTATTGTGAAGAAAAAAAAATAAATAAATAAAAGATGTAAGTTGTAATGAGGCATTAATCTAAAAATTGGCCATTTGATTGTTCACTTTCCAAGCAGTTGCAATTTTGCGCGAAATGAAAAAATGTGAGAGCGAAATTTATCAGCCCCGGATTAAAGTAAAATGATGGTAAAATGCAGAGCTTTCACGTTCAATACAAAACAGGTAATTTTTTGAATAGTTTTAGCTACTAGCTTAGTATAACACAAATGATAGTATTGTTTTTTTTTTAAAAAAATTAGAATTGGAAAAATTCCTTTAAATTGTTCAAACATCACAATAAAATTTTTAAAGATAAAAATACTTTTATACAGTACAAAAAAATTACAAAAATTGGGTAAATCTAAATTGAGCTAACATTTCTTTATTTTTACTGCTGGTTTCTTTCCAACTGAGATTCTTAAAGCGTAAAATGGTGAAGTAATTACTTGGTGGATCCAAGAAACTCTGAATCTATACTTAATTTGAAATTTGATGGTGGGGGGAGAGATTGGGTTCAGGAACCGCTTGACTGCAGTCTTGAATTGGAGCAAAATAATAATGAGTAATGAAAAAAAAGATTCATGCACTGTTTATGGGGATGGAAAACTTGCAAGCTTTTCACTTTGTTATCACAGGGTAGATTTCTGGAAAATATGGAATAGAGCCCAAATCAATTTTAAAATGAAGGTATCATGACGAGAAATTTTGTAGTGTTAAATCAAAATTGTTTGTTTTAAACGTTAAATGGATCTCCTTATCTTTGTTCAAATTTTTCTTTTGCAGATGTAAAATATGTTGGCAAAAATATATTGAATGAAATGATTCATTTACAAATACGATATGGCAAATTTTCTGAGGATATTGAAACACCAAGTTGAACCTACAAATACAAAGAATCAGAGCATTGACGCAACACGAAAAAAAGCAAGAATGTGTCCCTTGAAAATAATATCTGTTTTTATTTCTGATTTTTTCTTCTTTTGCCTAGATATCAAGGCATTTAAAATTAAAAAAGTACAATAAAATATGTAGGTACAACCAAGGTATGTTGAAAAACACGCTGTAATTTCATGATTATTTACAATGCCTGAGGGCAAAAAGATAAACAAATTTTCCGATTTTTGGTAGCTAATCACAAAATGGAGGGAAAATTACGAGCCATTTATTTGCCCTGTCAACACTAGCTGTTGATTGGTTCAGATGAAAATGAAAGATTCTCGATTCATAACCTCATAACTCATTGTACAAAAAAGAAAACACGGGGCTTATTGATACAAAACTTGGTCTCAGTGAGCAAAAAAAAGTAAACTGCAATCAGTTTGAGAAAACTTGTTCAAATTTTATGACGGAATGGAAAGACAGGAGGAGTGGGGTGGAGATAGGACATCCTTCTACTTTGCCAATTCAATTGTTAAAGAGAAAAATGAAATATGATTGTGAAACATCTTATGTAGAGAGAGGAACACAAAATACTTTTTACAATGGGTAAAAATTAAAACTAAAATTAACTTAGGTCCTTAAATCTCCAATGATAGTTATTACCTACATTTTTTTATCAGCTTATATTTAATTAAACTTGGCCTGAGAGGTAAAAATGCGGCATTGATAGGTCTTAGAGCGAAAGATTTGAAAGTAAGTTTTGAAAGGGATATCTTGTTCCGAGAAGTCGTACTACGAATGATCAACATAAGCAAACAAAGCAATTGACACATTTCTACAGGAGGAATTTGGTTCACTTTTAAGCCAGATTTCACAAACCTGCTGACAGACAAAAAAAAAACAGTCACCAGAAGTCAAGAGCTGAACTCGGGGGTTTGATGACTTGCACTCAACGTTTGCAAGAATTCATTTCTTGACCCACCTACAGAAGTGGGCACTGTTGTCTGGAGGGAATTTCGTTTTGTATTGACAAAGGTTGGCAGTATGTCATAAACTGAACCAAATTCACTCGTGGATATTTGCTTGAAATTGAATGAAATCATTCCTATATTTCTTACTAGAACCAAAACCCTGGCAGCATGGTAGTTTGAGAGACTTACGATTATTAAGTAAGAAAATAAATTAAACAGAAATTCGTAAGAGAAAGGTGTTTGTAAATTAGTCAAATTAGTTAGATTATGGAACAAAAAATAACAACTTATAGATGCTTATGCTAATGTAGATGCTTTTATTTAGTCTTAGGAGTAAATGTAGGGTGTAGAATTATAATGAATGAAAAGTAGGATTTATGAAATTTGGAGATCTCTTCGTGTATCTAGTGCTGTAGTCAAAAATGCAGCTTCACTTCTTCATTTTGACACCCAGCAAAATTGAGTGGTCTATAACTTCTCTCATGTTTTTTCTGCATTCAATTATTTCAAATGGTGAATACTGAATCATTTCCCTTAGTGAACAAGAGATGATGGGTAACTTTGAAGTCAAAAGCGTAAACAACGCAAAAATGGTGAAAGAAAATCATTAGAGAGAGTGGTGAGATGTTAGAGTAACATAATTTTAAACCTACAAAGAAGACTAGATGAAATGAACAATTGAAAGATTAACCTAACATAAAAACAGGTTTTCCAAATAAAAACAGCGGAATGAGCAGAGAGGAAAGAGTAAAAAAAAAACACAAAACAGAACGCTTGAGAAACAATAAAATTTAAAACTACAGGGTTTAAGCCTACAATACACTCGAAAGATTTAAGGACCAAAAATGGGTAGGTGTGTAAAACTAACGTAAAAGTAAGACAATGAAAAAAAAGAAAAAATTAATAAATAAAAAAATAAATACACAAATGAAATAATAAATAACAACACAAAACATTTATAATGTGTACAAGTCACGAAATGATATTTTACAAATAAATTAGATAAATTAAACTAAAAAATATACTGACTACAGGAAAATAAATTTTACAGGGGAGGGGGAGGGCGAATAAACAAAGAGTCAAATTCTTGAGATGAAAGAATTGAATTAATTAATTTTCTTTGGTTTAATCCAACCAAAAGAGCAGTTAAAAGGTGACTTTCAACGATTAACATGAACACATAACAGTAACAAGGGAAGAATCAATAAGGGGTGTTTGGAGCCCAGAAAACCGAAAAGTAATTATCGGCAGCTCCTCAGGACTTTTTAAGAAAGTGAACACCTTTTTTTCATAATTTATCAGAGCGACCAATCGGCCTCTAGCCGATAAGCCCTCACCTCACAATTTGAGCATTGATAATTTCTTTTACTGTAATTTAAGAACATTAAGTTAAGGTTTAATCAGGGACAAGAGATGCCAATTTTTAAATTGCGCTTCATGCAAAATCTTTACCTTTTTGGTGCATGTCAAAATATTAGCAGAGTTCCTCCATTAACCTATTATGAATTTCTGAAACTCGAGACAATGTTGCTTGATTTCTTACAATCTGGCTAAGACCGTTCTAGAAATTTGAATCATACTCAAAATTAAATGCGGCCAGGTGAGGGGAAATTTACCTACTGTCCCAGTACCCTATCCACCATATTTTTGAAAACTTAAAATTATCTACATCCTGCTGAGCCAAAAACAGCCCATATTAACCCCTTGCAACACAGTGAAATAGATGAATATTTCAAAAGCCTCTCATTCAATAACTATACAAGGGAAAAAAGAGTTCAAATGTTAGAAAATAAATGAAATGATGTCTCATTCCACGCAGAGTATGGAAAAAAGGAGCTGGTTTAGATTGAAATCTGTACAATAAATTTAAAAAATAAAATAGAAAAGACGGTATAGGTACATTACAAAACGATCATTATAAAATTACACTAGATCCTAGATAATTATTTGTTGAGATCAAAAAAAAGGGGTTTCATCTTCGTACAAGAATTCAGGATATTAAAACCATGCTCTTTTTTATGTTCAAATTTTGTCTTACATATTTTTTTTTTCCTTTTTTTTAATTATTAATTTTTGCAAAGCGTACAAACAAAGATACCTTAACGGAACCAGACATGCAAGAAAATTATTGTGCTTGTAGATGATAACACCAAAATGCTTTCTTTGTTACAAAAAATGCTGAGAAGATTGAACAAAATACTCATGGTTATATCTAAATCCTGTATTGAAATAGTCAATTCAACGCTAACAGAGCCTTTGACAGATACTCTTTTGATAGCTAGGATAAAGAAAAAAAATGAAAAAAAAAAAAAACAATGACAGCAGAACTTGCACGACAGCAAGCTACTGAAAACTGTAGTCATGCACTGCAGACATTATAAAAATTGCTGTTACAATTTTTAGGCTTAAGCCAGAAAATGGATGCAGTTTTTCCGGACTAGAGAAATAGTCAAAAAGATGACTAATCGTCTGATTTGAGCAGGAAGATTCACTCACAAGAACGAAATCACTGTTTCTCCATTTTTCTTTTTGTAAGAAAAACATAGTGGAATGCTGAGAGAACTGTAAATGCAAAAAGTTAAATGGATATTCTCTATTTCGTTTTTGCAACTTAGAAAACCAGCAGTAGTTCAATAACTTATTCATAACTTATACTTTTTACCAAAAATATGAAACAAGGATTGTTAAAATTAAAACTGATATCAAGTTACAGGGTAAGAGATACAGTTCATGACCTAAACAGGATATAAAACATTCTGATCAAGAAAGGTGAAAACATCCTTTGAAAATGTTCGTATTAAAAAAAGATATCCCAGCCTAATCATATGACTGAACTTTGGACTTTTCATGAATTGCTTGACAATAGTGCAAAGGGAGAGACAAATAATGGAAATGAATTAAATTGAAAAGTGACACAAATAAAGACTGAGCTGACAATAAAACGAGACGATTTAAAAACACGAACAAAATTATTAAGTTACAAATCTACAGGTTCAAATTGAAATCCAAAAAATACCGTAGTAAGCATATGAACAAAGTTAACATTGATAAATGTTGAAATACAGCTTAGAACGTTGAATAAAGTTTTCAAATGAACATCATTCAAAACTGATTATTTTAAAAAAGGCTGAAAAATTTATCAATCAGGTACTTATAAAGTAGGAGATAGTTTAACCCATCAAATGTACTTACAAAGATTTTTTTTTATTATACTGATGATAAATAACTTTACATAACACTACTTTATATAAAAAAAAAATAAGATTTTGTTTTTTTCTTCTTTTAAACGGCTCAAATAAATTTGTCTGATAGAAAAAATAAAATTAGAACAGCGAATAAATAGAAAGAAACTTTTAAGCTTTGAACAATCGCAAATTTGTTTTTATTAAAATATACAATTTAATGATTACGATGATTTGATTTTGTACTATAAGTAGGATTATATAAAATAGGCTTGGAATTTTAAAACAATTAGGCATTTTTGTCTAACCGTACACAACACTGATTTTTTTCTTTAACTCGCTGACAAATAAAATTTTTATGTTTTGATCCTAATAATGATTGTACCTAGGAAAAGTTATTCTGATGATTTCATTCAAAACTATTGAAATGACCGCTTCTCACAATTTTTCTCTCTTTTTTTCTAAGAGGTAATTTTTTTCTTTCTTTCTCATATTTTTCCCATGTTATTTTATAATGGCAATAAAATATTTACACTTTGTCATTTTTTCTCATGTTTGCTTCATAAAATATATGATGAAATGGGAACTGAAGTTTTCCGAGTGATTAATTTTACAATGCAACTTTTACGCTGAGAATTTAAAATATTAGAATATGATATGTTGGAAATGATAACTAGAATTTCTCCTTAAAAAAGTAATTAACTTTCCTTAAATTTTGACCAGCAAAAAATTAATGAGTAAAAAAAATCCAATCTAATATTTAAAAAGTTTTTGATTAGAAATTTTCTCCTAATTTGTAGATTCAAGAAAAAATGTAAAATAAAGAAGCACTCATACCTTCTACAAAATATTTGCACAACTTTAATGAATCTATCGCGTATTGCGACTGAGAGAAGAAAATCAAACGCTAGACACAATTTAAAATAAGTTTTACAAGTTTTTGGAGGGAAAAAGAGAAAAAAAAGCGAGCCAATTTTTCATCCACCATTTGTGGCTATTTGTTGCCAGTGAAGTAAATATGTCTAGGCTTGTGGTCAAAATCCAGTGGTGTACACAGCTTAAACTATCCTTTTCAGATAATTAAACTAGTTATACGGGTAGAAATATTTCTCCAAATTTAAAAAAGTAGAGGAAAAACCCCTACAAAAAATAAGTATTAAACCAATTCAAATCACATTATTTGTAAAACCGGGAAGAAACCTGTAACCATACCCTTTACACATAATATACAACGCAGAAACTTGAAAAAGTTTCTTGTGAGCATTTGAAAAACACTATGTAATGGAAATAGAGAGGACCGTTGGGCTCTCAACATCTGTTGAAAATGTAAAAATCATTGCCAAGGAGCATTATTTGTAACAAATTTACTAGAGAGTCACTATGAAGGAACAGGAGCATCTTCTTGATAGGGTCCACTGATCATACACGGGTGCATAGGAAACAGTGTTGTCCATGTAGTTGTTGTCGCGGTGAGTGCCCTCATCATGCATTGCGATGAGGATAAGGAGACTTTGTCTTTCGACGGGAGAAGCTGGAAAAAATCGGAGGCGACAGAGGAAGCTGCAGTTGAAGAGGATGTACTTTGTATGTTTGACTGAGATGTCGTGATGCCTAATTTCCGAAGCCTCATCTTCTCCTCCCACTCGTCCAATCCGTGTTTCGGCCGGTTTAGATTGCGATGCTGGTAGAATACCAAGCTTATGCGTGACGGCTCTTGGCGATTGGGATTTTTCAGCGCTGTCGTTGAATGCAGTTCATGTTTTGCGCATTCAAACAGGACGGATCCATGACTGAGAGCAATTGCCACACCGCCAATTTGTGAATCCTGGAACAAAATGTTAGAAAATAAATGCTTCCTGTTGCAAACAAAGCCGTTATTTTTTTGTGATTTTGCTATGTAAGCTTTTGGCTCTATCCACAAAATTTCACTCTCTACAGTTTTCTTTTTGCCAAACACAGATTACACTTCGGAAGTCTTTAGTCATATTTCCAATTTGTGAATCCTGGAACAAAGTTTTAAAAAATAAAGGCACGCTGTTGGAAACAAAGCAGTTCCATTTTTCTATGATTTTGTTATGTAAGCTTTCAGCTCTATCCACAAAAATTTCACTCTCCCTAGCTCTCTTTTTGCCAAACACAGATTACATTTTGGAGGTCTTTAGTCATATTTCCACATTGACAGAATCAACAGTTATGTTACTGTGCTATCGTCTCTTACAGTGTCACAGGTCCACACTTTCGCTGGGCACACCCTGCTTCAGATAACATTAACCCTTTTCATCTGCTTATGCAGAGTGCAGTCACATCGTTCAAAACTAACTGCAAGACACATTAACTGAAAAACAAGCTTCAAGGAGCACTTACTCTGAAACACTCTTCATTATCCGAATGACCTAATACTTGTCCTAGTCTTTCGGTTGCTTTAGGAGCTTCTGTTGCAACTGGATCAAAGGGTGATGTCCCACCAAATAAATCCAGCTTTGATGATTGTTGGATTCCCTGCATCAGAAAAATACAAAATTAGTCGCATATAATCTTTTAGAACACTAGGCACACTAAAAAGTAATGATGAAGTAACCAAAGACCATCAAAAATGTGGAAAAGAAAATATCATATAATTCCTTACTTCCTTATGATCGGCAAGTTTCGTTTGAATTTTAGAGAATTTAGACCATTACAAAGGGCATAAACTCTGGAGCGAGTGATCTCTGCATCACTGGAGAGAGAAAACTGAAAGGAGCGTAGCAAAAATGGAGGTAGCGACCATGGTGATGGCAACGTTGAATCAACTGCCTGGTAGGACTGACTGTGGTGCATCCAAGAGCCAAGGGGACCGAGCCGTGATCAAGTAATGAATCTCAATGACTCAATGCGTTTCACACTACCCTCCTTTCTGAATTCTCTGGTTAACGGAGCTCTCCGCTTAGCCAGTAGCATGAAATTTTCTAGTGCGGCCACTCAGTTTACTTCGCCTCTTCCATTAGCCTGACTTTGCTACTACTCCTGTGGCCCCATGAATATTTTTGTTCCGATCCTTCTGTCTTTACTTTACTTACTTACAACTTCTTGTCAATTATCTTAAGCAAAAATTCAATGAACTTCATGGATATAATTTTTTCCTTCTCTTACAATTTTTGCTTGCCAGGACTGCACGCCACTGGGATCGAGACCCAAAGAGCAGAAGTACTCAAACATTTAAAGATTCAGAAACATCTTAAGCGACCTCATACTAAAAATAAACATATTACAAGGTCTTTAGGTTCAATTTACGGCATTGCAACAAAAATCTACAACTCGTTTTACTTGATTCAGAAAAAGCTGAGCTTGTTGAAGAAAACACATGTCTATGAAAAATAAAGTATTAAACTCAAGGAGACTAGAATTACCTGGCTTTGATAAGGCACAGATGGAGCTAAATGGGAATTTGAGGGCCCCAAAGCAGGATTGGGTGGATAGTACTGAGGCATATTCTCAAAGTTGGTCCGTAACTGTGGATGAAGACTTTGTGAGCTATAACATGTATTCGGTAACGGATGAGATCCAATTGAGTCTTGGTTAGAATTCTCCTGAGAGAAGTGAGGCTTCATGTTATAGCTTGGAGGCAGATTGTTGAGAGGAGACGAGTGAATCAGATTAGCATCATGAAGTGCCTGATAAGTTAAGTTGTTGGCTTGGTGCACAGGCTGTTTCTGCAGCACAACTTCTGGTTTCATGTGAGCATTTATGTAGTTAACTGGTTTTGATGATACGCCATTGATAGGATTCACTCCAGATTTTCTGGACCAGTCTCCGACAGAATACATTGACGATTGATGATCGGATCCTAGCACTGGAGCGGAAAAACTTACACACTCAGAATCTCTTTTTAAAAATTGACTGAGATCATTTGACTTAGACTCTGCGGATTTATCACTTAAAGAAGGACTGTCTTCAAACCAAGTTTTGCTTGAAGTATCTAAACTACTAAATGCTGTCTTATTTTCACACGGTGACTGACTGAATTCTGAACTAGAAGATTCTGAAAGAACTGAGCTTCTGGAGGTGTTTGATCCGTAACCGCTTGACGACTCGTACGATTTTTCACTGAGGTTTTGTGGAAAACTCGGCGAGCGTGCACTGGTGGCTTTCCCATTATGAGGGAGATATAATGGCCCCGAAACGGAGCCACTTAGGGATGGTGGTCTCCCAGATGGCACTCGAAAAGAAGATGAAGACTTTACGCCATTAGAAGACTCTGAGCTGTTGCGACTCCAGTGAGAGGTGTCCAGAGGATCCAACGAGGTCCAGCCAGAACTTTCTGGTGGGAGGTTTGAATACTGAGAAGTTTGACTAGAAGGAGAGCTGAATGCTGACTCTTGTCTGACGTTAATCTGTGAGTGTGTGGGTTCGTTCAGTAAGTTATCACTCAAATTGTGCTGCTTCTTAACATCTAAAGTTGGATTAAAACTAATTTTGTTTCGAGGATCACCACTGTTGGTGCGATTTTCACCTCTCGTATGAAATGACTGTTCGAAGGGTGAAAGTCCAGGGGCCGATATGTCTGAATAGTGTCCCTGAGGTAGATTCGGGTTCCCCCTTTCAGGTAAAGCTGACCAACTGCTGGCAGCATTCACTGCGTTCAATTGGGGCTGATGATGCCCGACACTGGGCGAGGTGACTATTTTATGAGGCGAACTAAAGGCACCGCGAAACAAGCCATTGGTTGTGCTGTCTGCATCCACTTTGAGCTCTCTTTTGAAACTTCCCTCAAAACTAAAGCTGCCAGATCCAGTAGTTGTCCAATTATCTGAAACAATAAAAAACCTATATAGATTTAGACAGGAGTCCAAGAAGCAAAGCTAAAAATCAAATTGTTAGGAAGTTTAGGCTATGTTACTTGCAATGAAGAATTAACTAGAATGGGATGGACCGTTTCTACACGTGAGTTGCTCACAAGAAGGACCAGAATCCGCGTAAATCAAATCGTGCAGTACAACAGTTTTAGTAGGCTTCTCAATAAGCTGTGTTCCTTCCCTGTTTCATGTTGTTCAAAGTGTAAACAACGTCTGAGCTGAAGCGCTGCAATGGAGGGTGCCATATTTTCATACTGCAGAAACTGTTACGATTACGTTTAGTGAGCAATTTTACTCGAGAAGATAGTAGATTGTGATTTTTTATGAGCAGGAAGTTTCCATTGGCAGTTACCATTTTAAAAAAATTAAGAGGGTCAATGACATAGACTGCTATACTAACCTATGGAATGAAGAGGAGTTGAGGTGTTCCATGATATTGGCTCCACCCAATTTAAATATGGTGCCGGCTGATATGAGGACTGAAACCACTCAGGATGAGGACTGTGATACATTTCACGATTGAGGTACTGAGCCTGAGGTGGAAACATCCAACCAGGATACGATGAGATGGGACTATCCAATACAGTTGATGATACCTATGGTGAAAACACAGAGCAAATTCTTTATAGTCTTTGCATAAATTAACATTTTGACTGCCTCAGAGCACTATGCATTTGGTGGATAAAATCCATACATGCCACATTTTATGTTACATTTTTAAAACAATTTTAAACATTACTATATATTTTTTAAAAAATTGAATATTAACTGTAGCATGTATGGATTTTATTCACCGAATTTATAATGCTCTGATGATGGGGTGAACTCTGAAATGCATTAGCGACTAATGCTTCTGTATCTGAATAAAATGCATCTTCGACTAACGAAATGTATATTCAATCCATGTTCAAGCTGAAAAATTTTTGATTGCTTTATAATTTCACGATCCCTCTACAGACACAAAAATGAAGTAAACCTCTTACGACTCATTCTTGCGAATACTGGCGAACGTTTCCTGTCAAAAACTCAAAAACTGATTTTTTTTACACAATGAGGGAATAATTTCTCTTGAATATGCCAGTGTATTAGGGTTCAATTCTCCATTGGTGGTTACATTGATGACAAACCCAAAATATTTTCTCAGTTTGTAAGACAGAGAATTATCACTTGAAATTTCGATCATGAGGTTTTATCAATTTGTAGTCCAGTCCGTACCTCGCTACTCCGGTCTGAGAGACGACCGTTATATTGTGTTCTTGGCCTTTTTTATTTTCATTTGATTGAAAATGCCTGAGATTTTAGGCGAAACGTCTCAGATTTTTCATTTATATTTTTAGCCTTTTCTACCCAAGTTGAGCTTTAGTGTATATGAATTCAGGGCTACGTTAAAGGCACTTATACTTATATATCTTCCTTGGCTACTACCTATATAAAATTTACTAGCTAACCCACCTGAGAACTTTGTAGCTGAGACTCTATCCTTTCTGAAACAGATATTTCACTGGGCAAATAGGTATTGGGGGGCAGATCTTGACTTTCCGAGGTTGCTTTGTTCTTATCAGAGGCTGCCTCTAGCTCCTCCTCTTTCCTCTTCTTCCCTTGTCTCCGACACGGCTGCAAAGGAACAGCTCGTACTCGGACTTGGCATGGATACCTGCAGAAAGAATCAACCTGATTAATACAATCAAACAAAATACAATACAAATACAAACAAAATACAATCAAAATCAGTAAATCCTCACAAGCCACCATAATGTTAAGTTGTACAATACTAAGTTGTTACAACTTAGTATTACCAACTACCTACACATACTACTCTCTACGATAAATTCCTTATTCTTTTGATTCACTTGTGACATCGGGCAAAAAAAGAAAACTGCCTCATAAAAAATAGACCAACAGCCATTCAGCAACTTGGAAAAAATATTGGAGCGATGTTCTTTGCGTTACAATTACTTGAATACAACCATATAATTTATTGAAATTCTTCCAAAGCTCAAAATTTTTACTCTTGTGGTTGGATTTGACCCAAAAAATAATTAATTGTACATATATGTATTCTGGCTAACAAAACGGCCTTCTGTATGATAACTTAGCTGGGGATCAACCGAGTCAATTTCCATAATTTTCCGGCTATGGTAGGTATGTAAAAGCCTGCAGATGAAATTACTATCTTTGAATTTTTATAATATGAGCTGTTTGAGCTAAATTGCATTTAATGCCTTCAAGTGTCTTCTGTGAACATGGTGGTTGAGCTGGCTGGAACTGGCTAAAGGAAACCCCCTTGTGATTAATTATGACCTATTTTTATTTTGGAATAGTAGATTCATATGTGCAATGAACGTACTTAGTCAGTACTTCAACAGCTCCTTTCTTCACTTTTTCTTCCTGAGCCATTTTATCTCCGAACTCGTCCGAATCGTCCATTGCATAGAGTGGTAACACGTGGAGCTGTTCATCTTCGCCTTTCGAGAGACCCCGCTGTTTCGTCAAACTCACGACGACAGTACATCCATTGTTCATGTTATGCAGGTCCCGATGTGCGTGAGCACAAAAGTCGATACAAGCTGTAACACTGGCAAATGGACGGCCTTGTTTGAGACCTAGTCTGCAGTCGGAAGCCTCTCGCTCAAACTGAGTCTGATTATTCCACGCCTCGGGCGCTAATGAGTGGTAGAGTGGGGAAAGATTGGTCGCCAGACACTGCAATCGTTCTTCGACTTCTTGTTCCTGAAAAAAGTGGATAGATTAAGGAGATGGTAGTGAAATTTAAAAGTGATCAGCGGACCGATTATTGAAATTGATAGACAAAGCTATAGACAAAAAAAACAAAAGGGATTTGAAAAGATCCTATTGGAGGAGGCGGGTGGTTGCAAAGGACATAGGAGGAATGGAATAGACTAACTAACAGCAACTCACAAGAGACCCGATAGTTAGTCCATGATTTACCCCCTTAGTCTACAGGAACCACCCATTTCAACCAATAGGAAAGCTCTATACTCCATATATCTTCTTTGTCTATTGCTTTGTCTATCAGTTTCAATAATCAGCCCGCTAGTGAATATCAGGACTACTTCCAATCTTGGGAATTATACAATACTTTGGCAAGAAAAGTAACGTAAGTAAAATGACATATTTTTGAGCTAGTAAAACTCCTGTGAGCTTCTTTAACCACAATATTCTACAGATTGTAAATTCAAAATGGATGCCAAAGTTGTAGCACAGAAGGTCTTAAAGCCTAGATTAGCCACAAACTGATAAAAATAAACTTTCCTTGACCAGGGGACCACTCTTGAAAGGGACAGGATTGACCTAACTCTCTTAGCTAACCTTGATCTGACAATGAATTGACAGTTATTTAAATATTGATCTTAGCTTTTAATTTAGCTCAACAGTTATCAATTTCCAAAGCATAATTTCTGTCCTCTACCTATGAGATGAAACTACATTCTTTAAAAAACACTTTTTTTTACAAAACAGAAAACATACATTTAAACTTTCAGCTTTTAAATTCATAAAAAGTTCCAGGAAAATAAGTCAACTTACCTCTGAGCGGACTGATAGTCGAAATTTTCTAACAGTTTTACTTCGGGCATATTTGCAACCGTTGTAATACATGGACCAAGAACATCCAAAAGAGAACGAGGCTCCGCAAGTCTTGGGATCCAATCCCTGGCAAGCACAAGTCCTCGGTTCATTTGTGGCACATCTTCGAACAGTTGGTAAACCATATCTGTGCAAAAATAAACAATTTCTTAGGATTAAAAAAGAAATAAAAAAGATCATGATGTGACAACTACATGCTTTCAAAATGACTGATGAATATTACTTGAGAGGGACTTGAAAGAAATTTTTCAACTGCTCGAAGTTCTCCCATTCAAAACAAAAGGGTGATTCCTTGGTTTATTTCCGTTGAAAATTATGGATAATGCAAAAAAAATGTCCTGTTTCTTGAATAATAATAAACACAGTTATATTCTAAACCAAAAAATAAAAATGCAAACATAGTTACCGATTCAATTTATGAGTGAGCATGGAGTAAAGGCAGTCAGCTTCTGATGTTGGCACACCCTCCCACGCCACAAGAACAACGACAATCCATGCTGAGGAGCATTTGTGACCTTGTCGATACTTTACAATCACCAATACCTTCTCCTCGGTTGATGCTCTACGAATTATCCATTTTGCCATGGGACAGCCTTGCGATGTTTTTCCTTCCTTACCAGTGTACAAGATCTGGGGAGGTTAAGATGAAAATCAAAATTAGAACACAAGATAATTGTTGTCGAGAGAAAAATTATGGTCACTTAAGTCGCATCAACTTTGACTCATAACGAGAGAAGGCATAGATTTTATTGTCATACATGTTAAAATAAATTTTTCTACTTACTGAATTTAGTTTACAATTCTTAAAATAATTAGGAGATACTTTCAACAGGCTGCATTTTGGAGACATGAGGGTACTTATCAAAAGGTTAAGAGTCCAGAAAAAAACCGGAAAACCAAAATTACAATTGAATTCAAAAGTTCATTTCTTCCTTTAAATTTGATGCCTTATAACTTCAGGAGAAAACACATCGACGGCGTAAGTTCGCAATCACATATCTCGTTTGCGGTGTCTGAGAATCTACGCCTCCATGTTATTTTTTTAAAGGAGAACAAATTAACATCATTCCTAGAAGTTTATGCAGAATTTTCTTCGCACAGAGAAGAAAATCACGGCACTTGTAAAGAATTGCCGTTGAGTAGTTTTCTGTTTAAAAAATAAAGTATGACAGGAAGTCTGCGACATCGCAAACCGAGTTATATGATTGCCGACTTACACCATCAAGATACCCTCTTTCATGAAACAAAGCTTAAATAAAATCTCATTGGGAAAAAAAGAAAAAAAACTTTTTACAGGCTGGGTAATGGTTCTAAAGTGCGTGAAAATAGTACCAAAAGACTTTACCAAAGTAAATTATCAAATAAGAAAGGGTGTTTATTACTCAAGAAAATTAATGTACGCACCTTTTCTACTCTGATTGCTTTGTCTTTTAGTCCTGTCCTTTTCTCAAGATCTTTCCTCAGCTCCGGTAGGGATTCAGCAGCTCCAAGGTGAGTGTAATATGAACCAGGCTCTGGTGGAAATTTATCCGCAGGAAAACAGTTACAGTCAGGAACTTCAACTTTGATGTTATTTTTCAACCTGAATTAGAAATGACAGAAATGAAGACGTTGAAATCTAAAGACTTTAGAGAGATCGATAAACAGACTTTAAAAAGGACGAAAAAACAAGGTATCCTATTAAAATTCAGCCCTGATTTGCCATAACTAGAGATATTTTGAAAATTTGTGACTGTTTCAGTCTGCCGCATTTTCAGGGTTGCCACAGAATTTATATAATGAAATTCTCTGACATTTCCTTGACACATTTTGCTTAAATTCTCAGACAATTGAGGATATGCCAGATGGTTGAATAGACATAATTTGAAGTAGTTTTCAGGCAAAATTTGTTGTTTCAAACATTCAATCCATTCTAGAAAGTAAATATATGTGACTCAACAATTTTTTCCTTCACACTTTCGTTATTTTTCCTGACATATCCAGGTTTTCCCTGACTTTTAAAAATTCCTTGACATTTCCAGGTATCCTGGTACTCCCTGACTGGCAACCTTGTTCAATCAATGAGCACAAGAAAATAACAAAATCAAGTACTGCTCACCTTTCAATATGCTCCTGAAATTCTTTTGCTGACATATTCGGAGATGAGATAGGAGGTTTCACGTCATTGATATTATCCATTTCTGGCTTACAATCTAATAAACTGCTCTTTTCGTCCTTCACCGTAACATTTTTCTCATCGTCTTCATTTGATTCTAGAACTTCATCCTTCGTCTGCAACCCTTGACAACAGTGTTCAGCGGTTGGAGTTTGCACTCCTCCTTGCCTACAGCACCACGACCCGCCTGTAGTCTCCATTGAACAAGGCCCTCCGCCCGCACCAAAAATAAAACTGGACTTGAGTTCAGATCCATCACATTTTTCCTCCTTAATTTTTCCCGAAGTTAATCTTGGATCAGATCCAAAAGGAATCTCTTGATATCTTGGCACATGACAGATTTTGATTCCTGCAGGCCTTCGATCTTCGATTATAACCTTTGATTTATGATCCACTTCCTTTTCAATCCGACAGGAATAATTTTCAGAGCGCTTAGCTGGATCTGTCTTTAGTGGTTGTTCCAGAAAAGAGCCCAGAGGCAGACATTTTTTAGGGTGGTTTTTTACTGGAAATTGATTTGAAGGAAAATAGCCAGGATCATACAAAGAGGTAACAGGTTCTCTTTTATGCGTTTCAAAACGTTCAGGATTAAAAATTGGCATTCCATTCAAGCTGTGATTATTTCGGACGTATGATGCACTGTTTACAAGGTCTTGAGGTTTGTACGAAGGCCACGATTTATTGCGATCATTTTTTTGCAGTTTTTCACTAGTAGTTGAACCATTAATCAAGCATTTTCCTGGAAAATAATGTCCACTCTCTTGTGGCTCCTCAGATAATGGTTTCATTATAGAAGAACTTTTTTTGATGTTAAAATTTATGTCAGTTTCTGATGGTGTCTCCTGCTTGATAATATTCTGAATATTCCAATCAGATTTAGGGAACGGAGGAAAGGGAACAGTTAACTTGCTGTGAGTATTAACATAATTTGTGTTTAAGGGCATTGGGTTGATATGTGTTATGAAATCTTCCTTTGCATTTCTTGTGGGGCTTACATACTTAAAGAAAAATTTTGCAGCGGAGGCATTAGCATCTGCTACTGGAACTCTTTCGTGAGAGTTCCATTGTTTAACGCCACCACCCTCAGTAACTAAGTTCCGAGGATGGTGGCCTTGGGCTAAAAAATTATTCATTGGAGATTTGGAATTATTAGATTCGTTTATCATATATTGCTGCTGCTGATGTTGTTGGTGCATTCCACTGCCGCCGTAACTTTCAGGATTTGGCGACTGTATACTTTGGTTTCTTTGTAGCTGTTGATGCTCTAGGTGGCTTTCAGCCATTTGCTGTTGATGTTGTCGTTGAAGCTGTTGTTGGTGTTGTTGCTGTAGCTGCTGCTGCTGCTGCTGTTGTTGTTGTTGTTGTTGTTGCTGCTGCTGCTGTTGTTGTTGGTGTTGTTGTAGCTGCTGTTGATGCTGCTGCTGTTGCTGCTGTTGTTGCTGCTGTTGTTGTTGCTGTTGTTGTTGCTGATGATGTTGCTGTTGCTGGTACTGTAAATTTAAGTTTTGTTGCTGCTGTTGGTTGTTTTGTTGTTTATTTAAAATCATGTTTTTTAACCGGCTGTTAACATGACTACTTGCATGGCTTGGCTGTTCAGACTGCTGCTGATATGAGGAAATATTTACATCATTGTTAGGAAGATTTTCTGAATTATTTCGCTCATTCCTATTTCCCGAAAAATTTTGAGATCGAGCATTTGCCCAAGGTGACTGAGGGGAGAAAGGACTGAGCCTTTCTGATTTCATCAGTTTAAGAGACTCTTGTTCAGCTGACTGTTCCCCAGAATTTATTTCACCGCCTGGGTACCTGTAGAAAAGAAGAAAAAAATGCTATCAATTGACCAGCACATCAATTTCAAAGAGTAAAAGACGAAAAAAAAAAAAATTAAAAATCGCAAAATCAGGGTGACAAGGTTTCTTGGATTTCAAAATTCCCTGAATTTTCTGGTTTGTTTCGAATAAAGATTCCCGATTTCTTCCTGCCTTTTCAATGTTCTAGGTTGGCTTGATTTCTCATAAAACTTCTTTTCGCAACAAATTTTAATCGTGAAGTCTCTTGAAATCGAAAAAATGAAATTATTTGGCTGGAAGAGAAAAACTTCAAGGTTCTGCAGAAAAATTTCTTGACTTTTCTGGTTTTCCCTGCATTATTCAGGTTTTCCCTGACTTTTCAAGGGCTTGTCACCCGGAGAATTGTTTTTGTAGACACTATTTATAATTCTGTTTATTAAGGACTAATAATTATTAATGTCAATAGTAATAATTATCACTCCATTTACTTGATCTGGTTGCTTTCCAACTAACAGATACCAGTGTAGATGGAGTACGATTCTTCCAAGTTCTGAGAGTAATAGTTTAATAGAGTAATACACACCCATTAGAGTTGTGTGAACTCTGCTGAGATTGGGGAGGTAGTTGATGTGGGTACCCAGGCATTGCGTTTCCCTGCCCAGAAGAGAAGCTGTTGCTTGTTGGTGTTTTGACTACAGAGCTAGGGATATTGTTAACAGCATCTCCGTTGCTTTCCGCATGAACAGAACTGCACCTGCTGTTTGGTGTTGTTGAAGGAGGTATCATTGTGACATCCTGTAAAGAATACAGTTATCAGTAATGTTAGTTGAGGTTGATGAAATAACATCAACAATGCACGCAAAACGCAGAATTTCCATAAATAATTCAATTCCCGATTTCCTAGCTTTTTCTTGCTTTCCCCTGACTGTCAAACAAAATTTCCATCTGAGGTTTTATTATTTTAAACATGTTGACTCTTGCTAGACTTTAAAAAAAATTTCCACATCTAGAAATTTAAATTACCGAAAAAGGCACTGACTTGGCGGCTTCAATGGCTGTTTATACTCTTTTGAATGATGCCGGCTAAAGTTGCTGAGGACAAACACTCTTAATGAAATTTGCTGACTGTTCTTGCGAAATTCTTTTGTAACTATTCGAAATAAAATAGAGATAAGTTGCAATGTCTTCGCATTGCAAATTGAGTGCCTTTCTAAAATTTGGAACTCATTTTTTTGATAGTTTAAAATCTGCACTTGATGACCAAATTATATGAAAATGTTGTATTTCATGGGAAAAATCTATTTTTTTTTGCGATGAACGACAAAATTACTCCAATATTTTCGAGGTGTTGTGATACTTGGGTATCTCTTGAGAAGAAACATTTTCTATTGTTTGAGGCTGCATTAAGACAAAACTTTGCAAGTGAGAGCTACAGTTTTCAGCTCAATTTAGAAACAATTTATATGTCATTAGTCTCCATATGCAGATGAGAGCTTTTAGAAATGAGTCAGATATTGTAGTTCCTGATTGCAAAAAGAAGCCCAATTGTTTACTTACTTGATTTGAATGACTGTAAGTCCCATTGACAAATTCAGATGGTCTAGGTGATGCATCAACATATTCCATCGTTGAGCCATTCAGCTGTTGATTTGAATTTACAGTTGGTGTTACGCCACCATTAACTAAAGGGGATGGTTGTGAGTTTTGGTAGCTCCCATTTGGTGTTTGCATAAACGTGCCTTGAGCTGTTTGTTGATACCCTGGAACACCATTACAAAATTAATGAATTTATTTCTGACTAAACACATCAGAAAATACAGATGATATATACAAACTAAATGAAAAATTTAAACAATTTTTGTTTAGACGGAACGGCCAGAAAATATTAATGGCTCCTTACCTCTGGATGTTTTACACATAGTAGTACTACGAAAGAATAATATACCTGTTCATAGAATAACCATTCATAATAAGACTGTAAAAATCTGAGGGATCTGAAAATTTTGGTTTACAAAACGATTTCAGACACAAAAAAGTGTTTATTCAAAGCGGCCTTCCACCCCAGTTAGCAAGATTGAGCTCCGTCATTTGGATCCATTAGCCCGTACAGGAGCTCGCTCCAATACTCGCGTTATCCACAAAATGTAGCAGTAGATTGAAGATGGCATTGCTAAGCGCGCTCCTTACAGTCTCCGTCCACAGTCTCTAGCGGCAGATTGGAGACTGAGTTGATAAGCGCGCTTCT
>NW_017547132.1:1941763-1957286 GCF_001854935.1 Bemisia tabaci
ATAAAATTAAGTGCCTTCATCTGGGATACACTCTCAGAAAGGAGCAATATTCTAAAAGCAAGGTTACCATTCTGTTTTATTTACCTGGTGAACTTTGGTGATAAGAATATTGAGTTGGATGGTAATCCAGCGTTGGAGGAGGAGGTAACTGTTGTATGAACTGCCCTTGAGGTGTCCAGCCACCTAGAAAGGAAAGAATGTGAATAAAAGTTAATTATCCAACTTAAAAATATAATAACTACCTACATTTAGAATTGATAATATCAGATTTTTTCTAATTTGGTAAAGAATTCATTCTTAAAGTCACATCATTTTCCGTACATAAGAGGTATGATATTCATTTTCACTATCTATACTCAACTGGTGCTCTGAAAGAAAGGAAAACAGAGGAATCCAATCACCATAAAAGGTTTTACTTCATGGATGAGGAAAACAAGAGGGCTGTCTCAAAAGTGCCTTATTGCCATAGCTTCAAAACTAATGAATAAAATTGAAACCTACAAAATGTTTCTTATGAGTCATACTCTCAACGTCTCAACTCTCAAACTCGCTATCGTTTGTTTGGTATGATAATGCAGGACTAAAGCGTACATAGGAATTGATTAA
The DNA here is from genome assembly GCF_001854935.1 of Bemisia tabaci. Lineage (NCBI taxonomy): Eukaryota > Metazoa > Arthropoda > Insecta > Hemiptera > Aleyrodidae > Bemisia > Bemisia tabaci. Next base: position 1,942,370 of record NW_017547132.1, read on the forward strand.
CTGATGAAAATTATTGGAAACAAGTGTACTTACCTGGATTACTTGGATCAGGAGCTGGCACTGAAGTTTGTTGCCAAACAGCATTAGGAAACCTATGTTCTCTGATTGGTGGAACAAAACTACTGGTATCTACAATATTTGTTGACTGAACACCAGTCCCATAGAATGGCATGGTCTGAAATAAAAATTATTTTGTGAAGTATATAAAAATGTATATTGAGAGGGCTAGGAAGAAATTATAATGATAACTGTGCCACTAAGTTAAAAGCAGGCAGAAAGCTCTAATATGTATGGATTAGAGAAGCGCTAGGCTGTCAGCAGGGTTTTACAGTAAAAATTGTAAATTTCTTCAGTCAAAGAGTTCTAAGTAAAGTGGAAAAGATTTCTTACTTTCTTCCCATATGAAACTCGACCCCTGTAATTGACAGATGAAAATTTTTTGAGAAGAGCGCTAAAAATTTTAACCAGAGTACGTAGCATCAGAGGAGACGAATTCTTGTAAATTCTGAATAAAATAGAAAGTATTGAGTGATGTTTGGATATAATAAAAAATATGCTGTTCTTCTTTGGACACCTGGATATTGAAAAACTGCTGTTAGGTATATATTTTCTCCGCCAATTGATATTAAATGCATTAAAAATGGTATTATGAGCTATTTTTCCTAAAAATGTAGGGCACTTTTCCATCATCTTGAAAAATTCAGCTTTACTGTTTAGCCACTAGCAATTTTCTAATATTCTAGAATTCTAATGGAGAGTTGTATGCGAAAAGTGCTTGCTTCCAACCGAGCACTTAACATGATACATAACTTGTCCCAAAAAAAAGTAATAATATCCTTGTAACTGAATGCTTTTTTATTTTCCAGAGGTTTTATTCCATAAAAGTTACCGCAGCATTGTCGCTAAAAAATTTGATCTTGTTCAGTAAAATTGATGGTTTGGAGCATGTGCTGCTTACCAGGCCTGGCGTGAGTGACGGATCTGTAACAGGTACTCCAGATTCTATCTTGACATCTGCTCTAACTGATGAGACCTGTAACACAAAATCAACACTGCGAATGAGAAAAGTCATAGTTATTGAATGGAACAAAATCAAGTTTAGCTTATGCAAAACACTAGATGACACCCTTAAACAAACTAACTACCTAGTGAACAAACTATCTGCTTCAAATCAGGGGTCGATAATGTTCCTTGATTTCCAAAAATTTCTGGATGACGACCTTCTTTTATGGGTCGTGAATTTTTTACAGTTTCACAGAATTTTTAATAGTTTCTGCGACGAAATTCTGTACGAGTTGGCAAAATGGGCGGGGGATGATATCATAATTTCGCAGGAATATAGGTAATGACAATTTTTTTGTTGATTTACATATGGAAAATATTAATTCATGCCTCAATGTTTTCAGTCTCGCGAAACTAATGTAGACCTCCTCTCAGATCCTGTACTTAGCTGGTGAACTTTTCCCGAAAACGCAAAAATATCACTAAATTTTGATCATGCACAGGAGCCTTCAACTACTGAGACAGACCTTTTGGTTTCCCACTCATTTTTCACAAGCATAAATATTCTTCAATATTCAGTGTTGTCAAAATTGTAACCGTAAATTCTGAAACGGCTTTACAAATTTCATCAAAATGAGATCATAATTTTCCGAGCTTCGATAAAAATAAAGAATATATGACGAACTGGTACGCGAGTAAATGATCACGAGATAATATACATGGTCAGGTCTACAACTCCTCAGACGTCGCGCCGCAACTATCGACCTCGAGCAACTATTTTAACTCTCCGGAGATCAAATTGCATATACGACGAAATGAAGGAACTTCGAATGAATCCGGTGAAAACTATACACTTCGAACCGCTTTCACTCCCTACGAATTTGAAATTTTCAGCGTTTTCTACGCTAAAATGTGTGTAAAATAGAACAACCCTCTACACTCTAGCATATATTTGAGTTTTTGTGGATTAAAGTCCCTTCTCCTAGCTTTATCCCGTGGAGTGTCATCTATCATCATACTTCAAATAAAAATACAGGGCATCTAGCAATTTTCCACAAAAAAAAATTCCTCGCAAAAAAGGACAAAAAACCGGGGGAAAATTAAAATTCCCTGACAAACGAAAAAAATAATTTCCCGAAATTTCCCTACGACAAGAAGGACAAATATTCCTAATTTTTCGGCAGGGTTAAACTTATTAGACCGACGTATAAGTGATAATTTTTTAATGTATTATAAATATAATGTGATAAATAGAGCAGAATATATGGTGCCTAGACTATCTGCGTTTTTCCAGTTCCCTGACGTTTCCCTGACACGAAAATTGCTCGCAAAATAAAATTTCCCGACTTGCCAAATTTTTGCGGATTCCTTGACATTTCCCTGTTTTCCCGGTCGCTAGATACCCTGAAACACCACTTGAGACACACTAAGCCGTGTGATACGTTTCTTTACGTATGTTAGGGTAGGGAGAGTAAACAAAGAGTAGAGAGGGCGCTTGAGAGAGGGATCCGGAAAAGAAAGAGTTGACACTTTGAGTCATTCACCCCCGGCCCTGAGCAGGGTCGGAGCGTCGCACAGTGGGTCGCGTCAATCAGAGAAGTCGGACATGACGTTTTTGACTAAAACTGCAAAGTTTGATGTTCATTTTGTCACATTTTCGACTTAACGGGGTGCTTCTCGGTGAAAATTTCACGAGGGAACCAATGAAACCACTTTTAGAACCCAGGATGCCTACTAAAACAGGCTTTCCAAGAAGCAGTGCTTTTACAGTACTTTTTTAGTGCATTCTTCAGAAATTCAGTACCTTCTCAACAGGAAAAATTCAGTACTTCTTCAGTACCTCCATTCGACGAACTGGAAAAATTTCAAAAATTTGAATTTCTCGCTCAAATTGCGACAAAAATGAAAAAAATCCCGGACCTTCTTGCGGAATTTTCGCACTTTCTCAGTACTTCCGGACCGCCCTTAAAAAATCAGTACTATTTCCGGGATTGTAGACACCATGTTTTCGTCACATTTTCAACTTAAATTGGCGCTTCTAGCTGAAAATTTCATTAGGAAACCAATGGAGCCACTTTCAGAACCTCAAATTTCTGCATAAACGGAGTTAAAAGCTTTTAAAGTTTCCAAATTTTGTCCGAGCTCCCCCATCGACTCGATCCAGTGTGCGTCGTCGGGGCGCTAACCCCAATCTTATTCATCCGTACCCTCGCCTGGCGCTAACTCCGAGCCCGCGGCCGTCCCATCCTCATCCCTCGCGCTTTCCTCGCTCCGCCCACTTTCTTCGCCGCCAACCTTAACTCGTCCTACGTCTACGACCCTCTGCAACCCCCTCCCGTGGAGTATCAGTCTGGGTCCTTTATTATTTTTAACCCCGACTTATGAATGGAGTTATCGTCTATCCACGCGTCTCGCGTCTCGACCTACAAACGGGAGGAGGGTCGCTTTTCATCGTCCCGCCATCAAGTCCCACGTGGGGGACCTTCCTCATTGCGGCAGGTCACGGTTATAGTCCCTCAATACTAAGAGTCGAGACATGGGGAATCCGTTTCTGATTAGCTCCCGTATTTTCGGCGTCCACAGTGTCACAAACCGGAAAAAGACTACGTTCACATCGATTGCGAGGAATGGCTAGAATGGACCGGAATGACTAAAATGAAAATGTTGAACAGACAATGCGCGATGTTCAAACTTCATTTTCCAATGAGGAATGTTCATCCTTAAAAGTCCTCTTCTGCACGAGGAAATTAATCCGGGTGTCTACTAGAACAGGCTGGCCAAAAGTCAGTATTTTTACAGTACTTTTTCAGTGCATTCCCGAAAAAGTCAGTACCTCCTTAACAGAAAAATTCAGTACTTTTTCAGTACCTCCATTTGACGAAATTCAAATTTCAAAATTTTGAATTTCTCGCTCAAATTGCGACAAAATTAAAAAAATCCGAACCTTCTTCCGCACTTTTTCCGTACTTTCGGATCGCCCTTAAAAGATCAGTACTATTTCCGGACTTTCCAGAAATTCCGAACTTGTAGACACCCTGTTAATGACACAAACGTCGTTTCTAAAAGGAGCCAAAAATAGAGGTTCCAAATTGCGGAATGTAAATGCCGGTTGTCCCTGGGGAATTTCTACGAGATCTGTTTGGAATGAGCGTGCGGTTAAGAGTAGAGCGTGCACAAATATCGTGGTTATCATTGGCATTCGTTCAACTGGAGTGCCCTGGAAGTTCAATGCTTCAATTCATAAATCCTTGAGACACACACTCCACACGCAATCCACGCGAAAGTGAAAATCATTGGTGCCTCGATTTCGTAACACAACTTACTAGCGAATCCACTTAAGATACAGACAATTTATACGAGTTCGGATAGAGCGAGATATTCATTCTAACCGTATCTAAACTAAGGAGCTGTATTATTAAATGCCCAAATACTCAGTGACAATGCAGACAGGAATGAAGATTAAATATGTTATGATGGTTTAACCTCTCATACGCGAAAAATGATGAGAATGAGAGAAGCTGAAGGGCGTCTATCAAAATATATTTTGATATCTTTTTTTTTTTTCAGTGTACTTTGGCAAATTTTCTTTGATAAAACGCAAATTTTCTGGGAAACTCACGATCATTTTTCAACCGTGTACCTTTCGTGAATTTTATTTGCAATTCGATGATAATAAATGCAGCGACGTCCGAATGTCTTTTCGATATTTTTCCATAGCACGGTTGTGCTGCCGTGCTGAGGAAAAATGCCGTGTGAACATTCGAAAGCTGCCAAATTTTCTCCAGTAAAAAGTGTTTTACGAAAGAGTGTCATGAATATTTTCTCTTGAAAATTTCAGATAATTTAGATCCGTTTGCGAATAAAATTCTCCGAAAAATTAAAAGGAAACATATTTACGGATTTCCCTGAAAATTCGTATTTTACCAAAGGAAATTTAGAGACACCTGAACGCACGTTCGACCTTTTTTTCTATGTACTGGAAATTTTTTTCCAAAACACATTGCACATTGGATCTAGAGTCCAGGCTCTTAAAAACATCGACAAGAAAAAATACTCTTGATTCAATCGGATTTTTGCCTAAATCAAGAACCAAGCCTCTTAATTTGAGCGGATTTCCTTATGATTTAAGCTTAAATGGATTGCATTTTGTAAAAAGGAACCACTAGCATTGCAATGATGCTAAGATTGTGCAACTTCATCTTTTGCAATAAAATTGCGGAAATCGTGAAAAACTATGTAATTTAGATGGTAATTTTTGTCTTAAATTTACAGATTTTAGCGAGTAAAATAGAAACTATGAATGGATAATCGGGTTTTTCCTCCAAGACAAAAGAAGTTGCACAATCTTAGCAACATTGCAATGCTAGTGGTTCCTTTTTGCAAAATGCAATCCAAATCGTGAGTCCTTTTTCTTGTCAATGTTTTCAAGAGTCTGGACTCTAGATCCTAAGTATTTTTTTTTTCCAGTGTGGCACGGTAGGTGCATCTCTTCCTGTCGCCTTAAATTCGAATTATTAGGAGAAACGGTGGTGGACACTTACAGAATGTTCAGGTAGACTCATCATATTTGGGGAATCGACTACACCATTGATGGCTCCTGCCGGGGTGGACGGTTGCGGCGTGCTTGCCTGCGACGAATTCCCGCGTGACTTCCGGTAACCCTGTAACAGTGATTGAATAAATGCATCAGTGCATCAAGAATCAATCGACAACTTCAATATCACACAGAAATGCATAATCTGGCCATTCATCGCGCGTGTAGCTTGATAAGATTTGTTACCCCTTACGTTACGCGAGACGCTGCGGAACGCGGCTGAACCAAACTTGGAAAAAAGCTTAAAGCTTCAGTTACACGATCAAATTGAGCCATCAAACTGAAGCTCTGATTGGTGGAAAAAGACCTGAGGTGAGGATACGACCAATAAGAGGCCCAATTTGATGGCTCAATTTGATCGTGTAACTGGACCTTAATATCGATGGTCCGGATTAGAAACCACGGATCTCAATTGCGGTGTTTCAAAAATTTCCGCTCTTATTTTACTTTTTTCGAAGAAAAAGAAGCCAATTTTATAGACTTAAGTTTAAACAAAATATTCTGCTGCCAGAGAAAAAAAATCAGTGAAATTTTCTAGAAATTACGTTGAGCAATTTTACGAAGAAAAAATAAAGTATGACAGGAAGTCAACAACGTCGCAAACGAAGATACGTGAATTATATGTATGATACGTCATAGATACGGGGTGAGCGTGAGTGATCAACACGTATATGTCTACTGCGAGGTTTGACAATCTCCAATCATGGTTAATTTAAGTAAAAGGAACCCGATCGATGCACTTCAATGAGGTGTTTCGTGAACTTACGTGATAAAGAGGAAAAATTACACAGGGAATTTCTAGTTCAATTTTTGGGGGTTTTTCTTCTTTTCTTAAAGCAAATAAAACATGAGAGGAGACTCGCAAAGTCGCAATCGGAGATGCACTGAGAGAAAAACTTCGGTTTAAATTGAACACTTCAGTTTTTCGATTCAGGATCAGCCGACGTTTTCGGTGAAAGGGACCGAATTTCATTGGCGGATCCAGAAAATCGGCAACATAGTCTTTCCTGCATTTAAACCTATGGAAATGTATCGCTTCTTGGAGAACGAGGTGCTCCGGCAAGAATCGATTATTTAGCATAGGTTTAAATGCAGAAGATCCGGTGTTGCCAAATTGCTGGATCCGCCTCTGCCGAATTTCGGTTCCCTGAACATAAAAACTGAGAGCTCGGTGTGAACCGAACTTATCACGTCTTCGCTTTGATCGACTTCAGCCATGGTCCTTCGGCTGAAATCGATGTGAGCGGCAACAGTGTTTGGCACGGGAGGAGGGTTAAGTACCTTTGGTCACGTGCGTTTTCGATTATTTTTAAACTCGGACCCGGGGGCCGAAACGTCTCAGCGTCACCTGCCGCGAGCTCCCGAAATCCCGACCCGGAGGAACGATTTTGGTTGCAAGGCACGAAGATGGCACCAAGGATATTTTCGACAAAGAGTTTCGCCTTTCGTCACTTGTAATAAGCTCTTGCATGTGTCAGAAGTTTGCGATTAATATGCTGACTCCGATGTAAAATTTCGCGAGAAACACGATGGTGCTACTGATTTTCTCTGAAATGAACTCCGAAGCTCAAAAAAAGCCCTCAAAGTTGAGGCCGCAATGGAGATGTTGCGTGTGTGAGGGATTTGCGATTTGACTGCTGTTTCTTATGTAAAAATTCGCGAGAAACACGATGGTGCCACTGGTTTTCTCTGAGATCAACTCCCAAGCGCAAAAAAAGCTCTCAAAGTGAAGCCAAAATGGAGGGGATATCCCGCCCTACCCTGAGAGTCCACCTCTACATCAAAACAAACTCTCCATGCAAAGGTAGGGAGCGAATACATTAGCAGGGTTGCCGTGTTTTCAGTTTTGGAGTCCCCAAATGAAGTGGCAGCCCTGTCAATGTATTTGCTCCCTATCTTTGCATGGAGAGTTCATCTTGATGTAGAGGTGGACTCTCAGGGTAGGGCGGGATATCCCCTCTATTTTGGCCTCACTTTGAGAGCTTTTTTTGCGCTTGGGAGTTGATTTCAGAGAAAACCAGTGGCACCATCGTGTTTCTCGCGAACTTTTACAAATGAAACAACAGCCAAATCGCAAACCCCTCACACATGCAACATCTCCATTGAGGGGATACCCTCTCTACCTCTCTTATCTACTACCTATACGTGAAAAAGCATGTATATGAGATGCGGACTGCGCAATCCTTATTTGAGTGTAAAATTAAAGGACTTGAAAATTCGAAAAGAAAAAAATTCAAGGAGTTTTTAAGGCATAACCCTGAATGGACGATTATTTCTCCTTACGTCTGCTCCTGTTCACAAACAGGAAGACAGATTCCATTCTCAATCGAAACAAATCAATCACAGCATGGTCCGAGTTTGTTTCTGGAAAATGTCTCAAAGTCAGAGCCGAGTTTTTCCTAGTATTGGATATGTTCCTGTTTTTCATTTTATGAATCGACATATTTTCTAGAGAACGCACCTGGGCTCTGTAAAACGAACCCATCAATTTGATCCTGAAATCAGATCGACCGTTCTATCATTATCGGGTAGCCTTCATCGATGAATCCAGATCCTAGCGATGCTATTAATCGATCGGAGGATCGATTCGACAATCGAACGACTAGCGCCTTCTCCGATGGCAGAAGTTGAATACGACTCTCATCAGGTGAAGATGACGAATACTGCCGACATCGAATTAGCATTTTATGCCCTGCGCTATTCATCACCTCAGACCAATGACAACGTGGACTAGAAGATCTTCAAAGGTAGAGTACATTTATAGGGAGAGTATGAACACTGGGCCTCATGGAGGACATATGGCCCAAAAATGGCGGCGCTTTATCTTTGGTTTTTGAGGATGAGAGAGGGGTCATTGCCAACTTTAGATGGTTATCCTAAACCGCAATTGCTGCCAACCTTGATATATCTAAGATTATTTTCTTCAAAAATAGCACACGATTAGCCGTTAAACCATGTAAATGCGTCGTAATTATGCAGCTTAGTAAAGTTCTCATTGCGATAAACAGATAAAACTACATTTTGAGTCATTTTGTATTTACATTTACTTGCAGCGTCCGCCATTTTTGGGCCCTAGAATCGGCCAGGGAATGATCACTGGATGATCCACTTCTGATTGGCTCGGCCAAAAACTTCATGGAGCTCTTAGAAACAAAACGAAAAAAAAATTGCGTACGTTGCATACAAATTGTTCAAAATGACAAAAAATTAAGTTTAGCTACTACTATCAACGTGAACTTAACTCAAAATATAGAGTTGGGCGTATTTACCCAAGTTTTTAGACCAATTTTGTGCATTAGATCTTTCCATTCTAAACCTCAGCGAGGGTAAGGTTGGCAAGAAGTGCAGCAAGAGATAAGAATCTAAGGTTCGCAACAATCCCTTTCATCCAAGGTTGCTGCCATTTTCTTGGTTCTGGAGGATCGCCATGAAGCCTAGTGTCCATACTCAGAAAATGAAGGTACTCTACTTTTTTAGAAGGAAAACCTCGCACATCCGTCCTGGAATGGACTGCGTCGATTTCAAGGTCATTTGTTACGTGAGAGATATCTACTTTTTAATTTATTCGTCCCGAACACGAGTTAGTGTCACTGAGAGGGCCGACCTGGTGACTTTTCCTATCGTTCGTTTCTCTTTGTAAAAAGTTTCAAAAAAAATGCTCTATTTGAAGAAAACCTAGACACATCGATGCTAGATATTTTTATTACAGCTTGCCGAAGGTGTAGCAGACTTATTCTGAACATACCAAGGATGACTGTTCGCAGCTATTTCCTTGTAATATAACAGTTCTCCTGCGAAAAATGTGCAAAATCAAGAATCAAGATATACGGTGTTATTGCTGCGTACGGTAGCACTAGGATCTGCACAAAGTTTGGAGCAATGGCGAAGCGTGAATGATCGATTATCGGTGCTTCTCCATTGAAAGCTATGGTAAAGAATCGATTTTTAAGGCGTTCGTTGCGAACACCCTGATTATCGATCCTTTTCCATAGGTTTAAATGGCAGATCTCGATATATCATAAAGAAACTAGCCGGGCTAAAAGTGAATCACACCACTACTCCACGTATTACTACAAAAGGAAACGCAAAGCGAGAATTTTTATCAGTAATGAGCCGGTATAAAGATTGAAGAGGCCAGTTTCCGAATTTTATCTTATCCATGTCACACACATCCAAAGACCGTTTACGGATTACACGTCTAATGACGTCCAAGGCCTTCCTCCCGCAATACGAACTATCGGTCGTAGTAACTACCGAACGAAGCTCTAATTTTTATGTGCAGCTTTGCTCTTCGATAAACTATAACATGCCTTTCCTCTATCACACTTCAGCTTTACGCAATAAATGATGAAAACGATGTCGCACAGCGCACGTACACACGCAGCTGGAAAAATGTAGAGTCCCTTCATATTGAGAGTTAGGACAATGTGAATCCATTTCTGAGCGGTTCCCGTATTTTAGGCCTCCACAGTGTCACAAACAGGAATAAAAATTACATTTTCACCAATTGCAAAGATTATAAACTGGAATGGACTGGAGAATTACGAGTTGGGCAAGGAAGAAGTGGAATGAGAGAAGGAATGGAGAAAGGAATTTGAGAATGAGCTGATCAAAGATTACGAAAAACTACATATCAATTTGTGTAATCTTTATTCCCGTTTGTGACACCACGAGGGGGGGGGGGGCTGTTTTAACTCTCAGTGTAAAGGGACTCTTGAAATATGTACTTACGAGAGGCATGGAATCGGAGTTTGAATCCTTTTCTACATGCTGAGATAGGAGCTTAACGATATAAATATTCACTGATCATAAAAAGTACACGAAACAAGGGGAGGGGTGGTTACCTATACGTCACTTTGAAAGTTGTTTTTCTTTTTTTAAACGAAGATAAAACGTGTTTAAATTCAGGAAATTTTAAAACTTTATACGATCGGATTTTTCTTGATTAAAGGAATCGTGAGTAGGCGTCGACTTACTCACTTACACCCCAGGTCTCCTCTTCTCTTTGCACTAATTTGACTACATTTTCGACACAGAACAACTTTTTACAATACCAAAATTTAGCGAAACTCCCCAATGAAAGTTGAAATAATGAAGTACCTCAAAAAGCACGGCAGAAAAACACAGAAAATTCGCGCCAGCGTCACATACGAATGCAAAATTCTGGGGTTAACCAGGATGCCGCCTGAAAAGTAACTGACTATTAAAACTCTCATTCGGGATCGAAAACTTTTCAACGAATCCAGACGTAACGGGGCCGAGAATTCAGAGCGACTAATTGCTGGAACGCAGGATTTTCAAAACGCGAGCCAGCTGTGGCTGCATTAGAGGGTTCATATTTTGAAGGATGCGAACCGCAGATAAAGAACAAAATGCTCACAGATTTCTGGTTCAACGGACGCGAGCTGTCAGGAAAGATGAAGGAAAATGAATAACGAGCAAAAAAAAAATAAAAAATAAAAACGGGAGGAGGTAGAATATCGATCCTCCCGCGCCCTTTGTTGCAGCGGGATAAAAATTAAGAGATGCTCCGAAGGTAAACACAAGAGAGAATCGAAGCGCGATCGTGGACAAAGGTGAGTAAATCGAACAAAAGACTGCCAGGTTATGCCATAAAATGTGAGTATTTGATATGGGGTTAAATGGGAGAAAGAGGTGAGCTTTCGGCACAATCTGGCAACAATGATTGCACTCTCCGCTCGGTTCTCGATATTTCTTCTCGTGGATCATCAACTTCTCGGGGTCAAAAACCTATCGGTTTTCAGAAACTTCGGTGGGGTATGATTGGCAGGTACCTATTATTAGGCTAAGCCGTCGTCGGATAAAAAGGAAATCACGAATTAGGTACGGAAAACTTTGGTGAGCGAGGGGGCAATTATTTTTTAATTTTTATTATATTTCATTTTTTAAACCAAAAAATCTTCAGAATTTCAAGATTTTTTCAAATTTTTCCTCACTTTACATTTCGTTGTAAGATTTTTGGTATGTTTCTGATTCTTCTGCTGGAAAAAAATCATAGTCCTGGTCCTCTAGTTATAGGGATTCAGCCTTAAAAAGTTGCGATCCAGCCGGGATAAATTAGTGACGGCCAATTTGTCCATGAAATTCTAGTTGGGCCCCAAAAATAAGGACACAGCCACAATTTATTTTTTTCGTGAAAATTGTCTATTGACGAGATTTTTACAGATCACTTCCTCAGAGGAAACGTAGCCTTATCATCCGAATTTTTCAATTATCTTTATCCCAAAACTTTCCGATGTTTTTCCATAATACCGATTATTTTACGTACGATGGGCGGAGCCCAATGTTGCCAATTTTTCAGAAAAGCCAATGATACTTCGAGAGAAAATTAATAGCTATTCCTCGAAATGAAAATCGGTTACTTGAAATTGGGTGATGACAGAATGGCCACTTGGGTAATAGGTAGGACTTGGAATTGGAGAGCTGGCTCTTGATGTCGAGAAAACCTGTCGTCTGGATCAGTAACGCACGATTCATGACTAGTTTACGACTTCACCTCAAGGTAAAAGCGACAAAACGCATCGAATCAATTCATCGTACATTTTTGCGGTTATCCTACACGTTATTGCCGCAATATACTTGAGACGATGAGAACACAAAAGCTTAATTTTCGAGTGCGAAGATGCGAGGTTGAACCAAATCAACAGGAAAACAGAAAATCCAGCACACAATTCGACTAAAATGAATTCGAGGTCAACTTATCTACTATGTGACTGTTTTTCGATCTATGAAAAAGTTACGAACGATCGTGATCGAAAAAAGTGGAAAATTCAATCACATTATTCCATAGAAAAGAGAGATAAAAAAAGAGGAAAAATTGAATGATTAACGGAGGAGCACTTCATTCTAACGACAAGATTCCTCGAATTTCAATGAATGACCTGATTTTCCTAACATTATAATTGAACTTTTCAAGGTTTTTGAATGAGAACTTTCCTGACTATTCTAGGAATCAAGGACAACGGTATGGAAATTGAAGTGTGAATTCTACAGAAACACGTAATTCAATTACAGCGTTTCATCATTTTTTCATTTTTTTTGATACTTATGACAAAGCTTGAAATTTCATGGAGTAACCATGTCGGGGAACCGATCAATGAATGAATGTGTGAATTCGATGTAAAAGCTATAGAAGGATGTAATTTAATTACAGCGTTTCATTTTCCTCCATTTTTTTACAAATGGTAGGGCTTGAAATTTCACGGAATAACCATTTCGGGGAACTAGATTCGATGAAAACACTGATCGTGAATAGGAAGTTTTTTTCTCTTAAAAAAATGAAATACTACTGGAAATGAACATTGTCGCATGTGTTTTTGGAGATTATCCATCGAAATGCTTTTAACTACATCTATCTGGACCGAAAGCCGAGCACTCCCGATACATGGTATCTATATCACTATTCAAAATAACAAAACAAAGAAATCCGGATTAATCAATGATATCCATGACCGAAATGCAAAAAATTACCGATTCATCGGCGACTTTCAGAAAAAATGACTGATATTTCCACAATATTCCCGTTTTTTTCGAACACGAAAGTGAAACTTGATGGTTCCACAAGGAAAACCCAGGATCAATAAATTTTCCGCAATTTCCATGACGTTTTTCCAGGGTCCCCCACGTCAAAACATTCCCTGACAGCTCTCGGTTATCCAAGTTGCTAGGACATCTTGCGATACAGCACATGGGTGCGATCGAAGCAATTATTGATAGGTTACGACAAAATAAGAAACCTCGAGGTACGATAGCCAAAAATCTCAACTTTCTACGGCCGATTATTGACCGGCTTCTCTAGAGTTTTCCCCTGGCTTTCTGAGAACTTGTCAACTTGTCTCATCTCGAACCGTATCATCGTGGATAGTCCCGCGAGTCGCGAAGCCCTTGAAAAGTTGATGCAACTCGGCAGGATCGATAAGCAGGTCTTAAAGCTAAACTGGACGTATTTATGCTAGAAGGAACTATGTCGTACGCAATACCTGTGTACATAGGTCCTTTTGGCATAAATGGACCAACTGTAACAGTAAGACGATATTGCACGAGGCGGGACGAACAGGTGCGTAGGTGTTTAGCCTTCAATGTATGAGGTAGGCAAAAACGGGTCCATAGGAGTTAAAATAGTCGCATCCGCTCATCAGCGTAGTGAGCACGGAGGAGACCGTTACTTCGCCTTCAAGTCTTGGGATGGGCAAAAGCGGGTCCTCAGGAGTCGAAATAGTTGCATCAAAAATTTCACATGTCATTATAGTTTTATTTTTTTCCAAAAGGAGACTTGATATGTTTCTGCTAGACTCAGTCCTTAGGTCGGAGACTGGTACGGACCAAAGACGAGGACAGCGGTAATTTTAATACCAAAATTTCAAAATCGATTTCTCTTCGAGATGCGATTGATCAAAATTAAATGAACCGAATAATGCACCTAATACAGCGATTTTTTTCGCTAATAAATGAGAGTTGCAGTCCACCCAATCTTGCTTAACAGCAGTGAGTTACTTCTGCTGTTTTGCGCTAATTAGCGCCCTTTTCTGCCCACTAATAACTCTCAAATGTGTTTGTTATTCAATATTCACGTCATAATTTTGAACACGGAAGCGTATACCGCGTTCGGTTCATATTTTAGATCGAAGTTTTACGATTAAGTTAACCGTTTTACGGTTAAGATAACCGATTTTCGGTTACAGAAATCCAACTTCGATTCCTGCGATCAACATATTCGGTTTTCAGAACCGAGAATTTGGGGAGTCGAGGAGCTCTCACAGCGGGGAAAAGACTTCTCATCAAGCGCGTGACAACACAGCAGGGAACAATGCGTTGGTCGCGGAGTTTCACGGTGACTCAAAAGGCTGCGTTTCCGGACCGACGAGATAACGTCGACCCATCCGATAAAAAACCCGATTTTTGGAGAGAACTGGGCAACACCCCGGCACGGCGCAACGGAAACTTCTAAAAATTGATCCTGAGGGAAAAGGTGGGTATCAATGGTGGTGCCGGGGACGAAGGGAGTCCCCCCCCGCGTACGTCGCGTCGTGGGGGCCGGACGAAGGGGGTCACGGGGGGTCAGGGGGTCTGGAGGGGGGCGATTGAGACCAATCACTGGAGTTCCCGCGCGGAAGGGGGACTCGCTGCACTGAGTCCTACGATCCGGGAGTGCACGCGAAGTCGAGCATATCCGTACCTACTGGAACATGCCATGTGCCTCTGCGCGGGCCGCAGCCATGCTACGAAATAACGCCGTACGGGTAGAGTACCTTATAGGTCTATTGAGATTGACGTTGAACACGAATTTCCCGGGAAACTGGT